>JADLZN010008739.1:0-62500 GCA_018155175.1 Sinocyclocheilus anophthalmus
CCGCGTGGTTTCGCACATTAATAATGGAAAAACAATGCTGTGGGTTCAGTAAACATTAAGATCCATGCACAACATCTGTGATCTGCTGGAGATGACCACAGAACAAACTAAACGATCACAGTCACTGTAATGCACATACAGCAGACGTCTGCAGCAGCGCTGTTATACTTCACTAAAGCTGAAACCACGACAACATTTACAATACTTTAAAAACTACAAATAAAATATAAAAACTTAAACTTGTTTTATTTCAGCTAGTTTCCAAAGCAACATTTCTCAATGTACAAAACGGTAACGAGTACATAAAAAAAATCTAAAGACCATTTTATTGAAATAATCTACAATTATAATATATACCATTATATAAATGTATATATTTTAAATTATAATGATAAAATAATAGTCCAATATAAAAATAACATAAATAAAAACTATATTAAAAATAATAGCAATGTGAAAACCACAACAGAATATACTAAACCTTAATTATCTCAAAAATTATAATAATACGTAATAAAATGTATATAATTATCAATTATATTAAAATATACTTCAGTTTTAAAGAGAAAATACTAAAATAAAACTATTGTAAATATATATTACTTTATTATAGTATGATGATAATAATACAATATAATACATATAGAAATTTACATTTTCAATAAATATAATAAAAGACTAAATAAGTAAAATGTAAGGAAAAATACAAAAATTATAAACTAATTATAATAGTTTCTAAATGATACTAAAATAACATAAAATGCATTAAAGTTTTAAATGTTTCATCCCAACACTTCCATAATGCATGTTAATATAAGACTAGTCTGATAGAATGACTGTGAATAAAGCATTTGCTGTTTGCAGATAAACAAAAAACTGAAAAACTGTAGTGATAAGTGTGATATAAGCATAATAATTGACTCTGTGCCACTGAATTATTGCACGAATTAATCAATTGCATGCAAATGAATAGCTGTGCTTGATACGCTGCGTTAACAGCTCAGCGTGTGCATCAGCGCTCTGTCATCAGTTATCCAGCTCTATAAACACTCATTCGTTCTGCTGTGTGTGCGCGTGTGTGTGTGAGAGAGACAGCAGGTGAATGTGTGTGTGTGAGAGAGAGAGTGTGTGTGTGGTGTGTGAGAGAAGTGTGTGCGTGTGTTGTGTGTGTGTGTGTGTGTGTGTAGGAGTGTGTGGTGGGGGGTTTCTGTGTGTTGTGACGAGAGTGTGTCTCAAAGTTAATATTTTGTGGGAAAGAGTCTTGTATATTTGTGTGTGGGTAGTTTGTGTGTGTTGTGTGTGTAGTTGTGCTTGTTGTGTGGTGGGGTCAGAGAGCGAGTGTGTGTGTAGTGTGTAGTGTGTGTGTGTGTGTGTGTGTGTGATTGTGTGAGTGAGTGTGTGTGTGAGAGAGATTGTGTGTGGTGTGGTGGGTGAAGAGAGAGATGTTGTGTGATGTGTGTGTGTTGTGAAGAGTGTGTTGAGTGTGTGGGGTGAGAGTGTGTGTGTGTGTGTGAGAAAGAGAATGTGTGTGTGTGTGTGTGCGAGAGAGTGTGTGTGTGTGTGAGAGAGAGAGTTTTGAGATTGTGTGTGTGTGGTGTGTGTGTTGTGTGCAGAGAGTGTTTGTGTGTGTTGTGTTGTTGCAGAGCGTTGTGGGCGAGAGAGTGTGTTTGTTGGTGTGTTTGCGCCCGCGTGTGCGGTGTGTGTGTGTGTGTTGTTCTGTGTGTGTGTGTGTGTGGGTGTACGCGCGAGCGCGAGTTGTGTGTGTGGGTGTGTTGCACGCGTGTGTCTTGTGGTTGTGTGTGTGTGGGTGGTGTGAGCTAGCGCGGTGTGTGTGTTTGTTTGGGTGCGGCGTTTGTGCTGTTGTGTGGTGTGTGTGTGTGTTGTGGTTGGTCCCTCGCGCGCGTTGTTTGTGTTTGGTGTCCGCCCGTGTTGTGTTGTGGTGTGTGTGTGTGTGTGTTTTTTTCTCACTGCTGTGTGTGTGTGTGTGTGTGCGCGCGCGCGTGTGTGTGTGTGTGTGCTCGCGCGCTCGCGTGTGTTGTGTGTGTTTGTGTGTGGTGTGCGCGCTGGTGCGTGTGTGGTGTGTTTGTGTGTGCGGTTGTGTGTGCGTTGGTGTCCGCACCCCGCGCTCCGTTTTTGTTGTGTTTCCGTCGCTGTTGTTTTTGTGTTTTGTTTGTACGCGCTCGCGTGTGTGTTTTGTGTGTGTGTTCGCTCGCGCGTGTGGGTGTGTTGTTCCCGCGCGCGTTTGTTGTTCTGGCTGTGTGTGTTTGTCTTTGCGGCTTGTGTTTTTTGTGTTTGTGCGCGCGCGTGCGTGGTGTGGTGGATGTTTGTGTGCTCGCGTTGGTGTGTGTGTGTTGTTTTTGTGTGTAGTTCTCGCGCGCGCGTGTGGTGAGCGCGTGTCGAGCGCGTGTGTGTGCTCTTGTGTTCGATTTGGTGTGTGTGTGTGGTCGCGCGCCGTGGTGTCCGCGCGTGTGTGGTGTGTTTGTGTGTGGGTGTGTGTGTGTGTGTGCTTGTGTGTGTGCGTGTGTGTGAGTGTGTGTGCGTGGGTGTGTGTGTGTGGGTGTGTGTGTGTGTGTAGCCAGAGAGAGTGTGTGTGTGTCTTCAGAGTCTTTGTTGAAGTCCTGGTCTCCTTTTGTTACGGGAGTCGTCAACAACTCGGGACTTTTTTACTTGCTATTAGATTATATAAGACTAGGATATTAAAGGAGTGTCATGAAGTTAAGATACTACAAGATACTTGACTTTAGGTTTGGTAGGATTAATATCAATAGTATTACTAGATACTAAAAGTTAATAGTGCATTGAACAGTTTAGTTTTAATTTCAGTTTTAAGTAAGGTTAATACTTACCGTTAGTATACCAGGATGTAGTGTAAGATGTATTTCTTAATAGTTGATTGTTGTAGTATTTTAGTGGTATATAGTTTAGTTAGATCATTTAATAGAAAAGTTTATCATAATATTTCTCTTTTGAGCTGTATTTCGTTAGTTAATTTCACCTATATAGGATCTTATTTATATAAAATAGTTATATGACGTTATTACAAAAAAAATATCTACATGTATTGTCATTTATCTAGTATCTATATAGTATTAAAGTTAGAAAAAACTCTTCTTAGTTGACTTTTTAAAATCTAACCAATAGCAGTGACATCACTGTGATATTTGCATACTGACTCATGATTGGTCATGTCTTCTGTGCAGCTATTAACTGTTTAAAGCTGGTGTAACAATGGTGTCATGTTTCTCAAAACATCTGATTTCAACATGAAGCAAAGACTAAAAACTTCTACATTTCCGCTGCTGCCTTGCATACACCGAAGCCAGAGGAGTGAGTTCAGGAGTCTGTAATTAAACCCGTGTTGATGAATGCTAGAGGAAGATGTGAGTGTGTTCATGTGGTTCGAATCTACCCTCACATAAACTCCTCTTGCTGAATCACAACGTCGATCTGCTGCTGCTGCAAACTACTTACTGGGATTTTACCATGTTTAAGAGCTGTTTTTAGACATGACGCTGTAGTAAAATCACTCAATGCACTCGTTTGCTTTTATAAAAGGTCCAACAACAGCAATATGTTCTATTAATAATCAGAATGAGCTATAGATTTAGCTCATCTAAACTGAATTTAGAGTCAGATGTGTCTGTTTTATAATATGCCGTTTGTGCTGTTTTTGGCCTCTGCCTGCTGTTGCCTTGATGATGGAAAATCACCACGCGTCTCAGATACAGTCAAAGGCTGTGTGTTTGTGTGTGGAGAGGCCGGATCATCCACAGGTGCGCCAGATTTAACCTGTTTACTAGCAAACGTCTGATCATTCAAAACTCGTAGATCAGGATGAGATCAGAAATCATCTACAGGAACACGAATCTGTTTTCTCTGTCATACAAGCTTCATTTTGCACTGATTGCATTGTTAAAATGTTGCTGCTCTTAATATAATTAGATCCCTGTGATATCCATTTAATTTTTTCCTGGATTCTTTTTTGATGGTTTTTACCAATTTTTAATAATCATAAAACTTTTCCCAATTTAATAATTAACAATTTAATAGTTTATTAAATCCGGTGCAATGTGTGGTTTTTTTTTTTTTTTTTGTTCAAAAGACATGTTGTGATCGTTTTATTTTTCTGGAGTCCGTTTTAATTTTGAACTAAATTTTAATAATATAAAGATTGTCAGTTGAAATTCATAAATGTAACGCTTTAAATTTATTAAACCTTTCAACACTAACTTTGTCTATGCAGTGTTTTCCTCTCTCTCTCGCTCTTTTTTTATGATTTAATGATTTTTTTTAGAAATTCTGTGTCTGTTTTAATTTTCTGGATACTGTGTTTTATGATTTAATAGATTTTTTTAATGATTTAATGATTTTTTTTAGAAATTCTGTGTCTGTTTTAATTTTCTGGATTCTGTGTTTTATGATTTAATAGATTTTTTTAATGATTTAATGATTTTTTTTAGAAATTCTGTGTCTGTTTTAATTTTTCTGGATACTGTGTTTTATGATTTAATAGATTTTTTTTATGATTTAATGATTTTTTTTAGAAATTCTGTGTCTGTTTTAATTTTCTGGATACTGTGTTTTATGATTTAATAGATTTTTTTAATGATTTAATGATTTTTTTTAGAAATTCTGTGTCTGTTTTAATTTTCTGGATACTGTGTTTTATGATTTAATAGATTTTTTTAATGATTTAATGATTTTTTTTAGAAATTCTGTGTCTGTTTTAATTTTCTGGATACTGTGTTTTATGATTTAATAGATTTTTTTAATGATTTAATGATTTTTTTTAGAAATTCTGTGTCTGTTTTAATTTTCTGGATACTGTGTTTTATGATTTAATAGATTTTTTTATGATTTAATGATTTTTTTTAGAAATTCTGTGTGTTTTAATTTTTCTGGATTCTGTGTTTTATGATTTAATGATTTTTATGATTTATGATTTTTGTTAGAAATTCTGTGTCTGTTTAATTTTTGGATTCTGTGTTTATGTTGAATAGATTTTTTATGATTTAATATTTTTTTTTAGGAATTCTGTCTGGTTTAATTTTTGATTCTGTTGTTTATGATTTAATCGAGTTTTTTGATTAATGTTTTAGAAGTTCGGTGTCTGTTTTAAGTTTTGGATCTGTATTTTTTTATATAATACAACTGTTGATCAAAAACAGTGGAATAAAATTAATCTTATAAATAAATAAAATAACAAATATTCCTCTTTTAAAAAGTAATCAAATTAAATTTGAACCGTTCCTTACATTTTTTGGCAAACAGATCAGAGGTTTACTGTTTAAATTAAAACATGGATGATATTGTGATATTCTTTTAAAATTTTTATTATTTGAGAAGTAAGTTCTGCTGTGCAAAAGTAATATATTTCTAACACAATTTCTCAAAGTTAGACCGAACCTTTATTTTGACAGGTTGTAGCGAAGATATTTTCAAAGTAGCCTTTTTACGCTTTAATATTCACAGACCTCAGTCCATATCACCATTCGATTAAGTGAACAGCCATACTTTTGATTTATTCATTCAAATTTTATGCCAAATTAAATTTTTATGACTGGATTCTGCCATATATGTTTTGTATGTATTGTTTTTTTTTATTCAGTAGAATTAACTTCATAGTATTTATGCAGACACAGTAGCTGCTATTTCTGCCGCAGTCATAATCTACATCAATATGAGTCACAGAGTCTTACAGCCCGGTGGTTGCCCGCTGAGACGTCACGTCTGTGGGATTCACTTCAGTATGAGCTACTTAATTAGTTAGTGGTTTGAACCAGCATCTTTTTGTTTACAAGCTCAGATATTTACCTGCTTTTTTCGCCACAAGCATGTGTGTGTCAGAACCAGAGGCGGACAGTCGTGAAGTCTTTCAAGTGTACTTTTCAAGTGTCTATACTTTATCAGAGTGTTTTTCTTTAGAAAACTTTACTTCACAACATTCCAAAGCATAATATTGTACTTTTTACTGCACTACGTTTCATATTAAATATCATTTAGTACTTAATTACATTAGAAATCTATTACTTTCTTACTTTTACTCAAGTAAAAGTAATTCAAAGATTTACTTGAGTACAAGAAAGTACTACATTTGAAATGTTCTTAAGTATTACAGGTAGTTAAAAAAAAATTTTATTCATGAAATGTAGTGCAGTAAAAAGTAAGACTTTATGCTTTGGAATGTAGTGAAGTGAAGTTTTCCAAAGAAAAACACTTTATCACTTTATTTTGATTTCATTTATTAGAAATAGAAATCTTTTCTAACATTATCAAATGTTCTTTACGTCCCATTGAGCGTTTAATTAATGCATCTTGCTGTTAAAAAAAAAATATATAATTTTACTGACCCAAATTTTGAACAGAGTGCAATTATGCATCAAAAAGCATAAAGCAACAGTTTAATACTCAGATATTGTAATTTACAGGTTCCTTTAGCTGCTGTACTTCTCTTTTAGACACTAAATCTTGTACTGTTATGATGCATGAAGATGTGAGATGTTTAAAGAAGCTTGCTTCCCCTGCCGTTGCAGTAATCAATCAATTCCCACATTGTTTTTTCTTTTCTAAACCTTCTCTAAACAGTTTATGCTTCTTGTTGAACCCCTCGCTGCAGCACATTAGCATCAGCGCTTTATTTAACCGCTCTAAAAACTTTCTATCTTTCTCCGGAGTGAGAGGACTGATTATTCCTCTTTACCCAGCGTCCCCCGCATGATTCTTGCTGTGATGGTTTCTTAGTCCTCTTGAGAAGTTGTTTTGCCTTACCCAGCATTCCCGGTGACTTCAAAGCCTCTGTGAATGTTTCGTGCTCCGTGGCGGCCCATTGTGCCGGCTTTACATATTCATGAGGATCGTCTGTCTCTCGCTCACCAATGGCTCACGGTTGGGATGCTGGAGCTTGAAAGCAAGACACCATGAGACCTGAGGAAACTCTCAAGAAGCAGAACAATTAGACGTTCAGGGTTTATTTTTAGTGAGGTAAGCTGAAATGCTTTGGAGTTTGGTTTTGAGGTAAGACACTGCAGGCAGAAACATTGCGTTTCATGCACTGGTCAGTTTTGAGATTTTGCTTCCATAACATGACTTCTTTTAGACTAGTGGAAAGAAAACATCCAAAATACACTTTTGAGTGTTTATTGTATTGCACTTTATCTATTTGCATCTGTAGATTTCAATTACAACATACAGTGGGTACGGAAAGTATTCAGACCCCCTTAAATTTTTCACTCTTTGTGATATTGCAGCCATTTGATAAAATCATTTAAGTAAATTTTTTTCATCATTAATGTACACACAGAACCCCATATTGACAGAAAAACACAGAATGGTTGACATTTTTGCAGATTTTATTAAAAAAGAAAAACTGAAAATATCACATGGTCCTAAGTATTCAGGACATCTTGCTCAGTATTGAGTAGAAGCACCCTTTTGATCTAATACAGCCATGAGTTTTTTTTTGGGAAAGATGCAACAAGTTTTCACACCTGGATTTGGGGATCCTCTGCCATTCCTCCTTGAAGATCCTCTCCAGTTCTGTCAGGTTGGATGGGAAACGTTGGTGGACAGCCATTTTTAGATCTCTCCAGAGATGCTCAACTGGGTTTAAGTCAAGGCTCTGGCTGGGCCATTCAAGAACAGTCACAGAGTTGTTGTGAAGCCACTCCTTCGTTATTTTAGCTGTGTGCTTAGGGTCATTGTCTTGTTGGAAGGTAAACCTTCGGCCCAGTCTGAGGTCCTGAGCACTCTGGAGAAGGTTTTCGTCCAGGATATCCCTGTACTTGGCCGCATTCATCTTTCAACCATTGCAACCAGTCGTCCTGTCCCTGCAAAACACCCCCACAGCATGATGCTGCAACCACCATGCTTCACTGTTGGGACTATATTGTACAGGTGATGAGCAGTGCCTGGTTTTCTCCAAACATACCGCTTAGAATTAAGGCCAAAAAGGTCTATCTTGGTCTCATCAGACCAGATAATATTATTTCTCACCATCTTGGAGTCCTCCATGCGGGCTTTCATGTGTCTTGCACTGAGGAGAGGCTTCCGTCGGGCCACTCTGCCATAAAGCCCCAACTGGTGGAGGGCTGCAGTGATGGTTGACTTTCTACAACTTTCCCCCATCTCCCGACTGCATCTCTGGAGCTGAGCCACAGTGATCTTGGGGTTCTTCTTTACCTCTCTCACCAAGGCACTTCTCCCCCGATAGCTCAGTTTGGCGGACGGCCAGCTCTAGGAAGGGTTCTGGTCGTCCCAAACGTCTTCCATTAAGGATTATGGAGGCCACTGTGCTCAAGGGACCTTAAGTGCAGCAGAAATTTTTTTAACCTTGGCCAGATCTGTGCCTTGCCACAATTCTGTCTCTGAGCTCTTCAGGCAGTTCCTTTGACCTCATGATTCTCATTTGCTCTGACATGCACTGTGAGCTGTAAGGTCTTATATAGACAGGTGTGTGGCTTTCCTAATCAAGTCCAATCAGTATAACCAAACACAGCTGGACTCAAATGAAGGTGTAGAACCATCTCAAGGATGATCAGAAGAAATGGACAGCACATGAGTTAAATATATGAGTGTCACAGCAAAGGGTCTGGCATACTTAGGACCATGTGCTATTTCAGGTTTTTCTTTTTAATAAATCTGCAAAAAATGTCAACAATGCTGTGTTTTTCTGTCAATATGGGGTGCTGTGTGTACATTAATGAGGAAAAAAAATTAACTTAAATGATTTTAGCAAATGGCTGCAATATAACAAAGAGTGAAAAATTTAAGGGGGTCTGAATACTTCCGTACCCACTGTATCTCTTAACACTAGAACTACCGGAATTCTACAACTACTAGAATGGCCAAACCATTTATACTAGACTGAATTGAATGCCATTTTTGTCATATCATATTTACATTCGAAGCTTCTTTTGAGGTTTTACAATGAAGCTTTTAATGTCTGTCGTCATATTTTATGATGTCATCAACCTAAAAAATAAGATATTTTTTGTAATATTTAATTCTAAGTCTAAATGCCAACAAATATGAACCGAAGCAGAATATTTATGTAGATAAAACATAAAACACAGGAAATAATTACATCTTTTTCAATAATTTTTAACTTTTGATTTACAACGATTGGAGTTATCGAAATGTTTGGATCGCGATGAATTGGAAAAACTTTATGAAACCCCATGGGATCGGATGCGGCGAATAAATAGAATGGAATGTTATGTCTTTAAATAATAAACATTTTCACTGTCGCAAAAAAAAAGCCTAATTAGTTGTTATTCACAAATCAGGTCTTGTCGGGGCTAAAGTAGCCTATATGCGTGTATAGCAGGCACTCGGCATAAAATAATAGGCTAATAGCCATTATTATTATTATTATGGCTATTTTGTCATAATATTGAAGTAGGCTATTATTGATAACAGCCAGGCTATAGTCTTCCAGCCTAACATAGCCGACCTGGAACTGTGGCAGATTGAATGACAGCAGTTGTTGTATTGGAAGTGTCCAACCGGCTTTTTTACAAACAGGAATTTTAGCTTAGCAATAAAATATAAAAACAACTAGAATAAAAGTTGCTAGGCAACAGTGACGTGCATCTTCAAACGCGGGAAAAAGTTGCAAAAGCAGAAATTACACGCCGTCTGTAATGCGAACGGTCAATTTGACCGCTTTGGCCATTCAAGGTAGAAATGCTCAGAACTATTTTGTGTTTTGTCATTTTAATAAAATAACAATGTTATAATAAAATATACACATATTTAGGAAAAGTCAGGGTATTATAGTTACATGGGTTTTATTTAAACAAAGTTATTACATTTTAAAATGTAAAAACGGTCAAAATGACTGCCTTGGTAGTTCTAGTATTAGAGATTTTTCTCCCCTTCAACAGCACTTACATACACCAAAATGGACAGTTTATTACTCCTTTCTATATTCTGGAGGTTTTTGAGGGGTTTTTGATATCTCATGCATGCACTTTATTTATTTGTGTCTGTAGATTTCAATTACAATTCATATCTTTAAAGTCTGTTTTCTCAAAATGAGTTTTTTCTCCACTTCAGTAACACTTACACCAAAATTTACAGTTTTATTCCTTTCTATATTCTGGAGGTTTTTATAGAGGGGTTTGTTTATATATCATTTGCATGATTTTATTTTTGCACTTGTCTGTAGATTTAAGTTACAATACATATCTTTAAAGGCAGTTTTCTCAAAATGAGTTTTTTCTCAACTTCAGTAACACTTACATACACCAAAATTTACAGTTTTGTGCCTTTATATATAAAGAAGGTTTTTATAGAGGGGTTTGTTCATATATCACTTGCTTGATTTTATTTTTGCACTTTAACTTTGTGCATCTGTAGATTAAAGTTACAATACATATCTCTTTATTGAGGGGTTTGTTCACAAATCATTTGCCTGGCTTTATACATTTTATTCATAAAAACATGGTGAAAATGTCTTATTTCTGACTTTTGACAGTATTTTGTGATTTATGAAGTGATAAAAAGAGATATCAAAAAACCCTCTATAAAACCTTTTGTAAAATATTGACATTATATCAGCCTTAGGCCACCCTGCTCTCCAAGTGTCAACATTCGCATTGACCACTGAAAAACCCATATTGGTCAACCACTACTTCCAGTGGTACGACTCTGGTAATGTCTTTTTGAGAATTGTTGGCTGTCCAAAAGTATAATGCACTATTTCAGAGGCGATATATACAGATCAGCTTGTGGATATCTACACTAGTCAACATTTGAAGTGAATCAAAACCTTTCATCAAAGTTATTCTAAAACCTAAAACAAAATGTGTTCTTGGACAACTTTGAATTTTTTGATCCCACTTTCAAATGTTGATACTATAGTCTGTAACTCGAACTCTACATTCCATTGATTTATTGCTCGGAATCAGGGTTTTTTCCCTACACTTATAAGTTATTTTTAAAAATTTGCGCCAGTATCCAGATTCAAATAAAGCAATAAAGCCCGTGAAGCCGTGATTACAGATGAATTAGAACAAGTGAGGGGTGTGGCGTCGTGCCTAAACCCCTTAGCTGTTATAAATTCACTGCAAACCACAGCTTCACAGGCCTTATTGCTTTTATAAAACGGTTATCCCATATACGTAGTAAGGTTTCACAAAATAAAACAGAGCAACTAAAGTGTAATGATATTAATAAAAACTGTATTCTTCCGCCAAACGATGTAGTTCCTCAGAAACAGTTGTGCTTCCAACAAAGTTGTTGCCGATGTTTGCAGAGTAATTTACAACAGCTTCGAACGTGGCTCAGCCAACCAGAATCAAGCACCGGGGAAATCTCCGTGTGAACTGATCACGGTCTGAACTGATCGCATAACGCAAAACAAGTAAAACAACGACGGACACTGTCATACGGAGTAAACATAGAGGGCACTGAAGTCAGTGTTACGTCATTTATAAGCCGAATGTGAAGTGGTCCAGCGACTTGTGAACAGGTGATGAGGAGGACGAAGAAGGGATAATATTTAACTATCTACAAAATAAGTCCTCAAGTTTTTGTAGTATAGCGTCTCAGTAATACCTGCTGAACATCCGCTGTCCCTTACTGTCTAGCAGTGTCTGACAAAGGCAGTGGTTAGATATATTGACAGATCATTTTGTTTCCCAGAGTAGACCCCAATTGTGCTTCATATCCTTTGTTTTGATTTTGTGTGTAAATCAAATTTTTCTATGTATTTCGTGCTGGTAACTATAAAAGCAGGGAGAAGAGAAGTTCCAACAAATCCTTCGCTGTGTCACTAGAAAGACACAAAGGACTCTGGGATGGGGGGTTAATACATTCTACTGTCTTCTGCGGGGAAATGCATGTGGCTTTGTTCGTTTTCTCGATCATGTTGTTTCCTTTGGGTGAACTGAAAAACAGCTTCTGGACCAAAGCATGCGACAGGGAACGACCTTCTGCGATATTTAAATGCGGCCGGGAGGGTGTTGAACTCAGCCTGTAGGGACAGGCTGATAGAAAAATAACCCCCACAATGGTCTGTCTGTCTGTCAGGTCTGGATAAAAGTGTTTCAAAATAAGTGAGCACTCTCTGTCTCTGTTCACAGATATTGCAGTGGTTGAAATGACGGATGCATTTCGGCAGCCCTCTCTCTTCTATCACTTGGGTGTGCGAGAGAGTTTCAGCATGGTCAACAACATCATTCTTTACTGTGATCTCAACTCAGACTCGCTGCACTCTCTTCAGGTCAGAAAGTCTTTTGTCTCAGTGTCACCCGAGTCAAGAATCAAAGTAGTAGGGTTGCAAAAAGGTGGAAATTTACCGAAAATGCGGAAAACATTCAGGATTTTTTTGGAAAGTTATCCGAATGTTCCACCCCTTTGCAACCCTACAAATTAGTCAACTTTAAACCGAAAGGGTCGTTTTTTCAGCATCTTGCTTTTCATAATGTTCCAGTCTGAAGTTTAGGGACCAAAAATATTAGAGGTTGCCACACAATTTTTTCCCATATCATACAATATCAAAATTTGTCACTGTATCCATTTACCAAAAATTGTTGATATTGATCGAAGAATGTCCATTATGTGGATGTGTAGTATGAGAAAAAAAAGATAGAAGATGAACAAATAGCTTTGGTGTTGGAGTTGGCAGCCATTATAGACAAACCTAATGCATCCAGGCTGATAAATGTTGGCAAATCCAAAAAAAAAAAAACTAAAATCTTTGATAGGATGTTGGTGAAGGTCCATTTCTTGCTTCTCAAAATCAATGTAAGCAAGTGCATCATGGTGTGTTGCACATACATTTATTGTAATATACATTTACATTGGGCTAGTAGGAGAAACGCTGAATGTTGTAAGCATAACGATGCTCACAAATTTATTGGATGGACTCAAATTATTAATACAACCCACATTATTTGCAGTGCATCACTTCCAACAGTTTCATCACAATGGTATACTGTAGGTTTTTATTACCACAGTGAATTGTAGGCAGGTTTTATTGTCATGGAGAGGCAAGGCCACACACCTCTAGTATTACTTTACATTGGAAGTATGCCAGGTGAGTGGGGAGTAAATTGCATAATATGAGATATATTTAGATGAGTTCTTTAAGGCAGTGATTTTATTACTAGGCAGAATTTAGTGGAGGGTGGTGCTTGGCAAACACACACGCACACAGATGTAAATGAAGTGCATTCCATAGGAATTGCAGTTTCAGGAAACACTCTACAATATGCATCGATAACGTTTTTACCAGTAGCATGCTACATTGTTGAAGAATCGTGATGTTATCACAGTGAATGTTTAATTCACCGTGTCCAGTTTATCTTAAATAAAAAGCAGCTACAAACGGAGTTGTAGAACAGACATTAAAGGGGTCATATGATGCTTATTTAAAGGTCATTATTTGGTGTAACAGAATATGTTGACATGCTTTAATGTTCAAAAAACACACTATTTTCCACATAATGTACATTATTGATTCTCCTCTATGCCCCTCTATGCTCAAAGCTTCCATTTTCAACAAAGCCACCCAATGGACCAGTGCATTGTGATTGGCCGAACACACAAGCACTCGTCGGAAATGTAACACCACTTACTATAATCGCGAGCTTCAGCTTTCAAAGTAAATATGAAGACAGTTAATAATGTCGTTAGTTTTACCATCAGTTCAAGCCCGAAAGGGCAACAGAGTCGCGTAACAGACACAGTGATGATGCAGTACACAAACCGCGGTTAAGACAGCTGACCTGCTATGATTTCTGACAGACAGTCACTCTCCGGTGCTGTGACCATGTTCTCCTCACACTCACACACACACACACACACAACAACACACCCACACACACACACATCTTACACACAACACCCCACCACACAACCCCAACACCACACCATCACCCACCACTCACACACACACCACTCACCACACCCCTCTTCCCCACACACACACTCACACACACCCCCCGCTTACACACCACCCACACACACACACTCCCCACACACACACTCTCTCACACACACTCCCCCACCCACACACACCCCACACACCCCACCCCTCCCAACCCTTTCCCCACCACAACCACACATCACCCCCCCCAACCCCCTTACCCACACTCACCCCACACACCCACTCACCACACCACCACACATTTACACACACACACACACACACACTCCCACACCACACACACACACACACTCGTCACACACACACACACACACACACAACTCACCCCCACACTCCCCTCACACACACCACGCACACACAAACAACTCTTACACAAACACACACTAACACACACACCACACACTCTTACACAACACACATCACGCACACACACAAGCTCACACACAAAACACACACACACACACTCTTACACACACACACATTCTCTCATACACACATACACACGAAGCGTTACTCTGCGCTGCGCAAAACTTCTGCATTTGAACAGTCAATAGCAAATACTTATACTAATAACAAAACATACTTACAGTATGATTCGCTGATTCAGAAGCGCCAGATTGTAATAGCAAAGTCGGAATTTACCCTTTTTTTATTTTTTTTATTTTTAGAAATAGCCTTTGTGCACAGCCAGCCTTGTACTTTTAGGTTCACCCAAAAAACTGTCGTCCTAAAATTCGAACAAATCGCTAACATCTGGGTTGTGCTGTTTGTTGTTAAATAACGCTTAACCAATGATTGTACTACATCTCCTCGGGAAGGCCAAATAAAGTGCTTTTGCTTTCGCTTAGAAACACACAGTGTCTCCCTGACATTGCTGCTTCAACACTAACTGCGTTTACTGAAACCACGTCTTCTTTCTTTGCTGCACATTTGGGAGGCATTATGCAAATATTCCCACATAGTGATGTAGATATGTGGGGGGGTGTTAGAACGAGACGTTTTAGGTAGGGGTGGCTGACTCTTAACTTTTATAAATAAAGAATATCTCTTTGGATTTGAAACTGTAGTCTTTGCAACTTTACAGATCTTCTTCTTTATGCACCAAGAGCTTGTGACTCTCCAAAGAGAAAGGAAAATTTTTTTAATTGCATCATATGACCCCTTTAATTTTAAAACATCTCTTAAGGATGTCAGCCAAACAAGGGCTTGTTGTTTTTCTCTGCAAATTAAACTGGTATAGGAGAAATTATTTTTAAATAAAAAATGACGCAGTGCTTTAAAAGTTCAATGAAACAACCCGGCAAGAAAAAGGTATTGAAAGTAATAGTGATCACGCTTGATTTATTGTTGTAAATGGAAATGGATTGCCAAGTTGAGCAAAAGGCACCTTGCATACTCAACAGAAACGGAAAAGAGAACTAAAACCAGTATAGTGTTCTGAACATGGTCACACACATGGTTATTCAAAATCTTCAGACACAGTATGTTCTTTAGGATGTTTGTGATAGAATTCAGTCCTAAAAAAAAGAACTGGTTGTTTATACCACCTGAATTCATTTGCGTCTGCTGTTCGTCTCATACAGGAGGTGATATGTCAGAAGAATATGGTAAGTATCTTAATCTTTACTTCCTCTCTGCCGCATGTTCATTTGCTGTCATTTTCAAACAGAAAGAAGAAAGTCTTTGTTTGCCTCATTTCGTAAGTTTTGATTGCAAACCTGAAAACGTGGAAAAAGAAAACTTCATTTTTACGTTTGGTTATATAATGTTATAGGAGATAAGCAATCTGACAGACATGATTGGGGTTTGAGACTTTTGCAAAAAAGCTTTGTTGTGGGATTTTATAATTGGGTACAAAAATTGTTTTAGCCAACAAAATAATTAGGGGCAGGATAATTGGTAGAAGTTTATGAGTTAACTTCAGGAGAGTTGTGAGATATGAAATACAATGATATAATGTAGGAGGCCAAGAAAACATAGATTTTTGTTTCCTCCTGCTGTCCACAACCCAGAAAATACCTTTGACCCATTTTTGGGGCATGAAATACCTGCTTACTGTTGATTTATTCATCAGTGTTCATTTTCACTGTGGATATTTGCTCTTCTTCCAGACATGTGCCGCTAACTACACGTTCATCCCATACATGGTGACGCCTCAGAATAAGGTGTATTGCTGTGAGAGCAGTCTGATGAAGGGTTTGAGTGAACTGATGCAGCCCAGCTTTGAGGCCCTGCTGGGGCCCATCTGTATGCCACTGCTGGACAGACTCACTCAACTGCTCACCAGCTGCAAGACCAACACCTGGTGGGAACTCACTACCTCCTTTATCTCCTCGCTTCTCATTGTCATCTCACAGCTAATTGAAAGTCATTTATAGCAGTAATACAACAGCCATGAACAGGTTGATATGGTTTAAAATTTTGGTCATATCACCCTTAAGTACTACTTTGTATATTGTTTTTACATGTTTCAGTTCCAGTAATTAAAGATGTGACCCTGGAGAACAAAAGCAGTGTTAAGTCGCGGGGTATATTTGTAGCAATAGCAACAATACATTGTATGGGTCACAATTATCCATTTTTCTTTTATGCCAAAAATCATTAGGATATTAAGTAAAGATCATGCTCCATGAAGATATTTTGTAAATTTCCTAACGTATGTTTGATTAGTAATATATATGCATTGCTAAGAACTTCATTTTGACAACTTTAAAGGCTATTTTCTCAAGATTTAGATTTTTTTGCACCCTCAGATAACAGATATTCAAATAGTTGTATCAAATATTGTCCTATCCTAACAAACCATACATCAATTGAAAGCTTATTTATTCAGCTTTTCAAAAAATTTACCCGTATGGTTTTGTGGTCCAGAGTCACAAATACTGTTAATGGTTCAAATACCTATAATGACATATAGTCCACAGTGAACAGTTGAGAGGTCAGCAATAAAATAGCATACATTTTGGTGATGATATCAACACTCAACCAGTTGAAATTTGCTATATTGTAAATATTAGTTCATTATTAGGTAAAAGTTGCATAATAGTTTTCAAGTGAAGTTTGTAAATTATTTCTGCAGCTCTAAAAGTATATAGCAATGCCAGTGTCATGGGTTTGATTCCCATGGGATGCATACACTGAGAAGATGTATAGCTTAAATGCTGTGTAAGTGGCTTTGGATAAAAGCGCCTAACAAATGCATAAATGTAAATGCAATCTAGGGTTCCGGTTTTAATTGAGAACATTTAGATTTTTTAGATTTAGATTTTTTTTCAGTGTTTAATACCAGACTTTACAATAAAGTTTAGGTATCTACCAACTATTCAGCATTGACAAAATGACAAACCCGGTCACACACTGGACAAGAAGCACCACAATGCAGGACAACTCAAAGATTTCATATCGGACATGGAGTGTGTCTTTCTGCACTCATGTCCTCAAGCTCAGGACACCAGTCCTCGACAGTGAATCTAATCACCATACAGGCAATAATTAATTTAACAATAAATGACCAAAGTGGCATCAATGAATGTTTGGTGTTTGAAAAAGCAGTGCAAATGGAAAGTATGAGCTCTTTGATATTTTTATGATATTTGTCTATATCGGGATCCTCAAATCTGCCCCACGAGATCCACTTTCCTGCAGAGCTTAGCTACAACTCTAATCAAAAACATCAGCATGCTAATCATGCTTCAGGACATTGTGAAAATCACAGGTTGGAGCAAACTCCTGGCAGGAATTGGCCCCCAGGGCAAGATTTGAGGAACCCTGGTCTATATGAAGCATATATTTTATTCAAACCACATATTCATGAAAAATATTTTTTTAATTTAATGGAAAACTATGTGAGCGGTGCTCTGTGGCTTCACTGGCTTGGCAAGATTTTGAATAGAGCTGTAAGTGCTGTCACATTGTAGGAGCATGACCCACATTTGCTGACTATAACTATACTGTTAATAATAATAATGCTATGAAATGAATGTTTTAAAAATAGTTTGAATATTGAAATATACAAAGTCACTGTCTTATTAAGATGGTCTTTGAGGCATTCATTTAACCAATTCATTCAATCGTCTGATTTATTCCGGAGCAAGTATTAATGAATGGCTCATTGAATTGATTTGTTCAGAAACGCTGATGTTTTCAGGAACGAAACACAACTCTGTTTTGCTTGGGCTCGCACAACCATTCTGTGATTGCTTTGTTTGGAACTATTTTTGTTGGCAAAATTGAGCAAAAACAGACAATATTAAAAGTCTGTGCTTTTGTGTGCGTACATGTCATATAGAATGTAAGAAAAACTTATACAGGGGCATTTTTGCCCCTATGTATTGAAATTTAGGATCATTATATACTGAATATACTGGTAGCCATCAGTGGAGATATCAGTGCATATACACAATCTGTATTGTTAAAAGCACTATTTAAATAAAGGTGACTTGACTTGACTATTACTGCCCATACAATCAACCTTGGGTCTGAAATGTTGTTCCTAAAATTGTGTGCTTAGTGTGAGTGTATGATACTAACTTCTAAGTGAATCTGCCATGTGTATTTCCATTCTTGCATAGTTCAGAAACTTTTCTTTTTGTCTCTTTTGTGTGCTTGTTTAGCCAGTACTTCCGTGAGACGGTTCTGAATGAGATTCGTAAAGCGCGAGAGCTTTACACCGGAGCAGAGCTAGCGGCTGAGCTCAGACGGATCCAGCAGCGGCTCGATAACGTGGAGTGTCTTTCAGCTGATGTCGTCATCAACCTCCTTCTGTCATACAGAGATATTCAGGTGACTGCATCACATAAACTTTTGGTTGTTATTCACAGTGACTGCAAAATATTATTCATCACAATTCTGTTTAACTTTAAAGGTTTTCTTTATGCAAAACTTGTATGCACTGGTGAAACGAGTGAAGGGAGAATGTTATTGGTTGATTTAGGTCACACGTTAACAGGATGTGCCAGGTTCAAGACAAGTTAAAGTTGATGTTTGTAATTGCTGAAAAGCAGGATCAGTTATTTTTGCGCTTTCTGCTTTCTCACTTCGCCTGGATGCTCTGTCACATGCTGTTTTATTTTTCCAAAAAGTATTTTCTTGTGTCTCAGTCTGTAAAACAAACCAAAATCCTGTGTAGAGTAATGCTCTTACAATGGAAGTCTATGGGGCAAGACATTGTGCTGTGACAAACACCTAAATGAACACAGTTTTATAAATATTATTCAAGTGTCTAACGGGTTCAGTGTGTCCACATTTTGCTTACAAATGACACTTTGTGTGAATTATGGGAGTAACTTCTGTTAAACTGTAAACATTCAGCAACTTCCATTAAACTTGTTAGGTTCAGTCTTTTCACTCCTAAAAAAATACTTTCAGAAGGCTATGAATAACCCCAAAAGCTCAAATAAACGAGTCTTTCAGTAGCGATATAATGGATGTTAAATATTATATGCACGTTTATGCAAAATGCATGTTGTGTAAATCCAAACTTTATCATTAACTGTAACTGATGGATATTTCAAAATGTTTCCTAGCTTTAGAATTATTCCAGTAAATGCTTCTGATAGGGATTAGAAGGAAAAAATAAGGAGGTGGGGTTGATTAAGCTTTATAGTGAGGATTTGAGGATACAAACAGGAGAGCAGGCCACAACTGCACAGTGTCCGCTGTTTTTTTCTTCTTAGAAATACATCGAAATGCAAAGAAAAAAGAAAAGAATCAGAAGGACCAGAACACAACTGATCTTACTGAAAAGAGATGCTGTCAAAGATTTTGTCACTGCATTCAGTGTCACATTAAAATACTAAGTGTTTTTTTATTGTCCTGATGTTAAATAATAGAGCAAATGGAGTTCTTATTTGTGACCCTGGCGCACAAAACCAGTCATAAGGGTTAATTTTTCGAAATTGAGATTTATACATCATCTGAAAGCTGAATAAATAAGCTTTTCAATTGATTTATGGTTTGTTAGGATATGACAATATCTGGCTGAGATACAACTATTGAAATTCTGGAATCTGAGGGTGCAAAGAAATTTAAATACTGAGAAAATCACTTTTAAATGTGTCCAAATGAAGTTCTTAGCAATGCATATCACTAATCAAAAATGAAGTTTTGATATATTTACGGTAGGAAATTTACTAAATATCTTCATGGAACATGATCTTTACTTAAAGGGGTCATATGATGCGATTTCACGTTTTCCTTTCTCTTTGGAGTGTTACAAGCTGATTGTGCATATATAAGATCCCTGAAGTTGCAAAGACTTTAGTCTCAAAACCAAAGAGATATTCTTTTTTCAAAGTTAAGACTCTGCCACGCCCCTAAAACGGCTCGTTCTAACACAACCCAACATATCTACCTCACGATGTGGGAAGATTTGCATAAAGCCGCCCAAATGTGCACGCAAAGAAAGAAGGCGTGGTTTCAGTAAACGCAGTTAGTGTTGAAGCCGTGTCAGGGAGACGCTGTGTGTTTCAGGGCGAAAGCAAAAACACTTTATTTGGCCCTCCGAAAGTAGACGCATTTAGGAATCACTTACAACAGAACAGCAATGCACTTTATGGACGACCGTTTCGTGAACCTAGGAGAGGAGGTCATTCGGACTTTGCTATGACAATCTGGCGCTTCTGAATCAGTAACTGTAAGTATGTTTTGTTATTAGTTAAAGTATTTGCTATTGACTGTTCAAATGAGGAGTTTGACATTGCGGTGAGAGAAGAGAGACGGAGGACGAGGGGGGGAGGGGGGGGGGTCACATCACAGGAGTCAGCTGTCTTAACCGTGGCTTGTGTACTGCAAACAAATAGCAGCTTCATCACTGTGTCTGTCACACAACTTTGTTCCCCTTTCGGTCTCTGTCTTTACTTTTATTTTGAAAGATGAAGCTGGCGATTATGGTAAGGGGCGTTACATTTCCGACGCGTGCTTGCGGTGTTCGGCCAATCACAATGCACTGGGTCAGCCGGCCAATCAGAGCAGACTGCACTTGTAGGAAGGAGGGACTTTGTAGAAAACAAAGTTTGAGAGAGGCGGGGCATAGAGGATCTACAATAATGTACAGTATTTGAAAAATAAGTGTTTTTTGAACATTAAAGCATGTCAAAATATTTCGGTAACCAAATAACAAATACCGATCTTAAAATCATCATATGACCCCTTTAATATCCTAATGATTTTTGACATAAAAGAAAAATCTATAATTTTGACCCATACAATGTATTGTTGGCTATTGCTACAAATATACCCCAGCGACTGACACATGCTTTGTGCTCTAGGTCACATTGAGTCTGATGTGTTCAGGCAGTGGGTGGAAGCTCCGTAAAACGGAAGGGCCACCCATAACTTAAGACACAGTAGACTCGTTTATAAAAGGTGGATTGGCGGGGGAAAAAAGGTCTGGGTTGCAGAGCAGCTGGAAAAACATGTGCTTCCTTAACAAAAACCGAAACATATATGAAAACCAGGACAAGGGGCTTTAAACGTGGCGACCCACTGGGTAGGCAGGATCCACGTACACACACTGCCAGCACACTCTTCTGTCTGGATCTCTCTCATCCCATCTCTCAGCAGCAGTGGGGTTTTATACTCCCTCTCCTCACTGCAAAAGGGATAACACCTGTTAGTTCTCATTAACAAGCATTACCTTACCAGCAGGGTCTCTCAAGCTCTCTCTCCGCCACAACGGGTTAACATGAGACTACTGTGATAAGAATTGTTTACTTTGTGCAAATGTACATCCAATATTTAAACTCCTGTCACGACCATGAAAAGATGGTACACCTTGTAAATGATGCATGTTATGTGCAGAGAGATGTGTCCATAAAAACACTGTTTACTTGGAGTGCACTCCACCCTCAGGAATTGCATCAGTAACACATAACCTGAGGTGTATCAGTGTCAAACACAGTGCTCCCTATAGTACATCTTAAACACATTTTTTGTTCTGAAAAGCTGATGCTTTAACCAAGATGCAAGATGCTCATTTCTGCTTTTTAACGTCCGGAATGTCTTGCCCCAAATGCTTCCACTTTGAGTGTTTGATTTTTCAAACTGAAGGATGAGTAGAAATAATTTTCTGTAGTAATCAACAGCATGCTACAGACTTTGTCCATTAAGCTTAATTTGTATTGAACCTGAAATGTTCTATTAATCCACGACCGTGATGGTTAAGGTCCATTTCCCAAAATGTTAGCATGATTTGCTCTGATTAAAGTATCCCATGAAATATTATAAATAGCTAAAAATTTTAGTTTTGGCATTTGCAGTTTGTGACAACCAAGAAAAATGTTTCCCGAGGAAAGAATAAGGTCCTCTACCATAGATTTCCCCTGAAGATGTCAAGGTGAGGTTTAGAGCTTGCGTTTGACTGTGCAGTAAATGTTTGAAGAGCTTGGCTCTGCATTACGCTCGCTGCCTTCTCTTTATGTCTGGTGGAACTGCTACCGAATGGAGGCAGACAATTTTGTAAAGACAAAATTGGTATAAATCAGCTAACCTAGTAAAATGTAGAACAATTGGTTTTGTATGTTGAAGTTGTGTACCGATCATTTCAGTACAGATGTGCTCAAAGAAATTGTTGGTGCCCTAATTTCCTGTTAAAAATTAATAAGAGGAGAACAGGAAGTCATAAATGCTCTGCTATAACTCAGACACACCTTGGCAGTAAGTTACTTTAGAAGTAAAAAGTATGATAAATGACTGTTAACTACAGTTACGTAGTTTCCTTACCTTCTGTTACACTCATTTCTCTCCTATTAAGCCAAATTCTTTCATAGCTTTTATTCCTGATGCCCACTTGTAATCAATGTTTCTTCAATGCACTAAAAACACTCATAATTTAATTTCATCACCATTTTCTTTCTTAAAGCCTCAAAATTAAATGAGTGGTTTTTGTTACTGGACTTTTAAGTTTGGGTATGTTAATGTTTGCTAACCTCTGCATACCAGCATTGTTCAACATGGGTGGGCCATGTTACAGAATTTAGTGGGTGTTAAAGGGTTAGTTCACCCAAAAAGGAAAATTAGGCTGTGTTTTACTCACCCTCGAGGCATCCTAGGTGTATATGACTTTCTTCTTTCAGACGAATCCAGTCAGAGTTATATTAAAAATTGTTCTGGCTCTTCCAAGCTCTATCATTGCAGTCAGCGGGTGTTGCAGTGCTTCAGTCCAAACGAAGTGAAATAAAAAGTGCCCATCCATAATAAAACGTGCCTCAGACGGCTCCGGGGGGTGAATAAAGGCCTCCTGTAGCAAATCCATGCATTTTTGTAAGAAAAATATCCATATTTCAAACGTAATAAACACTTTTCTCTCACTTCCGCTGACTGTCATACACAGAAGCAGTTCCGGCGGATGACGCAGCACGTATGCGCAGCGCGCGCCTCTGAGATATGCTAGTCTCGCAAGTTTGTTAACAGGAGCAAAGGAAGCAAAGTTTCCTTACTTTAGCAAAGGAAAACCAGTCTCCTCTTGGCTTATATCAAAATCCTCCCGACACTTTTCCTTGCAAATCCTCGGATTGTACTTCTAATTCGTGACCGGCGTTTGGTTTTGTTCTCTCTCCGCATTCGTCACTAATCACGCAACGCCGCGCGTCTTACGTCATCCGCCGGAACTGCTTCAGTGTATGACTCACAAAAATGTGGCTGGTCATATGTTAATAACTGTAATGTCATAATCATTAAGATTTTTGGCTCATTTTTGCAGATCTGTTTTAGTATTTAGAGGTTTGACTCTTTTGGGTTTGTTTAAATGAATCATTCTTGTTTCAACTTGATTCATTGATTCTTGTACATCATTACATTATCACCAGACGTCACGTACTTGAGACAGGTTTTAATAATTGGACATGAATGAAAGACTGATTCATGAATTGTTCAGTCTAATTTGCTAACATAAACGGATCAAAAGAACTGTTTATGAATCAGACATTATTACTTTCAATTACTTACTTTCAAGCTGAAAATGATAGTGTAGTGCAGTACATAATACATTTAACTTTTTTTTAAAGCTTCAAAGTGAAAGAAAATGTGTCAAAGGTTTAATTAATTATGTTTTTGTGGTTACTGATAATGTGCAGTCAGTTCAAACTATAACTCTTATTTAAGAGGGTGTCATTAATATTTTAGTGCTTTTGTTTGAATGAAGTAGGAAGCAAATACATTTTAGAATCATTGTGTCTGAACGTTGTTTTTTTTTATTATTTACTAAAGGTTTAAGAAATACAGTATACGAGGGAACCGGATGTACTTTTACGACAGAATTAGTCTTTACGATTTTTCTGCGTATCATTTTTTTCATGTGTTGCAAATGAGCGTAATTTTATAATATTGTATAATAAATATTGATTTTCTGTGAACGCTTTCTTTTTTGTTTTGTGGTTGTCTGTTTGTAGGATTATGAATCCATTGTGAAGTTAGTTGAAACACTGGAAAATCTGCCGACCTTTGACCCAGTGGCTCATCCTCACATAAACTTCCACTACGCCTTTGCCCTCAACAGGTGACACTGAACAAAGACTAAACATGTGAGGGGGGGCTGGGGTCTATCAAAACAAAGACGTGCCTCTGTATGGTGACACTAAGCCAGTTGTCCTGGTTACAAACACATGACTAAGGGTGTCTCGTGACGACGGGGAAGTGAGTGGCTCATGCTCTTGTTGTTTGCGTGTGGTGGTGGGGTGTGGGAAGGTCTGCTTCCCGACAACATTGGGGGTGCTTGGGTGTAATCACACTTAATCAGAATGTTTAATATACCACGATCAAAAGTTAAGATTTTTTTAAATGTTTTTGAATTAGGCCTCACTAAGCTCACCAAGCCTGCAGTTATTTGATCAAAAATACAGTAAGACCAGAAATATTGTGAAATAGCAAAATGTACCCCAGTCTTCAGTGTCACATGAGCCTTGAGACATATTCTAATTAGTGACACTGGAGCCAAAAGCAGTCCAATAGGCTCAATTTTTTGAAATTGAATGTATACATCATCTGAAGGCTGAATAAATAATCTTTCCATTGATGTATGGTTTGTTAGGATAGGACAATATTTGGTCGAGATACACTAATTTTTAAATCTGGAATCTGAGGGTGCAAAAAAATCTAAATATTGAGAAAATCATCTTTAAAGTTGTTCAAATGAAGTTCTTAGCAATGCATATTACTAATCAAACATTACGTTTTGATATATTAACGGTAGGAAATGTACAATTTTTTTTAATGGAACATGATCTTTACTTAATAATCTAATGCTTTTTGGCATAAAAGAAAAATCTATCATTTTGACTCATACAGTGTATTGTTGGCTATTGCTACAAATATCCCCCAGCGACTTAACACTGCTTTTGTGCTGCAGGGTCACATACACTGATTTGGTCCTCAAGAAACAATGTTTCTTATGTTAAAAAGAGTTGTGGTGTTTATTTATTTATTTATTTTTTCAGAATTTTTTTCCTTATTGTTCAAAGGAACAACAATTATTTGAAATTGAATACGTTTGTTGCAAAAGTATTTTCTGTCCCTTTTGATCAATTGAATGTGTCCTTGCTAAATAAAAGTATTAATTTCCTTAAACATCTCCAAACTTTTGAACGCAGTGTATACAGTAATGTGAAGTGGCACAATGAGATTTTACTACAAACTGAGTGAAATAGAAATAACATCCAGCACCTGGCTAGGACATGGAGTAGTATATGAATAACAATTGATATGATTTAAATCCTAAAGACCATTGATGAGAGATCTTATGAAAACATGGCCTTGTTCCAGACTCACACCATTGGTTCAGTCAGTGTTGCTTTATTGGGCTTATCCAACAAACAGTGCCGTGTTCTGAAAGCAGCACAGGGTCACGGTGTTTACACATTTTAATGAAAGTATAGTTACATATAGTTGACCGTGTCTAACATTTAATTCCAGACTATTTTGTTGGTTAATTTCTGAATTTCACAGTCTCTCTTTGGTCTGTCTCTGCAGGAGAAACCTACCAGGAGACAGACAGAAGGCTCTGGACATTATGTTGCCATTGGTGAACTCAGATGAGCAGGTGGCATCTGATATTTATTGTTTGGTAGGCCGGATCTATAAGGATATGTTCCTGGACTCTCATTTCACCGACACGGATAGCAGAGATCAAGGCATGCACTGGTGAGGACTTGAAGGGAAATCTAACAAAAAAATTCAGGTTGCATTTCACACAAAAATCAAAATGATGTTGTGCAAACAAAATGAGACCTACTTGTAGGACCATTACAGTTTTTGACAGCTTTTGTGAGATTCACCAATAAAGTGGCCATAGTAACAGGAGCAGTGGCATTGTACTGTACTCTCTTTTTCTTTCCCATGTACAGGTTTAGAAAAGGTTTTGAATCGGAGCCCACGCTACACTCTGGTATAAACTATGCAGTGCTGCTACTGGCTGCAGGACATCAGTTTGACTCCTCCTTTGAGCTGCGTAAAGTAGGTGCGTTTGATTGACAGTTTGTATAATACTGGGTTGCACTCATCTATTCAACCACTCCTATAAAAGTGGTGGGGCAAACTTTATGTATTTATTTATTCATTTATTTAAAGCACTTTTTTACTGTCTGGTGTCATAAGAAATATTGGCCTGATAGTTTTTAAATTGAAATGTGGCAAAATCAACATTTATTTTCTGGTGTCAGAAAGCACTTTCCTTAACATGAAAGACTTTCACAACATGCTTTACATCAGTAATGTGATGTATTTAAGCAAAATATTCAGCAACACAGCATTATTTTAGGATTATTCATTGTTTGGAAGGTGAAAAGTGGGCATTCCATTCCGGAATGGTGCCAAACTTGCATTTGAATATAGAGAGGATGAAAATGTTGTTTGTCGATAGTCAGACATGAACAGTGTACTTAGTTCAATTCAGTTATTTCCAATCAATCCTAGAATTAGGGATGCACAACAATATTCACAACAAGGCTTGTGAATACTGGTATTCTACCACCCCCTATACATCTTGAGAACAGATTTGAAGCATTAATGAATGTGGGTGAGGATTCTCCAAATGTGATTAAACATGGATCGGATCAGCCAGCAGCTAACATAGCTACTAACAGCCGCTCAAGGTCGAGCAGACAGCGGCATTCAGCTCAGAGCGCAGCCAAGCCCAGGACTCTGATACTGGGTGGCTCTATTATCAGAAACATCAGTAGTAGAAATTCAGCAACTTTCTGCTTTCCTTAAGCAACAGTTTCTGATTTGAACAAGGAATTTGGGAAAATTCTAATGAAGCACAAGACTGCAAATCGAATCATCCTCCATGTGGGGAAGAATGATATTCGGAAAGAGCAGTCAGAACTCCTTAAGAAGGACTTCAGTGAACTCTTTGATACACTTCGAAGACTTGAAGTTCAGTCATTCATCAGTGGACCACTCCCAGCAAGAGGAACTAATATGTTTTCATGGTTGCTTGGGCTGTACACATGGCTACAAAGAATCTGCTGCTTAAAAGGAGTCAATTTCATCGATAACTTCAATCTTTCTGGGGCCATAGACAACTGTTTAAAATGGATGGTGAGAGGCGAGCGGATGGGGCCTCCACCCAAAAACTTGGTGCAAGACGTGCTACAGGAGCAACATCTACTTCTCCATCCGTCATCCTTCAGTAGTGTGTGCTAAACTACTCAACCTGAATGGCACACACACGCCTGGACAGAGTATGAGTGACCACAGGACTTTATATCAGCTTCCGAGTCATCATGTGGTTGACATCCCTTCAAGGACACTGATAACACCACGCAGCCAAGACAAGCACTGCTCATGGACACCATCCCGGCTGAGCCCTGCCCACAGAGCTCATCACAGACAGACTGCGACGTACCAGAACAGCTCCAAGACTCAGCACGCAAGGACGACTTTCTGGAAAACAGCCAGGGAAGCCAGGACAACATATTTCAGCCACCGGAAACAACAGAGCCACAGCCCCGCTCACCAGACACATTGTCCCTCTCTCCAGCATCTCCACTTCTTAGCTTCTCACAGAAAATGGAGGAACTTGTTTATGCTGGGACCAAACTCTCCCACTTTTTTTCTGCAAGCCCCCAGATATCAACTAAACGGCGGGCCCCACAACCACCAAAGCTTGTGGGCCCAGCTTGTCGTCCTCCTCCAGTTAGAGCTCTACACAACGCCAGGGCCCAAACCCTCCTTCATCTGCTGTAGGTGAACCAAAAACATCTGATAGCAGCTCTCAGTGATATGTGTCGGGTCCCCGCTATAATAGCAGCAACATTCACAAATGTTTACAGAACAAGCGGGAACCCAGTGTGCCTGTAGCTTTCTCTATTTCTGTGTTTTATCACGTGATAGAAAGTCTAAGGGCTTCTTAAGCCGTACGGCTGACTTATCTAATCTGCGGCCTTTTATGCATCAAACTAATATTGCTGTTGATACAAAATGCAATGCCATCAAGTTAGCATTTTTAAACATCAGCTCACTAAAAAATACATAATTTCTAATAAATAACCACAAACAACCTGGATTTTATGTTTCTTAACGAAACATGGCTAGAAGACAGCTGCAGTGCAACGGTCCTCAATGAAACAGCCCCTCCTAACTTCACTTTCGTGAGTGTTTGCAGGACTGTTAGGAGATGTGGAGGTGTAGCTGCTCTATTTAAAGATGTCTATCAATGCAAGCAAGTGTCATTTGGTCAGTACTTGTCTTTTGAATATCTAGGGATTGTGTTGAAAGGTGCTCCACGCATTCTGTTTATCATTATTTACAGGCCTGCAAAATACTCTCCAGCCTTTGTTGAAGAGTTCACAGAAATGCTATCAATGATTTCCTCAGAGTTTGACTGTTTTGCTATTGCAGGAGATTTTAATATTCTCACAGATAATGCAGAAATCAAAACTACAAAAGAATTATAACTGTTTTAAATACTTTTGAACTGATTCAGCATGTGCATGAACCCACACACAAACGTGGACATACTCTAGATTTATTATTTATTTTATTATTTGGTTTGTTATGATAGGACAATATTTGGCCGAGATACAACTATTTGAAAATCTGGAATCTGAAAAAAATCGCCTTTAAAGGTGTCCAAATGAAGTTCTTAGCAATGCATATTACTTAATAATTTTTTTAATTTTGATATATTTATGGTAGGAAATTTACAAAATATCTTCATGGAACATGATCTTTACTTAATATCCTAATGATTTTTGGCATAAAAGAAAAATGTATAATTTTAACCCAAACAATGTATTGTTGGCTATTTCTACAAATATACCTGTGCTACTTATGGCTGGTTTTGTGCTCCAGGGACACATATATTAGTGAGAGTAACCAACATAACATATATATATATATCAATATGAATAAGTCTCCCATATATTAATATGCCTCTTAATTTAACATATGCACTTAATCTGTGTCTTGTAGGTGTGAAGTTGAGCAGTCTCCTGGGGAAGAAGGGCAGTTTGGATAGATTACAGAGTTACTGGGATGTGGGTTTCTTTCTCGGGGCTAGTATTCTCGCCTGTGACAACACACGAGTCATCCAGGCCTCTGAGAAACTCTTCAAACTTAAAGCTCCCATCTGGTATGTGCACACATTCGCATTTCACATGCATCAGTGTTTAAAATAATATGCATATATTATTATATAATGTCTTATGTATTATTTGTAGTTGAAGAAATTGCCATTACTTATTAGTGTTTGCTAGACATTACTATCGCTATTACTATTGCTCATACTGATTTTGAACAAAAACAGTGTTTAGGACATTTTAAAACTGATTTCCAGGCCTGGGAAAGTCATAGATAATACTTGAAACCTTTTTATTGAAATTTTTAGTTTTTTTTAAAGTAAGGATGAAATAAATGATCTTAAGTAATATTCTAATACCACCTTTATTACCTAACCTAGGGTACACTTTCGGCTAACGTCACCCACACCGCCGGAAAATGTGCTTTTCACTACTCCCACATGTATGAAAACAAATTATGTTTTATTTAAACATTGTGGAGGCGCATTTTGTGAGAAAATAAAACTGATAGTGTCTTTGTTTTGTATAAAGCTCTATACATGTATAAGTAAGTGGCGGGGGTAAGTCTCACCAGCAAGCGACAAGTATTGTACAAATATCACTATTTTCCAAGTATGAAATGTTAGTAATATGGTTTCCTAATATCCAAGTTAATATTTCTCAAACATCCTCTTTAGCAAAGTTTGTACTGTTTTCGTGTTTGGATGAATAAAAAAAAACCAAAAAAATATCTTATTCATATATATATATTATATATATCTATATATAATATACTAAAAACCATTTTTAAATAAGATCCTGGTCATTAAGATAGTTAATATACATAATATGTAAAGATTCCTAAATCCTTGAAGTACTCCCATTCTAATTTAATATTGGTTTTACAGTTGAAATAAATAAATGTATATATATATATTTTTTTCAGTTTATAGGATTAATTTCATATTTTTAAATATGGTTAAATATTATCTTTAATGTGCACACCCATCTTAATAAATGATATTAACCAACTAAATTGAACCATGTCACGTCAACAAATGGAAAAATCTGCCAACAATTATTATGCCTTTATCCATACCAGCAGGGGTGCATTTTATACCATCCTTTTACATATTCTTTAGTTATTCTTTAGTATTGAAAACCGTTTTTAAAAACGGAAATCATTAGAAGATCTCCAAATGTAAAATTTGTTTGGTAATTTTATATTGATTCTCATTCGCCTACTTAAACACAAACATTTAAATACTCAGATCAAATTTGCACAAATCAGGTGCATTTGCTGTTCACAATGGCACAAGGAGCACCAAATTTTCCATGTGCGTATATGAAGCATGGATGTTTAAAAAAAGAAAGGTTCTGCTGTAATTTTTTTTTTGTGCCATCTAGGCGGTTAGAGGAAATCCAAAACCCAATTCCAAAAAAGTTGGGACACTGTACAAATTGTGAGTAAAAAAGGAATGGAATAATTTACAAATCTCATAAACTTATATTTTATTCACAATAGAATATAGATAACATTAAATGTTGAAAGTGAGACATTTTGAATGTCATGCCAAATATTGGCTCATTTTTGACTTCATGAGAGCTACACATTCCAAAAAAAAGTTGGGACAGGTAGCAATAAGAGGCTGGAAAAGTTAAATGTACATATAAGGAACAGCTGGAGGACCAATTTGCTTATTTATTAGGTCAATTGGCAACATGATTGGGTATAAAAAGAGCCTCTCAGAGTGGCAGTGTCGCCCCAGAATCAAGATGGGCAGAGGACACCAATTACCACCCAAATTGCAAAGAGTTTTTGAAGTTATCATCATCTACAGTGCATAATATCATTCAAAGATTCAGAGAATCTGGAACAATCTCTTTGCGTAAGGGTCAAGGCCGGAAAACCATACTTGATGCCCGTGATCTTCGGGCCCTTAGTCGGAACTGCATCACATACAGGAATGCTACTGTAATGGAAATCACAACATGGGCTCAGGAATACTTCCAGAAAACATTGTTGGTGAACACAATCCACCGTGCCATTCGCCGTTGCCAGCTAAAACTCTATAGGTCAAAAAAGAAGCCATATCTAAACATGATCCAGAAGCGCAGGCGTTTTCTCTGGGCCAAGGCTCATTTAAAATGGACTGTGGCAAGTGGAAAACTGTTCTGTGGTCAGACAAATCAAAATTTGAAGTTCTTTTTGGAAAATTGGGACGCCATGTCATCCTGACTAAAGAGGACAAGGACAACCCAATTTGTTATCAGCGCTCAGTTCAGAAGCTTGCATTTCTGATGGTATGGGGTTGCATGAGTGTTTGTGGCATGGGCAGCTTACACATCTGGAAAGGCACCATCAATGCTGAAAGGTATATCCAAGTTCTAGAACAACATATGCTCCCATCCAGACGTCGTCTCTTTCAGGGAAGACCTTGCATTTTCCAACATGACAATGCCAGACCACATACTGCATCAATTACAACATCATGGCTGCGTAGAAGGATCCGGGTACTGAAATAGCCAGCCTGCAGTCCAGATCTTTCACCCATAGAAAATATTTGGCGCATCATAAAGAGGAAGATGCGACAAAGAAGACCTAAGACAGTTGAGCAACTAGAAGCCTGTATTAGACAAGAATGGGACAACATTCCTATTCCTAAACTTGAGCAACTTGTCTCCTCAGTCCCCAGACGTTTGCAGACTGTTATAAAAAGAAGAGGGGATGCCACACAGTGGTAAACATGGCCTTGTCCCAACTTTTTTGAGATGTGTTGATGCCATGAAATTTAAAATCAACTTATTTTTCCCTTAAAATGATACATTTTCTCAGTTTAAACATTTGATATGTCATCTATGTTGTATTCTGAATAAAATATTGAAATTTGAAACTTCCACATCATTACATTCTGTTTTTATTCACAATTTGTACAGTCCCAACTTTTTTGGAATCGGGTTTGTAGAATCAAATGCGCCTTTTGCACCTCTTAGTCCTATTATAAATTCTAAGCCATATCTAGACAGTATACAAACTTTGGCTTGGGCTGGCATTATAGTAATGAATTTTGAAGAGGCAAGTGCTTCTGTCTGTTAAAAGTGAGTCATACTTGTAGGCTATTGTTCATTCATGAAGATGTTTGTGTTTTATGTTGTATTTCAGGTATCTAGGCTCACTGGTTGAGACCATTCTCATCTATAAGCACTTTACAAAACCAACCACTGATCCACAGGCCCCTAAACAAGAGCTTGTGGACTTCTGGATGGACTTCATGGTGGAAGCCACCAAAAAGGATGCCACGTCTGTCCGTTTTCCTGTATGAGCCCTCCTCACTCAATGACTCTTCTGCTAAGTTGCCACATTACATTGCCACATCACAACTCTTACTGTTAGAAAGCCATTTAAGATGTTCACGTTTACATGCACTGTGTTGTTTACATGCACAAAAAACCCTGGAATAAACCCTTTTCTGGTGTGCATGTAAACTCTGACAGTTTAGTAAGAGTATTGACTTGAGACACTGCATAATGCTGTTGGGCACTGATGGCATGTAAAGCATTGACTATCGTCAGAATTAATATTGCTTGTTTTTGATGTGTGCAGGTATTGATACTGGAGCCCACTAAAGTGTACCAGCCATCTTACCTCTCAATCAACAACGATGTGGAAGAGAACACACTGTCCATCTGGCACGTGACCCCTGATGACAAAGTAATAAAGAACTTACCATTTATCCATTCGTTCTTAAACTCAGATGTTCTTTTTCTGGATTTGTGGACTTGTTAAACCTCTAAATCCTTACAAATCCGAACATTAGAGTATCGAGTGCTGCATGTTTAAAAACATGACGCTGTTCCATGTTCTACAGGTTTGATTTATTTTGAGCTTGTATGAGTTGCTTCAGTATGGGCGTGCTACACTAGTCAACATTTGAAGTGGATCAAAACCTTTCTTCAACGGTGTCCTAAAACCTAAAACCAAAATGTGTTCATGCCTTAGTTGACTACTGTATATTCATTTCATTTGAGCTGCTCTTAAAAAAGCTCTTAAAATGTTCTTAACCTGGCAGATACTCTTTATCTAGCCTTTTTAGTGTATTAATTATTAATATATAATGTTTTTAAAAACATCAACAAAAAATATGCTCAACTGGGGCTACTAAATTATGGGCCGGTACAGAATTAGCACTCAGCAACAGTGAAGTTTTGGCTGATTTTCTAGCTGTAAACCTAAAACGTTTAGGTCCCAGGTTTACATCTGAAATGTAACCTTATAAAACGGAGAGTTCTGGTCCTTGATTCTGATTGGCTGAGCCGCGTTCGAAGCACAACTGTTTCTGAGGAACTACATTGTTTGGTGGAAGAATACTCTTTTTATTAATATCATTACACTTTATTTGCTCTGTTTTATTTTGTGAAACCTTACTACGTATATGGAATAACCGTTTTATAAAAGTAATAAGCCCCGTGAAGCCGTGGTTTACAGTGAATTACAGTTGTGCTGCCTCAGAAGCCTGTCTGAAATAAGTTTTGAGAGGTAACCTCTTGCGCAAACGTTGCTTGGGAAGTCATTGTCTGACAGGGCCGCGAGGAAACAAGTCAGCCTGAATATCATGCACATCCAGCAATGAGATGTCATGTAGAAAACATCGTATCAAGGTTTATGTGAATCATCATCACTGTACTTGCAACTGCCAAATGTTATGATATTTTCAATGCTATCAGTCCTGCTGAACTTTGCTAATTTATGTCATCAGCATATCTGGATGAGTACAGTTTCTCTCTCTCTCTGTTTTAGAGTAAAGGGATCCACGAGTGGAATTTCAGTGCAGCGTCAGTGCGAGGTGTGAGGTAAATGCTGTCTTCCCTAATATGCTTTATTTTTTAAGAAAATTCATGAACTGACTTCCCTCTACTAGAAGATGAAGCAAAAGATCATATTTATATGTATAGTATGTAAATATATAATACCAATTTTCACTTAGGATAAAGCATTTTTAAACTGTCTTTTTTTGGCATTCAGCATCTCCAAATTTAATGAGCGCAGCTGTTTTCTGTATGTGGTGAACAACTCAGAAGACTTCCAAATCTATTTCTGCACAGAGATGCACTGCAAACGGTATGTCGTGTGTGTGTTTTTGCAAATGCCTTTTTTTCCCCCACATTTCATTTTTTCTTCCTTACAGTGCCATAGACTCTATAAGGACAGAAATCGCAGGTTTGATTGTCTACTAGACTTATTCTAGAAACTAGCAATGCAAAATACATCGGCCAATAATTCTAAAAGCATTAGACATTAGCGAATTATTAGTGAATTATTTCCTTTCGGTCATGAGTGGGCAAGAGAACGAGACAAACGTTACAAACTCATGCAATGAAAAAGTGTATACTATGTGTAGGGCATACGATAATGAGGTCTGAAAGTAATCACAGTGTGCATCTTTGTGTATTTAAAGCATGAGCACCGTCCTTTAATTAATTAGAGACTTTATTTGTTGTAAATTGTGATCATGTCAGTGTATGTGTTTTGATGATGCTCTGTGTGTTGCGTAGGTTCTGTGATCTGGTAAACACGCTCACTGAGGAGGCCTGGAAAGGCTCGGAAGAGACTGAGTGTGAATCAGAGGCTTTAGAGGTAAATAATGATTGTTGCATACATTTGTTATGTATAGTACTAAGCAGCAGGGAGGTAAGGCAGCGTGTAATTTGTGTGTTCTTGTGTGCCTGCAGTATGATTATGAATACGATGAGCATGGAGAGAGGGCGGTTCTGGGTAAGGGCACATTTGGGGTAGTCTATGCCGGTCGTGACCTCAGTAACCAGGTGCGCTTAGCCATCAAAGAGATTCCTGAACGGGACAGTAGGTGAGCCACAGTTTCCTTTTTCCCATTATTCCCATTATTCTGGAAGGAAATTTTATTTCACTTTGAAATCAAATTCTTTCGGATAGGAATGTCTTTCTTTGCAATGACTTATTTATTTATTTATTTTATTTTAATTTTTTACATCAACATTTTGACAAGGTTGACAATTTTGCCCTTCATTGAATACTATAACAAAAGGTACTTTTCTCATTGCATAGCCTGGTAAACTTTCATGAAGACTGGCCACAATGTCATAATTTTCATACCAGTGTTGTGCGGTTCGATGCTAGGTTGATTTAAAACATTATAAAAAGTTAAATATTAAATATTAAATTGTATTTTGATTACCAAACCTTAATATTTTAAGCATTCAGGGATGCCACTCGTTGCATCAAATTCAGCATTGTCCTATATTCCAAAAAAAAAAAAAAAAAGTAAGTATCCCATATCGAATCAACACAGTATGCGATTTGATCTATAAATGTACAGTGTTACAATGAGAATGTCATAATAGTGAATGAAAGTCAGTTTCACAAGAAATAGCAGAGAAGCACAAAATCACTGGGGAGAGAATGACAGGGTTAAAGTTGAAGATCATGCAGGTGTGAATGGATATCAGGGTTTCCGCGGGGTCTTTAATTTAGTTGTATCAAATTTAAGGCCTTAAAAAGTCTCAAATTGTACAAGAAAGTCTTAATTATGATTTCAAGAGATATGGCTGAATGTGACGATTAAACTTCAAAAGGCTATGATTTCATTGAATAAACACAAGCGCTGCACATTCAAAGTCTGGTGCTGCGCTGCTAGCTCTGGGGCCCGGTCCCAAATGGACCCTAACCCTCGTGGGTCTTTTCCTCTGCTCCAAAACTTCCCGTGACGTAATGGCTGCTTTTGACTGCGGTATAAGGGTGCTCGGCAGAAGTGCGGATCGAGGGTGCATAACGGCCGCAAAGGGGGTGCTCGCGAGCACACTTCTAAACGCTAAAATGACAAATGGGACACCATACGGTCTTGTGGACTAACGGACCACAACGCCGTGGCGGCCATTGTTGTCCGCAAGACCGCAAGGCAAGTGCACATGAAGGTCCATTTGTGACAGGGCCTCTGGTTCTGCCGTTACCGTGAAAACAGTTCTATTCTACCAACAACTCCACCTTTCTGGCAGAGAATGATGAGCATTTTCATAAGCTGTTTGTTTTGTTCAGAGTTCAGACCAATGCGAAAAATCGACCCATGTTTTACCATGCAAACACGCAGAGCTTTAAATGTGAACTGGTGGATCGATAAGATAATGCATTATAAAAATCTAAACCGTAGGGGTGTGTGATATGTATGGTCTGTGATAATATCGTAATTGTTGTTTTAATGGTGTGCGATTTGATATTATGAGTATATCGTGAAAAGCAAACACGCACCTACAGAGTGCACGCATACATTAGGTGATGAAGTCTAGCAGGTTAGACTAGTGCGCGCGCATTTAGAGTGCGTTCTTTCACTGCATGAATCTGTCTATTAAAATGCATTAAGAATTATCACATAATTTAAGATATGAGGTAGAAAATTTAGATATTTATATCATTTCATAGTTAATATCACACGAAAAGTGCAGTTTTTTCCTCCAAAAGTCAGCATGATTACAAATTCGCTGACAGTTTTCAATAAACAAGTAGTTAATAATTAAGAGACCTACTTTTTAGACACCTATTGTTGGTTTTGCTCTATTTCTCCACAAAAACATTCAAAACGCAGCCAACACGCGCTGTTTTGTGTCTCTAGCACTGAGGCATTTGTTTCGAATGAAATCAACCGTGTTAAATTGATTCGGTTTATCATCAGCATGACTCCCTTAACGTTGACTTGCTTCCAACCACTTCTGCTGGCAGTTTTAATTTCACATTTAAGGTAACTTTTCATTTTTTAAATAATTTCAAACATAAGTTTTCAGTATTATGTTTAAAATATCAAAACATTATCAATGCATTTGTAATTGCATGTTAAATGCATTCATGTCCTGCACTAAACATTGTGTAAATACATCTAAATGCCACTTCTAATGCAGCCTCTGTGTTTCCTCTGCATTGCAAAGATCAATTTTGTTGATACTGATTTAATTTGCTTGGTAACAGCCCAAATGCAAGAATTTGACTCAAAAGATGGTGCACACTTTTAGAAAAAATGGCTTAAAGGTAAAAATGCCCATAAAACTTGATGGAAATGAATAATTTCTATCACTGCTGTGAACTGACCACACAGAATATGAAGAATATCAAAAACTTAAGGAGTCAGCTGTCCACGGTAGTCCTTAAGATATCAGCACAATAACACATTCAGCAAAATATTGTCTAATTATAATTATCGATAAAATCCCAGAAAATTATCGAGATCATGTTTTGTCAGTATCGCACAGCCCTAATTTGTTATTTAATCGATATAATAATTTATTGATGATAATTGTTTAAATTAATATAATAATTCATACTTTTGACTCATCCATTTTCTTAACAATGGTTTAAAGGCTGAAATGTAAAGTTTATCATTTTATAAAACTTTGTTTTTGTGAAAACTTGTATCTGAACTGTAAATTGTTTTTTTAGTAATTTTACCTATCTTCATTATGGCATACATCCGATGTAAAAAGTCTGATTACTTGTTACTGTTGTCAAGCATCATTTCTTAGTGTTGATGCTTGAGTTGTGCGCGCGTGTGTGTGTGCGCGTGTGTGTGTGCACGTGTGTGCGCGTGTGCGTGCGTGCGTGCGTGTGTGTGTGTGTGTGTTAAGGGAGTGTTTAGTCGGCCAAATTAGTTTTGCCATTATGCTGCTATCCGTAAGAGCCCGGATGGCTCAGTCAGTAAAGCATCAGACTTTTCATCTGAGGGTTTATATATAAATGAATGTACAATATTCATGTGTGCTTAGGAGGATACGATTAAGCAGATGAAAATAGAAACAAGAAAAATGCATGCAATCACACAGCAATAGTTTATCTAACAGCACACGAAACGGCTCTGTGTTGATAGATATTCACAGCCTCTGCATGAAGAAATCGCCCTGCATAAACACCTCAAGCACAAGAACATCGTGCAGTACCTAGGCTCCATCAGCGAGAACGGCTTCATCAAGATCTTCATGGAGCAGGTGCCTGGAGGTGAGACAGACTCGTTAGACCTTTATAGTGTACTTACAGGTACACATCTTTAGGCCAGAATTCATCTGTATTATTCAAAATGTAAAATATATTTGTATTTCTCTGTGAATCACAGGCAGTCTGTCAGCATTGCTCAGGTCAAAGTGGGGTCCTCTAAAAAACAATGAGCCAACTATAGGATTCTACACCAAACAGATACTGGAGGGTCTCAAATACCTGCATGACAACCAGATAGTACACAGAGACATAAAGGTAATAACCCTTTCATAATAAAATGAGGAGTACGCGTAAATGTTTCGAGAGCCTCAGCTGTACACATGCCATATGCATTATTAGGCCATTATATTACTGCATTATTTGGATCTCATTCGGATTTCTTTGAGATTCTGAAATTGCACAGAGGAGTGACTGATGCAATTACTACTTTCATGACCTACAGGGGGATAATGTCTTGATAAACACCTACAGTGGAGTTTTGAAAATCTCTGATTTTGGAACATCCAAACGTCTGGCCGGAATAAACCCCTGCACCGAAACCTTTACTGGTACTGAGTGTGTTATTTGTTTTGCCATGCATTTTTACTTATCCTTTTGTCAGTAACAAGGTGATGTTGCTTCTATAACACTGAAGGACACAGCTCTTATATGTGCTGCAGATTTGGTCTGTTGACATTGATTAATATCTTTAGAATCTTCAAAATGTTCAGTAATTACTATTATTAGCAGTTATTTATTTCTTCCATGCTGTTTGTGTATGTCAGGTACGTTACAGTACATGGCCCCTGAAATCATAGATAAAGGGCCGCGTGGCTACGGCAAGCCAGCTGACATCTGGTCTTTGGGCTGCACCATTATAGAAATGGCTACTGGGAAACCGCCCTTCTATGAGCTGGGGGAACCGCAGGCAGCAATGTTCAAGGTCAGGCGTGATTACTTTATAAAGTGTCCTGAAGTAATCCTTTGTGTTCAGAATGCAGTCAATTTACCACAAATATTTTTGCACAAAATGTGCATATGTTGCCTAATGTTCTTTTAGTTTTTTACTGTGTGCTGAATTTGTGCTTTGTTAAACATGTCATTTGGATGTAATTTAGTAAATTTTAAATGGTTTCTAAAACCACCAGGGCACAGGGAAAATGCACTTATCCTGCATTGGTAAATTGTGTTGTGTTCGATTTGGTCCAGAGTTTTGAAAATGCGTTTTTACGATTGTGCTGGTGTATTTTGTCTAGGTTGGGATGTTTAAAATCCATCCGGAGATTCCTGACTCTATGTCCACTGAAGCCAAAGCATTTATCCTGTGCTGTTTCGAGCCTGATCCAGACAGCCGAGCCATAGCCAACGATCTGCTCACCCACGAATTCCTCACTGTTACATCACGCAAAAAACGATCAAAGAACAGCAGTTTCACAGGTGTGTGTGTGTTAGGGCTGTCAAAATGGCTGAAAAACTCAATTCGAATTTTGTACTTAAATATTATCAATATTCGAATTTAAAATGCCTATTCGTAGGGGGGGGGGGGGGGGGGGGGGGGGGGAGGGGGGGGGGGGGGGTGAAGAAGCTTTTTGCTTCTCTCCTTAGCCACAAGAGGGCGCATCGAGCATAATATTACTAATGCACGTTTATTCAAAGCATAAGATAACATGACCATCTGTGGGAAAAAAAGTGCATAATGTTTAAAATAATGTTTATAAGCCAATTATAATTAAGTTGCTTAAACAACTATAAACAAAACAGCATCATGTATGTATGCATAGTTTAATACAAAGAGTAATTCTTTGCCAATCACACAGAGTACATTTTTCATTTAAAAACACGAGATGCAGTGGAATGGGGAAAAACCCGCCATAAAGTCTCGAGATATGTTTTTTTCAAAGTTGAACTTACATTAATTTTACATGGCTTTCTAAACATGCGACTCTTTTGTGCGAGACGCGAGTGCAGCGGTGATAGATGTCCCTCTAGAAAATGCGCGAAATATCAAGTCAAGTCTGCTTTATTGTCAATTCTTCCACATGTACAGCACATACACACAGAGAATTGAAATTGCGTTACTCTCAGACCCTTGGTGCATACAGATAACACTAACAGTAGAACATAAATACAGATATACAGATTAAATATAAAATACAACTATACGAATAAGATCAAATGTAAAAAAATTTATATAAAGCAGCACAAGGCACATGGCAGATAGAGTGCAAACCAGTGAAGTAACAACAGTGCAGATATAATGATTTGTAGTGCAAAGAGCTTATGCATTCTGTGTGAACGGTTTGGTTTCAGTTTTAATGTAAACAAGATCTTCTCCGCGTTGATGTTCTTTTTTCCCGCAATATTTTTAATGAACAACGCAGCAGCGCCGCATCTAGTAGCTTCAGCTGGACAGGCTAACAAAAACATTATAATGCAACGACACTTGCATCGTCATCGCATCTCGTGCGCCGCTGAGAAGGCTGCCTGACGCACACCTAAAATTCGAATGCAACGTGTGTGTTTAAATTCGATGAATATTCGAAATTCGAATTGTTTTTTGACAGCCCTAGTGTGTGTGTTATATAGGCATTACCTCTTATACCAAGCAATGATTTCAGTTGGTACATTACATGAATAGGGAACAAATAAAAGGAATCTATTATATGTTAGATTAAACTCATGAGAAATGCCCTCTCGCTTTCAACTGCTTTTATTTCTTATTAAAACTGCTTTTAGTTTTTATTTTTGCTTTTTGTTTCCAATGACTAAAGTAATACAGATTTTGACATAAACTGTTGAATTTTCAGATAATTTAATAAACAATGGCAAAACATATTTACATATGTCAGAGATTTCACCTGCTTAATTTTCTCCCATTAGAAAATGTTGCACTACTTTAAATTGTTACACCCAAAATCATTTGGACAACATGATGGGGTAACAAGTAAATATTAATTTCAGAATTTAGTATTTAATTACAGAATTAATTACCAATATTTTTTAGATCAATTTATCTTTTATTTATGGTAAATACATTAATATCTTGTCCTATTTAAATAGGCCAGAATGAGTGACTGGATAATTTAGGCTACTAAATGAATTTTAGTTTCATTACTTTCGACTCTGTTACCAATTTTGGTGTATTTTTATTGTATTTATTTAATTTGATCAATTACATTTTTTAGTTTTGTAATGCCTATTTAATGTTTATCGTTGAACTGAAAACACTGTGTTCAGATTCAAAGCAAATTAAGAGCTGCTCTTTGCTGAAAAAGAAAGAAAAATATAGTTTCCATCGCTGTGTTGCCTCCCTTGTTTTATAATGGTCCCTTGTCTTCTCATCTTTTTTGCAGCTCTTACACCAGGTCCTGGTGAGTCTTGTCTGTTTTGCATATAAACAGCGTTAATATATTATACCTATTTTGTCTTTGTCTTGTCTTTGATTAAAAAAAAGTTCCTGTAAATTTAGTAAATATTTATATTCATATTTAGTCATGTTCATTCATTTTACTTTTTTTCATATTTAAGTTCAGTCAATGTGCAAAAGATGCAAGGTCAGCTGAAAATGATCATTGGTCAGTTTAGTTGAGCTTTTCTATGCTCAGACCCATGCTTCGGGAGAGTGTGCGATGTATGAAGGGACATTATGCTGGTCATGTCTTGTAGAGTATCTGCGTAGCATATCTCTTCCCGTTCCCGTTGTGGTCGAGGACACCAGCAGCAGCAGCGAATATGGATCTGTCTCACCTGACAATGAGCTCTGCACAAACCCCTTCAGCTTCAAGCCTAGCACCAAGTGCTACAGCGAGAGAGAGGTCAAAGGTCACCGCTCCCTCTTCCTGAGGTCAGCAGAGAGTATGAAGATTCATTCCAGCGTAGATAATGCCCTGTTGTGTTGCAGTGTACCATTTGTTTTGCATCGAGTAGAAAACCTAAATGTAAAGTCGGCTGATGAAGAGCCTGCATGCTCGAAACGTCGAACATTCTTTGGTGTTGCCGACTTTACATTTATTTTTTCTACTTGTTTTTTAGGTTGCGCACCCATTTGAGATTGATGTGCGTGCTTTTGTTTGCATTTTTGCATTGAGTGCATCTACTTGTAGTAAATCTAGTAGTAAAAGTATCCTCCTCCACACATTGTTGCAGTATTCCTGTGGAGAACTTTGAAGACCACAGCGCACCACCTTCCCCAGAAGAGAAGGACTCTGGTTTCTTCATGCTGAGGAAAGACAGTGAAAGGAGAGCGACTTTACACCGAATCCTGACTGAGGACCGAGAGAAAATAGTGCTTCACCTGCTAGAAGCGCTCACACAGGTGAACCCGAAAACAACATCTTTGTAAAACCTTACTACGTATATGAAATAACCGTTTTATAAAAGCAATAAGCCCCGTGAAGCCGTGGTTTACAGTGAATTTATAACAGCTAAGGGGGTTTTAGGCACAACGCGACAACGCCACTTAGCTGTTATAAATTCACTTTAAAACACAAGCGACAATTCAATAAAGTCAGTAAAGATTATTCTAAACACATTTTCCAAATCACCGAACAGCGCTAGTAACTTTATTTTGCATGTCAGGGATCTTCTAAAAGAAGTTTGACACTCTATACGTTTAAATGTCAATACATTTGTAAAAACGTTTTGCTGAAAATGTCTTTAACATTTTCATTATATGGTAACCTTTTTTATAAAAGCAATGAGATGCATTGTAAATGTTGTCACTCTGCTGCACGTAATGATTCTTTTACCTGGAATTAGTGCAAGTACAACATCAGAGAAATAATTCTTTTTAATAAGATTGTGTTCATGCAGTCCTACGACATCTTTAAGTGCTTTGTGTCCCTTTTCTGTCTCAATACAGGGGTCTGAGGAGACCAAACTGAAGCATCAGCATGTCTCCACGCTGGTTACAAGTCTGGGAGATTTTGTGAGGATGGCGGACAGAAAAATAATTGCCAGCACCCTCTCTCAGCTCAAACTAGAGCTTGACTTTGACAGCACAGCGATCAGCCAACTCCAGGTGGCGCTCTTCAGCTTCCAGGATGCGGTGAGTGTCTAGCCAAAGCCATCTGATGAACTGCACTCACAAATATTGCCCAAATGTCATAGTCAAAAAACCGTCAGTAGTGTAGCGATGTATAAAGCACTGTTCACGCAGAAGTCAATTTCAAACCAAGCAGCTTTCTGTCGGTCAATGCAGCAAATTCATGAAATCTGCATGGGGAACTTTTTTTGCCCTTGTGCGAAACTCCCAATCACACAGACTCCGGTAAATGTGATCGCACCTTAATTAATCTCTTAATCTCTAATCTTTTTGGATCAAATATTGTTTTCTTTTTATTTATTATACAATTAACAAAAGCAAAAAAGGCCTCTAACACTAGCTTGCTCTATTCTTTTTCTATTCTATCTGTTTCTTTTTATCCATTACATAATAATAATAAAAAAACTTGCTCGTTGGACTGCATAAGCTAAAGTCAATTGTCATGCACTTTGTATATAAGTGCTCTTTGTTGATTTTGTTGCTTCCATTGTCCTCTAGGGAAGGTGGTCAAATTACGAATTTCGAATATTAGTTGAATTAAAAAAAAAAAATCCACATTTTAGGTCTGTGTCAGCCGTCAGGCAGCCTATCAGCGGCGCACGAGATGCGATGACGATGTAAGTGTCATTGCATTTGAATGCTTTTGTTAGCCTGTCCAGTTGAAGCCACTACGTTGTTCATTCATATATTGCGGAACACGAGAGCACCAGTGTGGAGATGTTGTTGTTTACATCAAAACTGAAACCAAGCGTTCACACAGAACGCATATTTCGCAAATTTTCTAGAGGGACATCTATCACAGTTGCACTCACGTCTCGCACAAAAGAGCCGCATGTTTAGAAAGCCATGTAAAGCTAATGCAAGTTCAACTTTGAAAAAACATGTCTCAAGACGTTATGACGGTTTTTCCCCATCCCACTGCATCTCATGTTTTTAAATGAAGAAAGTAGCCTACTCTTTGTGATTGGTTTTCAGTCCTTTGTATTAAACTATACATACATGCATGGCGCTGTTTTTTTTCTAATTGTTTAAGCAACTATCAATTATATATGGTTTATAAACATTATAACACATTAAACATTATGCACTTTTTTTCAAAGATAGTCGTGTTATTTTATTACGCTTTGAAGAAACGTGCATACTATTTTGCTCGATGCGCCCTCTTGTGGCCTCAGGAGAGAAGCCAAAAGCTTTTTTCCTCCTAACTGAAATTATGCCTTTTAAATTTGAATATAATCGAATGGGTTTTGCAGTCCCTCGCCACACACAGTGAAAAATACATCGTGGTGCAAGGAGGACACTGACAACGCTCCGACAGACAAAACAGAGCAGGTTCCTTCTGGTACGAAACAAAGTGTTAGCTTTCAAATGTGATAATTTTTAAAGAAATGTAAACGATAAATACTGCTCTGTGGCTCTTCAATGTGTTGCGACAGAACCTTGTAGCGACTCAGCAGCTCAGTTCAAGTGGCTTAAAGCATGAAATAAACATGAATGAACATCAGAAGGTATTGGTGGAAAAAATGGTGGAAAGACATCAGTACACACCGTTTTTCAAGTTTAAGTCCACCCACATTAATCTACTCTTCTGTCTGGTTTGTTTGCCGGACAGAAATGGCGGATTCAGCGTTATGATTGGTCAGATCACCTGTCAGTCAAGCTCCCTGCGAAGCGTCAATTGATAAAAATCCTGCCCTATTTTGTTACTTCATGGTTCACCTGAAGTGATCACATTATGGTATTAAAATGTGTTGCAAATGCCATTTTATGTAGACTTGAAAAACTCAATAATGACTTTTTCCCTGAAGTTCGAATTTAAGTGACTTTTCAATAAAACTCCTAAAGTTCATTATAGTAAACGGGAATAGCATTTTGTGTTTCTCCAGGTAAATAAAGTCCTGCATAACCACAACATAAAGCCGCACTGGATGTTTGCTCTGGATAACATCATTCGAAAGGCTGTACAGACTGCCATCATCATATTAGTACCTGGTAAACAGCAACAGTTTCTATTTAAAACAGTCCATTTTCTTGGCTGCTGTTCGTTTATGGCAGGGAATTTGAAGGCCCCCGGTGCTGCGCATTTTGGATGTCCCCTTATTTAACACAACTGAATTGACTCTTCAGCTTACTGAGATCTGACCTGGTTGTGTCCAGTAAATGACATCCAAGATGTGCAGCCCTGGGGAGGCTCCAGGAACCGTTGATTTGATGTGTGTGTTTGTTCACTCTCAGAATTGCGGCCACACTTCACGCTGGCGTCTGAGAGCGACCCCGCTGAGCAAGAGGACATTGATGACGACACAGTTCCCCTTAAGGATATAGCGCCACCTATCGCTCATCATGACGACACTGTGGCCACATCTGGAGTGAGCACGCTCAGTTCAACAGTTTCCCATGAGTCTCAGAGCGCGCAGCGATCGACTAGCATGGAGCTGGGTCGCATGAAGCTAGAAACCAAGAGGTAAGTGCTGGTGTTTTGTTTTATTTGCAGCTCTAATATATAGCACTGGGTGAATTTGTACACGGCGAATGATAGTGACAGACTCTGATGATCTGTAACAAATAATGCCAGTCAGCAAATAAGACTGCTCTGACTTGCGGTGTGGTGTAGGGGTTAGTTTTACTTTTTGTATATAATTAAAGTGAATGGTTAATGGGTCTGTCACACCCCAAGAATGTCATTAAAACACCATAAAGTATCACATAGATTGTTCATATGACTTTATTCCAGGCATTCTGAAGTAATTCGATAGCTATTTGTGAAGAACAAACCCAGACCCAAGTCATTATTCCACTGTAGCTTCCACGATTTTAAACACATCGAGATAGGACTGTTAGCAATAATTCTCTGATAAGCAATTCATCTGTTGATCATTTATTATGAATCGAACCAAAAGCCTACAATTTTTTAAAAATATATTCTGTTTAGTTTTGGCCTCCAAACAATGGTAGAGCAGTTAAATGTTCTTCTGGAGTACACAAATTCACTCTGAACATGAGCTCCTTTCATATAGAGATTCTGGAAAAGTGCTGAGAAAATTGTTCTGGTAAGCCGGGGATTTTGCTCATTCACACAGATCCCATATGTGACCCTGGAGCACAAAACATAAGGGTCACTATTTTTCGAAATTGAGATTTATACACCATCTGAAAGCTGAATAAATAATCTTTCCATTGATGTATGGTTTGTTAGGATAGGACAATATTTGGCAGAGATTAAACTATTTGAAAATCTGGAATCTGAGGGTGCAAAAAAAATATCAAAATATTGAGAAAATCGCATTTAGATTTGTCCAAATTAAGTCCTTATCAATGCATATTACTAGTCAAATATTAAGTTTTGATATATTTACTGTAGGAAATTTACAAAATATCTTCATGGAACATGATCTTTACTTAATATCCTAATGATTTTTGATAAAAGAAAAATTGATAATTTTGACCCATACAATGTATTGTTGGCTATTGCTACTTAAGACTGCTTTTGTGCTCCAGGGTCACATATGATTCCCCATCAAAGAAGATAGTGCGCGAATTTTTTCACATAAAGGGACTATGTGCAATCCTACATTGTCATTTATTTGGAGTAGCCCTGCTCATTCATTTTGATGTTGTTCTCGCATAAACAGCTGCATTGTGTATGTTATCGGTCAAATAGTGGCAGAATAAATGTTATCACTATGACAAATCCTACAGAATCTGGCTTGCGTTCAATCACGTTCAAGTTTGAATCCTGGGAATGTCCTGAGCCTGGAAGTGAATTTTCCGGCATTCACAATTGCTCGATGAGTGCTATATAAACATACAAACAAATATAAGCCATTTATGTCGACATATAGATTAGTACACTTGTGTGTTTATTTGCATTAAGTCGTATGTTTAACCACTCCAGACAAATTCCGTCATGATCTAGTAATAGACTTGCACATGACTGTGTTGGTTTGTGTGCTCTAGGCTGCTGGAGGAATTAATAGAGAAGGAGAGAGAGTATCAGGCCATCTTACAGCAAGTGCTGGAGGAGAGAGAACAAGAGATCAAACTACTGAAGAGTCGATCCGGGGGGATGGTGAACTAATACATCACACCACACAAAACACACACACACACCACCACACAATACCACAAATCACACACATGCTATTCAAGCTCCAGACTGCAACTAAAAAAGATCGAAGAGAGAAAAGACAAAACAGTCTTGAATATAAATGACCTGCGAGTGTCAACATCGATCACAGAAAAACTGTTTAAAGCTGGTAGTTTGTGCTCACAAATCACAAATGTGACCCTGGAGCACAAAACCAGTCATCAGGGTCAATTTTTCTAAATAAATAAGCTTTCCATTGATGTATGGTTTGTTAGGATAGGACATTATTTGGCTGAGATACAACTATTTGAAAATCTGGAATCTGACGGTGCAAAAAAATCTAAATATCGAGAAAATCATCTTTAGGAAATGTACAAAATATCTTCATGGAACATGATCTTTACTTAATATCCTAATGATTTTTGGCATAAAAAAATGTATAATTTTGACCCATACAATGTTTTTTTGGGCTATTGCTACAAATATCCCCCAGCGACTTAACACTGCTTTTGTGCTCCAGGGTCACAAATATGTGATACTGCTCTGTGGTACTTTGCTGTAGAAATCATATATACATGAGCAGCTTTCGTGAGAAAGTGTTTGGCAAACACAGACTGCCTGTCTCGACGGTCTTAACTCATTTCACAAGTTAATTAGAAAAAACATCATCATAGATAACAATCATCTTTGTGATGTGACTTTGCATTTGCAGAGAAAATTGCTTTAATCAGATGGTTGTTTTTCATTTCTGTATTTTGTATTTCACCTCTTGCTATGTATTAAATCATTACGCTAGAATATAATATATCTAACTCTGTTTATGGCAGATGTTCCTGCACACTTCATGAGCACAAGTAGTTCATTGGAGCGAGAGGGAGACCAGGGACTTCTGGAATGGCTTAAACACCACGGGGCCGATGCAGATTCCATAGAGAGGGTAATATACAGAAAATAACTCTATTTGGTCACCAAACACTGTACATAAAAGCTGTGCTGTATGTATAAACAGATAATGGCATATTTTCTGTCCATATCACAGATTATATCTGAAGATTACAGTCTTGATGACATCCTTCATTATGTCACAAGAGACGACTTGAAGACTTTGAGATTACGGTGCGTGAACATTTCTGATATTCTGATATTTGTCTTTTTTTTAAGCTTATGTTTACTACAACTTCTCAAAAACTGCCAAGGACATTTATAGGTTTTATTTCTAATATTCAGTACACCACTGTTCAGAAAGTTAGGATCAGTAAAATTGTTTTTATGTTTTTAAAATAAGATTTAACTAATCTTAGTTCTGTGAAATTATTAAATTGCATCCATCGTTTACATAATATATGTGTGTTTATTTATTATGTGAATATAAATACACACACATGCATGTATATATTTAAGAAAAAATATATTTTGTATATATATATATACACACACACACATACACACATTGTAATTTTATAATTTACTATACGTATGTATGTGTTGTATATATAACATACATAATAAATACCAGTATACAAACATATATTATGTAAACAAAAACCTTTATTTTGGATGTTTGACAGCACTAATTTATTTTAAAAAACTAATATTGTGAAATACAACAATTTACAATAACAGTTTTCTGTTTTAATACATGTTTAATACATTTGCCATTAATCCAGTCATCAGTGTCACATTAAAATTGCTGTGGTGTGTAGTTTCTGCATTATTTTTGCAGTGTGTTGTCTGCTGAAACAATATCAAAAAAAGCCTCAATGCAATTTATTAACAGTCTTTTGCAATGTAAGCTTGTATAACGAAGCATTGAATTGTGGCATAAACGGCTTGTTCATTGTTTAGAAGAAGAAGACGAAAAAAAGACGTTGTGTGTGTGGGACAGACGCACAAACACTTTCTATTGAATAAATCTAAATGAAATGAGTGTTATATTCGGTCATTTGTGTATTGGATTCCATTTCTTTGTAAATAAATTGTTTAGTTTAGATGTAAACGTGGCCCTTCTCCACACACAAATTCTGTTTCATGATGATAAAGTTCTTAGTAAATATTCTCAGTGGCACACCCTTAATAAATATTTTTATAATTAAATGGACATTTTAAAGGAAATATTCAGTGTTGTAGTGATGCTGTGGTTTTGTATAATGGCATTGTTTACATTAGCTCTAGGATTATTACATTTCTCTGCTATGCACAGTCACGAGTAGTGTGTGATAGTGTTTGTTTTTTTCCTGTCTTGTGTTTCCAGAGGTGGAGTCCTATGTAAACTCTGGAAGGCTATCAGCGAGCACAGAAAGACGACAGCGATATATATGTGCCATCCAGACCCTGCTCACGCGTTTGAGACATAACCAAATATTTAATGGGATCAATTCAAGTCTTTGTGATAATTCGTATCGCATGTAAATATGTGTTTTACCTTTTTGATTCGTCTGTGAGATTGCAATTGTACATTAAAGGGTTGGTTCACCCAAAAATGAAAATTAGGCTGTGTTTTACTCACTCTCGAAGCATCCTAGGTGTATATGACTTTCTTCTTTCAGACGAATCCAGTCGTAGTTAGATTAAAAATTGTCTTTGATCTTTCAAGCTGTTTAATGCCACTCAGCGGGTGTTTCATTGCTTCAGTCCAAAATAACTTAAATAAAAAATCCATAAAAAAAAGTGTCTCACACGGCTCAGGGGGTGAACAAAGGCCTTCTGTAGCGAATCGATGCGTTTTTGTAAGAAAAATATCCATATTCAAAAGGTAATAATCACTTTAATCTAGCTTGCACCAGCAGTTGTAAACGGAAGCGACTCCGGGAGGATGACGTATGAGGTCGGCGTTGCGCATGCGCCGGTCAGAAGTGACAAACGCGTAAGCGCAGCGGAGAGATCAAAACAAAACAACGGTCACTTATTAGAAGTACAAAATGAGGATTTGTAAAGAATGTCAGAGGATTTCGATATAAGCCAAGAGGAGACTGGTTTTCCTTTGCTAAAGTAAGGAAACTTTGCTTCTTTTGCTCCTATAAACAAACGTTGGTTTTCACGAGACTCACCGGCGCATGCGCAACACTGACCTAATACGTCATTCCCCCGGAACTGCTTCTGTTTTACAACAGTGAGCGCAAGCTAGATTAAAGTGATTATTACATTTTGAATATGGATCTTTTTCTTACAAAAACGCATGGATTCGCTACAGAAGGCCTTTGTTCAGCCCCCGGAGCTGTGTGAGGCACATTTTTTTTATGGATGGGCGCTTTTTATTTTACTTCTTTTGGACTGATGCATTCAACACCCGCTGAGTGCCATTAAACAGCTTGAAAGATCAAAGACAATTTTTAATAAAAAATCGCACGATTCTCTGAAGAGAAGAAAAGTTATACACCCTAGGATGCCTCGGGGGTGAGTAAAACGCACCCTTATTTTAATTTTTGGGTGAACTAACCCTGTAACTGTTGAAGATCCACACATTTGATGCGTGAGCGCTGTCATGACATCTTTATACAGGAAGCTTGTTTTATTTTTGATATTTGTTTACAGAAACATGTCTTGACCTGCCTGAGAACCTTTTTCAGCCCAAATCCCTTCTCCTTTCAGAAAGAGACACTGAACCTAAACACATACGAGTCTGTGTGTGTTGTTTTATATATTCGTTTATAAGGTATATTGGCACATAATATACCTTTTTTTAATCAAAGCTAGTTATATTTACTTATATTCTGAATTACAGTATCTATGAAGAAACACAATAACCAATCAAATTGTACTGTGTTCCCACATATTCGGGATGACAAATGAATAAACCTCTGAAATTGTTTATAAATTCCCTCAGAGGTACTTTCCTGAGATAATATGTAAGCTGCACTATGCTTCACTATCCAGAAGCACAGAGAATATATATCACAATTGAGCACTTATGTCTATTTATTCCGCACAAACCTCCAGGACCTTTTTAAATTTTGGAAAATTACCATTTTAGTTGAAATTGATGGCACTGCAAGTTTCTAGTGAAATCATAAAACATAAATAAGCACCTAATGACTTCATCTGGTCATTTCATTTCAGTGATTATTTATTTGTTTAGTCAGTGCTAGGTCATTGGAGGGAGAAAAGCTTAGTTTATATATTTATATATGCATATACAGGGCTATGTAATGTGACAAACAAGTTGGAAATCTGTGGTAAATGTTTGCATGATCAGTGTTTTCATTCTAACTCTTTTGTGCAAATTTGAATTTCACTTTTGAAGCAAATAAAAACGAATTAATTCCATAATTCCAGCTCATTTACACTTGTTGTGTAGAGGTATTTAATGTTTCTTGTTGTCATACTATGTGTGTAGATATGTCAATGTAAGAATGTACCTATTGTTTGCTAGGAATTCATGCCCAACCCTGCCTCACCCTCCTTTTCTTTGTTTTGTGAACTTTGGAGTTTAAACAACATAAGACTCTATTGAAGTTCATTGTATGGACCAAGAAAGTCTTTAGAATGGCTTCTCTTTTATGTTCCACAGAAGAAAAAAAATGAATAAATTCATACAGTTTTGTTATGACGTGAAGGTGACATGAGAGTAAATGATGACAGAGGTTTAACACCCAAAAGACTACATAATATACGTCACTACAAAGCTAAAAGTATCAACACATCATTATGCGTCCTGTATCACAAAGAGCTGCCAACCTTGCTGCACTGGAATAATTGGACCTAGGACAAACACATCGGAGAAATTATCTTATAGAGTGTTTGAGAAAAATAATTGAACATTGAGACAAACTACAGTGATTTATGGGTATCCTGAAACATTATGTCAGTGGCAACCCATTAACAAACAACTATCCAATTTTGTGGATCATTAGCCAAATGTAATGTTTATCAGGAAAGTCAAGAGAGAAGATCTCTTCAATGAAACGATGGATTTTGAAATGTCTGTCAAGTGAAAAGAGCTGTAAGACTCTGACAGTTCATGTTCCTCTCCATCGTTGGATGCAATATTAGTTATGGTGTCTTGGGGCAGCACTCTGGTCTCAGCTCAACCCATCTTAACACACACCAAAAAATAAAACTGCAAACTGTCCAATAAACATATACTTTCATTCTCACAGGAAACACAAGGGATACTTTACCCAATATATATATATATATATATAGGAAACAGGATTGGAACCAATGACTGTCGATGTCTAAACAAACAGACAAAAGGTAAAGGGGTCATATGATGCGATTTCAGTTTTCCTTTCTCTTTGGAGTGTTACAAGCTGTTTGTGAATAGATAAGATCCCTAAAGTTGCGAAGGCTAAAGTCTCAAAACCAAAGAGATATTCTTTATCAAAGTTAAGACTCTGCCACGCCCCCCTAAAACGACTCGTTCTAACACGCCCCACATGTCTATGTCACTGTGTGGAAAGATTTGCATAACGCCGCCCAAATGTTCACGCAAAGAAGAAGGCATAACTTTTATTCTCGCTATAGCATTGTTGCCGTGGAGACGCTGTGCATTCGTGTGAAAGCGAAATTACTTTGTTTGGCCTTCCAAATGAGGAACAACTAGAAATCAGTGGTTAAGTTGTATTTAAACACTGTTCCAGAACACTTCAACCAAATATTCAGATGTGTGTAGTAGGGCTGTCAAAAGGTTATTTCGAATATTCGTCGAATAAAAAAAAAATCCACATTCGAATGCAAAAACGTTGCATTCGAATTTTAGGTCTGCGTCAGCCGTCAGGCAGCCTTATCATTGGCGCACGAGATGCGATGACGATGTATTTGTCATTGATTGCATTTGAATGCTTTTTTTAGCCTGTCCAGTTGAAGCCACTAGATGCGGTGCTGCTACATTGTTCATTCATATATTGCAGGAAACGAGAGCATCAGTGTGGAGATGTTGTTTACGTCAAAACTGAAACAAAGCCGTTCACACAGAAAGCATATTTATCACATTTTCTAGAGGGAAATTTATCACCGTTGCACTTGCATCTCGCACAAAAGAGCCGCATGTTTAGAAAGCCATGTAAAATTAATGCAAGTTCAACTTTAAAAAATATGTCTAAAGACGTTATGGCGGTTTTCCCATCCCGCTGCATCTCATGTTTTTAAATGAAAAAAAAGTACTCTTTGTGATTGGTTTTCAGTCTTTTGTATTAAACTATACATACATGCATGGTGCTGTTTTGTTTATAGTTGTTTAAGCAACTTGATTATAACTGGTTTATAATCATTATTTTAAACATTATTCACTTTTTTCAAAGATAGTCATGTTATTTTATTACTCTTTGAAGAAACATGCATAATATTTTGCTCAATGCGCCATCTTGTGGCCTAAGCTTGAGTAAGAAGCCAAAGGCTTTTCATCCAACGGAAGAAAATGAGTGTGTACTATGTCCACTTTTGCAGTTGACACCTACTTTCCAATAATGCTGTTTTTCTTGTTTCCTTCTTTTTTTTCCCGTGCCGCGTGACACAATCGTATTGTAAAATGGCTATAAAGCGTGAAGTGTGACATTTGGACTTGAATAAGTGCTGATAATTTTATAGCGCGGCGCTGGATAGGTGTAGGCATGAGTTAAGATGAGAAATAATTAGAATTTTGATAAAAATTTAAGTAGAAAATATAATTAGTTTTTTCAGTCCTTTTGACAGCCCTAGTGTGCAGCCGCATGTTATGGAGGACTGTTGTCCTGATCCTGGAAGTATTAGACTTCAATGTCTCGGGCTGTTCTGACTCACAGACTGTAGTCCGTTTTTAAGGGATTTAACGGATTTGCCACTGACGATGTTCAAGAACGTGAGTTTGAGCAGTGAGAGTAGAAAGGTGGCTTCGTTGGTTTGTCATTTTTCGTGCCGGCGCGAAGACAACCTAAGTGCAAGATGCGACTTGGTTTGTGATGTCTGACCGGTGTGCTGCCGGGTGGGATGAAAACGAGAGCACAAAGTGCGTTTTTGTGTGTTTAATTGTTAATTAATGATTACTAAAAGTAACAAATTAATACGCGGTAATGTGTATGGTCAGCCCCAATTGGAAGCAAACAAGATGCCTCGTTTATAATGGGTTTTATTGGTTTTGTCTCGTCGCTCTGGCCGTAACACGCGCATCAAACAGGGCTTTATTTATGTGAGGGGCGTAACATTTCCGTCACACACTTGAGGTATTCGGCCAATCACAACACACTGGATAGCTGGCCAATCACACACACCTCGCTTTTCAGACCAATGAGCTTTGTAAAAATCGACGCGTTTCAGAGGAGAAACAATAGTGTACAGTATGTGGAAAATAATGTGTTTTTTGAACCTTAAACCGCATAAACACATTTCATTACACCAAATACACCAAATAATGATCTTTTTTAGCAGCATCATATGACCCCTTTAAGTAATAACTATCTGCATCCATTGAAATATAATGCCTTTACAATAAGAAAACTTCATTGGGAATTTATTTGTTTAGCTCTCAAACACGGTGTGTTTGATTGTATAAAAAAGACAAAAGTAACTCCTTACAAATACACTGCAAATAAGCCTGACCAACACAACCTTATGGTTACCAGAGCAGTCACGTGGTGATTATTTCAACCAACAGAGGGAGATGCAACCTACTCTGGTTGTGTGCTGCTACTTTCACCAGAAGAACTTTACCTGGACAGAGCACTAATGACCATCTGTTATAAAAAGACACATCGGTCATTCCTCAATATGCATTCTTATGCAATCTTGCATCTTTAAAAAAAAAAACACATTGGTACAAAGTCCTAAGTAACTATTTCACCTTTAAAAAATGAAGGCACCAAAATAGTTCCCTTATAAGGCATTAGGCTCCCTTAAGACATCTGCTGAATGCACTGGTGTTTTTGTTTTAACTAAAGGATGAGAAAACTACAAGATGTGTTTTTAGTGCTCAAAATAAGGTATTTTAAACATTTAAGAGTACATCTTTAAAGCTGCTTTGAGAAATGTATATTAAGAAAAGTGATACAAATAAACGAAATTTAAATGAATATATGAACAAACACATTTTTGTATTTTTCATCACTTTTACAGTTACATTTTTGTTCATTTAGTGTTTTTGCACTTTTACACTGAGAAAAGATGGCCACTTCTATCACTGCTCTTTCTACTTCTGTAAGAGAGCTGTTATTAGAGCGCACATCCCATTCGACTCTCCCCTGGACAAATCTTGATAGAAAGAAATGCTGTGATGTTGCATGATGTTGTCACAGTGTCACAATGAATGCACAATACAATCAAAGCTAAAGGTGGTCCAACAAAATATTAGAGTGTGCAACTCTTTTTTTTTTTTGCACAGGCAGTTAAAAGCCGACTGGCACGTCCCAAAGAGTTTCAGAGGGGTTTAGGTCAGGGCACTGCGGTGACCAGTTCATACGTGAAAGTGATTCCTTATGTTCACTGAATCACTATTTCAAAATTGAGTCTGGTTAACATTAACAGCTTTCCAGCGCTGGAGAGAACTCAAGGATTGGAAGGCCTGCGATCAATGCGAGTTGCTGGTTCTCGATAGATGAGTAACACCGTGTCTGCGCCACAACAGCTAAAGTCTGTCTAATACACTGGACGCGACAAAGCGACCGTTGAAATTTGTGTCAATACGTCATAAATAGAGCGCAGCAGCAGTTTTCTGTCGGGGATTTGTCGTGCTGCGCCGCATCCAGTGTAGACCATAGATCTGTACAGTATATACAGTGGGGCAAATAAGTATTTGATACACTGCTGATTTTTCAAGTTTTCCCACTTACAAAGAATGGAGAGATCTGTAATTTTCATCGTAGGTACACCTCAACTGTGAGAGACAAAATGAGGAAAAAAAATCCGGAAAATCACATTGTATGATTTTTAAATAATTAATTCCCATTTTATTGCATGAAATAAGTATTTAATCACCTACCAACCAGCAAGAATTCTATCTCTCACAGACCTGTTAGTTTGTCTTTAAGAAGCCCTCCTATCCTCCACTCATTGCCTGTATTAATTGCACCTGTTTGAACATGTTACCTGTATAAAAGACACCGGTCCACCCACTCAATCAATCAGACTCCAACCTCTCCACTATGGGCAAGACCAAAGAGCTGTCTAAGGACACCAGGGACAAAATTGTAGACCTGCACATGGCTGGGATGGGCTACAGGAAAATAGGCAAATAGCTTGGTGAGAAGGCAACAATTGTTAGCTCAATTATTAGAAAATGGAAGAAATTCGAGATGACTGTCAATCTCCCTCGGACTGCGGCTCCATGCAAGATCTTGTCTCGTGGAGTATCAATGATCCTGAGAGAGGTGAGGGATCAGCCTAGAACTACACTGGAGGACCTGGTCAATGACCTGAAGAGAGCTGGGACCACAGTCTCAATGGTTACCATTAGTAACACACTACACCTTCATGGATTAAAATCCTGCAGCGTGGGCAAGTTCCCCCTGCTCAAGCCAGCACATGTCAAGGCCCGTCTGAAGTTTGCCAAAGACAATCTGGATGATCCAGAGGAGGCATGGGAGAAAGTCATGTGGTCAGAGGAGACCAAAATAGAAGTTTTTGGTATAAACTCCACTCGACGTGTTTGGAGGAAGAAGAAGAATGAGTATAATCCCAAGAACACCATCCCAACCGTGAAGCATGGGGGTGGAAACATCATGCTTTGGGGCTGTTTTTCTGCAAAAGGACCAGGACGACTGCACGTATTGAGTGGGAGGATGGATAGGCCATGTATTGCGAGGATTTGGGGGCAAAACCTCCTTCCATCAGCAAGGGCATTGAAGATGAAACGGGGCTGGGTCTTTCAGCATGACAATGACCCGAAACATACCGCCAAGGCAACAAAGAAGTGGCTCAAGAAGAAGCACTTTAAGGTCATGGAGTGGCCTAGCCAGTCTCCAGACCTGAACCCAATAGAAAATCTATGGAGGGAGCTGAAACTCCATGTTGCCCAGCGACAGCCCCAAAACCTGAAAGATCTGGAGAACACCTGTATGGAGGAGTGGGCCAAAATCCATGCTGCAGTGTGTGCAAACCTGGTCAAGAACTAAAGGAAGCGTCTGACCTCTGTAATTGTAAACAAAAGTTTCTGTACCAAATATTAAGTTCTATTTTCTATTGTATCAAATACTTATTTCATGCAATAAAATGGAAAATAATTATTAAAAAATCATACAATGTTATTTTCAGGATTTTTTTTTGATTCGGTCTCTCACAGTTGAGGTGTACATACGATGAAAATTACAGATCTCTCCATTCTTTGTAAGTGGGAAAACTTGAAAAATCGGCAGTGTATCAAATACTTATTTGCCCCACTGTATATCTATGGTGTAGACAGCATCACTGATTATAAGAGTTCTATAGTATTTTATTGCGTCACGCTGCGCTGATGCGTCGGGTTAGACTGGTGGAAAATTAGTTTTGCTGTTTAACAGAACTAATGTTGCAGCGGTTGGTACGGAGTGTGGGGCAGAGCTAACTTGATGATGGGGTAGGGAAGTGTTTGTTTTGGGATTTCAACTGTCAACATGGGCTACCAGAAATCCACTTACCCCACTTTCACGGGGTCATATGATGTGCTTAAAAAAGAACATTATGTTGTGTATTTGGTGTAATGAAATGGGTTTACCGGTTTAACGTAAAAAAAAACACATTATTTTCCACAACTGTACATTATTGTTTCTCCTCTATGCCCCGCTTTCTGAAACGTGTCGATTTTTTACAAAGCTCAACGGTCTGAAAAAGCAGAGGTGTGCTGTGATTGGCCAGCTATACAGTGCGTTGTGATTGGACGAATACCTCAAGCATGTGACGGAAATTTTACGCCCCTCACATACTGTGATGCCCTGTCTGGCCGGAGTGATGAGACAAAAACATTAAAACCCATATAAACGAGGCATTTGTTGCATCCAGGGTGGACATAATTACGGATTATAATGAATTATACTGTCTTTTTACGCGTTGCGTTGCGCCGCTTAAACATAAAACCATGTTTGCATTTGTGATCTGAGAAATGACAAACAACAAATGCTACTCTACACTGCTCAAAACTAGCGTTTGAATCGTCAGTGGCAAATCCTTAAATGAAAAAAACTAACAGTATGTGAGTCAGAACAGCCGGCATTGTTGTCTACTCTCCCAGGATCAGGAGACATTCCTCCATAAAATGTGCTGCACACACATCCGAATATTTGGGTTGAAGTGTTCTGGAACAGTGTTGTAAATACAAACTTAACCACTGATTTATAGTCGCGTATGCAAATTTCCCACATCGTGATGTAGGAAGAAGACATGTGGGGGCGTGTTAGAATGAGGTGTTTTAGGAGGGCGTGGTTGACTCTTAAATTTGATAAAGAATATCACTTTGGATTTGAGACTTTGAGACTTTGACAACTTTACAGATCTTCTTTATGCACAAGAGCTTGTAACACTCCAAACAGAAAGGAAAAACTGAAATCGCATCATACGACCCCTTTAAGCTAAGCCCGGTCTGTGAAACATAGAAATCCTTTTGATATATGCCAACATATGATTAAAATAAACTTAAATGTGCAGTAGATCTTGGAAAATGCTAACTTTAGCCTGATAGCACTGAAAGCGAACGTCCCACCCTCCCTGCAATCGCAGTCCAAAAGCCACGCCCCCTGAACGCATTTACACTCACAGACCAGAATACCAGAGACAACATTACTACAATAGGCTACATCAGCGGTTCCCAATTCCAGCCCATGTTCCGAAGTGAAGTAAACTTCAATGGATTCCCCCGCTCAGGGAGTAGAGAGCAATGAACACTGTGTAGGGATCATATCGATCGTAACACAGTTCATGCACATAGCTCAATTCTAACGAGCTGGCGCGAGGACTGGATTAACCGCTGGGCTACATCATGCGTCATCCTCCGATGAGAAATCTTTAAAAGTACTACAATACTAGGAAGGAAGACCGGGTTGTTGATGTTTGTCTGCCATTCTCGCTCTGTCTGCACAGCGTGCGTGAACGCGCTGATGACGAATCCTGTCTGCGCGAACCTGGTGCGCAGAGGTATGCTAATACATACGTTGACAGACAGGTAGGAAAGTCAATTAAAACGCTCGGACCGAGAGTTTTGATTGGACGAACATTTCTTGATCCTACGCCTTCCACAGAATATCTAAATACAGACAAATACATTTCGACCACTTAACTTAATGATTGCTATCGGGATGCGAAGAGACTTTCAACCAGCGTAACAAAAAATGTTTCTGAAGACAATCACCTATTGCACCTTTAAGAAATTGACCAACTTCATTATGAAAGGTAAAACAAGGTAAGGTGTGGAAATTGAAAGCCATAATTTATCATAAAATATTAGAAACAAATGTCTATAAACCTACATTGTGTACAATAAAATAAAACATGACATCTTCATTTTGAACTCAGCCAGATATCATCGTGATATACAGCAGTGCATTCTGGGCAATGAACAAAAACTCTATAAATAAATCACAAGTACACAGCTTATAGTTATGAACTTTATTGAAAGCATCAAGCTCTTAGTACAGATATATTCAGCACATCTTGACCAACCAAGGAAATAGCAAGAGAATTGGAACAGCAAAGTTTCCCCTTCCTTCCCAACTTCCTGTGAAAATCCCGCGACAGAATCCTTTCTATAGTTTCCTTACCAACCAACACAGGCTGGGCAGAGCTAATAGAAAGACGGGGAAAAAAAGGTCCAAATCATCTGAAAAGGTCACTCCCCACCTCAGAGGGGTCAGAAAAAAAGAAAAAAAAAAGTAGTGTGTGTGTCCCCCTCCACTCATGTATACTGTATAAATCCCACATAGAAAGACCAGAAAAATGTTTGAAACCACCACCCCTTCACCGGAAAAATACTAGGTGTGATATGCGATCATGCTCATGTTATTTCTCCCAGCAGTGGTCCACGTCTGACCAATATTGTCCGTAAAATCAAATTTAATTGCTTCGTTTTTTTTCTCCCTCTGAACAATTACTGTAAACATCCAGCTGCCCTTTGACCTTTCAGACGGCTTTTAAGACACATTCGTTACTAGACTGGCGTTCTGTAGAGAGACCTGGCCTTTTCAGATTCTCTCAGCGGCGGGACCTTCTAGTAAAGAAGATTTCACGAACCCATCTGCCACTACGAAGGAGACGTAACAAAAACATCATCATCATCCTTTTCCTCACAACTACACCAGCTGCGTAACTCGGGGAGGGTAAAAATGAAACCACACCCACCGCTCATCACACTCAGGACCTATGAGCAAAGTTTGTTACGTCGTACGAACAGAAATTAAAAAAGTGTTACAAAGGGCTGAGGGGGAAACATCCTGCTTATACTCTAGTCGCATGCAATAGCACACGTGAAAAAATGCACAAAGAGAGCATGATCTGGAGAGGTGTACAAATCTACTGCAAAAAAAGGGAATTAATAAAACTGCACTTTATGCAGGCGTGGGGTGTGGAATGATCCGGGTCAGCCCTGACATGCTCAGATCGGTGCGCGCCTATTGTGTGCTTACTGTAGAGAAAAAGAGAGAGGACTCAATTTGTTTAGAAAAAGAAAAATGCTTTGCTGTGCGATCGGCACACTAAAGCAAAGTGTCTGTCCAAACGTTTCAATTCAAAGGCGTGCATTGAGCAGGCTCTGCGCTGGACAGCCCCAGGGTCCTTCACCATTCCCTCTTCAATGGCTTCTTCTGCACTCGCTACATTATTCAGAAAATCCATTCTTTATAGAACATAGTCACCTTTCAACTAACTAATGTTTTTACTTTTAATACATTCATGTTAAATGCCATTTGATTTTGAGGAAAGGAAGACAACGGCTGACTTTCATCATAATGGTTATATATTGCAGAGTATGTTATTGACATGTAAGGCAACAGTTAAGTAACATTCACTTCTCTGTATTACTGAAACAAGCACGGTTTTCCAAAACAGCCCCTAAAAGAAGCGCAGGCTGTCGACATCGAAGTTCCTCAACTTCAACTCAACGCTCATTTCTCTAGCACACCGAATAGACACAGCTGCCTGCAGGGTTAAAGAAAGTAAGATGGACGAGGAATATTTTAAGTTTGTTTTCAGGACTTCTTCACACACTGTCAGAGTAGTTAGCGAGCTACACACAGCTGAGCGCCGAAAAATGACCGACGCCACACGTGTTAAAAGATATGAAATGCAAGTCAACCCAACCTCTTCGCACACTGATGAGCTCGCTTCGGATCTGAGCGTGTCAGGGTCCTTGTCTAGTGAGGTCGGAAACCCTGTCTGTGGGGGATGCGAGGGGACACTTGCAGGAAGGGAAGGGAGCATTGCATGTACTGGGATGATGGTGTGACATGCCTCACACACACCACCGCCGCCACGTTCAAGAACCCTACATGCACTTCAAGATCACAGCAAGAATGGGCTAGAATATCTACAGAGACACGAGAAGAGCTTTCATGCACGATATCTACGTCACAGGTACAAGTATGCATAAATGTTAAACTCGGGGAAGTTCTACAGCCAGAAGACTCCACGCACAAACGCCACCAGCCGCACGATTTCTTTTTACGCTTCTTCATTTCGGAGGTTCAGCTCTGCTTCTGCTGGCGATTCTTGGTGTAACTGGTGAAGACGAAGTTGTAGTCGTTGAAGTGCGCCGACTGGCGGTCCAGGACGCGGTAACCCTCCAGCTTCTGAGCCGAAGAGAAAACGCTGCGACATTTGGAGATCTGTTGGGAACGAGATAAACCAGGAGAATGAGTTTGGCGGTCACACTTTACTTTAAGGTCCAATTCTCGCTATTAACAAACAATTAACTATGACTTTGCCTCAATAAACTCCTAATTTGCTGCTTATTAATAGTCAGTAAGGTAGTTGTTAAGTTTGGGGTATTGGGGAGGATTAGGGATGTAGAACATGCTCATGCAGAATATGTGCTTTATAAATACTAATAATGTTAAGAATTTTATACCACATATGCATTATTTTTGCTACAACTGCACTGCAATTAGAAGGCCAGAGGCTGGAATCATTG
>JADLZN010008739.1:67500-322219 GCA_018155175.1 Sinocyclocheilus anophthalmus
GGAAACATTTCAGAAATTTTGGAAACTTTCCAGGATTTTTTTGGGAACATTCCAGGGATTTTTGGAAAGTTTCCGGACATTTTCCACCCCTTTGCAACCCTAATTAGCAAACATGATTTTAATATTTTCTGCACGAATCTGAGTACTACTTATTATGTGAAAAATAACACTTTCCAAATGCTGGAACAATGGCAAACGTTTCCAACGAGGCAAAATTAGACAGTCACATTTTCTGGAAAGAATAAGTAAATAACTGACTAATTATAGCACACACACGGACACAGATTGCATGGATTTCATGGTGCGTCTCTGAGGTCATTCGCTCTGCGGCAATGTTGAACTCGTGTCGTAGAGCTCTCAAATTTCACACATTTGGCACAAGCTCAGGTGGCGTGTTGGATGGCAATCAAAGTCTTGAATAAAATTAGGGTTTATTTTGCAATAATGCAATACGTTTACACAATTCTGCCTACTACACCAATTATTTATACAGTTTTGTGTCATTATACAAACATTTGACCACAGAAAGCTGTGATCGCCACAGTCAAGTACTCCAAAAGAAAAAAAAAACCTAATTTGCTCAAACTTACCCCACTCGAATTTATTCAAAAGACCCATCGATCTCTGTTGAGTGAGTTTCACATATGGACTATACTTGTTACCTCGTCAAATAAATATCTTGGGCAAGATGACGACGCAAGTTTTTTCTTAAAAAACTGATTCAGTTGTCACACGCCTGACAAAGTCCAACCGTTTCCAGATTACACAAAGAAGAAAGCAACACGAGTCTCTAGTAATACACAGCTTTAGGTTTCCTCTCAATAATCATACATAATTTACGATGTATTAGTGTTTCTTCAACTACAGGGACTAATGTCCCATTTGTGGTGTAATTAACTATAAATGTAGTTTTGTTCAAAATTTGTAGTTTAGAAATAATTATAATCTAAACCATACAAATTGGGGTTTCGACAAGCTGCACAAAACCACGATCATATTTTGCGCATGTTTTGCGCAGCTTGTCAGTGAACAACGGCTCTGTGTAGTAAATGCTGCTCCATGTGAAAGCACACACGTGATGGAGATTTACCGCTGATTACAGAACCAGCTTTACTGACAAGATGCGCGTTAAATATCGCATGCGATTTATCGTGCAGCCCTAATACAAAAACATGAATCAAAAATAATTTTAAGATTAATATTACTGTAATATATTATGTGAACTTGTTGATATAAAATAGGAGGCATAATAGGAGAAGAAAACCAAGATAAGGTTAATTAAATATTTTGATCCACTCCAACTGTAATTGACAAATAATACACAAACAAAAAAAAAAAAAAAAAAAACTGTGCAAATATTGGATCGTGTGTTCGGATGTACGGTGTAATTATCACGATTATAGTGACCTAAATTATCACGGTATTGTTAAAATGTGCTGGAAATGTTCAAAAAGTACTGACACATAAATCATTTCAGCAAGCTTTGTATTTAAAATCAACAAACAATAAACAAAATTACTTTTTGTTGCATAAGCACTATAACATTACCAAAGATGTCCGGATTTTAAAAGACAACATGACTGAATAGCATGTACGAAATGTTCAAATAAAGCTTTGAAAACGTTTCAAGAAAAGGGTTAAGTCAAAATTATAATTTAATAATAAATAATTATATGTATCTAATCTGCTCCATAAATAATTCTAGATAAACTTAAATGTGTAGAATCCACATAAACTTGCTTTTCATCAACCGGTCAAAATTTACAGCAGGGCATGCAAATTCGGTCCGTTTTTTTGGCCAGACAGAAACTGCTCACAGGCTGAATGTAAATGTAACTATCTGTAAATTCACTCTCTGACACTAGGTGGCGCTTTAGGAACAGTAGAATTACAGCGGTTTCCCGTAACCTCCGTGTACAAAACAACATTATAGGGCTGAGAAAATAAATCGATGCATCGCGAATCAAGAAATGATTCAGCATAGACATGGGCGATTTTAAACGGTATCGTTTATGGGATGGCTACACCTTCTCGATAACGATAAAAAAATGGTCGCTATGGCGCAGATATAGGCACATACTGGGAGGGACGCAGACAGCGCACACGACCACGAACAACATGCGGAACATAGAGTGCTGTGCCTTGCCTGGATGGGAGAGTGTGAATAAAACTGAATATTGTCGAATTAACGATAACACATTTGCATTTGATGTTAGGAGTGCGTCAGGGAGGGTCATCAGTGGCGCGCGAGAGGCGGTGTGATGATGATGTGAGTGACGTGTGTTATTTTGTATTTAATGTTTTATGAGTCTAAGTCCCACGAGACGCGCTGCTGTTGCGTTATTCATTCAAAAATATTAGAGAAATATAGAAGCTCAATACAGAGAAGATCTTGATTAGGTTAAAACCCAAACCAAGCCATTCACACAGAACGCATATTCAGCGCATTTGTAGACAGACAAATATGACTGCTGCATATGACTGCTGCACTATTTAATCTGCCTAGAAACAATGAGAAATAGATATTGGTTAATTTTTATGTGAGTACGCACCACTTGAACATAAAATAATCATTCACACAGTTTGAAAAGGTTTGAAGCTGAATACAAGGAGGTTCGCAGTGGGTGTGTTTACATAATCTCGCATCATAAAAGAAGAAAAGCTGAGTTGCAAGAAAAATTTACCACTACATTTACTTCAGCGAACGCTTCAAGCGCCTCTTCATCGTGACTTCGAAACTGCTGAGCGCCACAGTATTAGCCTATGAGGGGTCATCGGATCTACGGTTTTAATGATAATAAAACATATGAACGGTAACCGTGGGGATTTTATCACGATTTATAGGTCAAACGGTAATCGTTTCATCCCCCAACGGTGTGCTCAAGAAACTAGGGTTGCAAAGGGGTGGAAAATTTCCGAGTAAATTTCCCTAACCCTAACCCTAAACTTTCCAAAAATCCCTGGAATATAAAAAAAAAAAAAAATCCTGGAATGTTTCCAAAAATTCTGGAATATTTCCGAAATTTACTGGACATTTTCCACATTTTTGCAACTATCAAGGACACAAAAACGCTGTTATGAATTATGCCAAAGCGATTTGGCTCGTAAGTGTTCTTGCGCTGTAGGAAGGACGAAGGGGTTAGTACCAGAGCCTGCTGGAATATCGAGAGAAAATAGCTGTCTCAGACTCTAAGCTCCTCTTTCTAGTATCTCTGGTGGGTTAATGCTTTGACCTGGAGTAAATAATAGCCCTCATCATTCAAACCTGAGAGCCGTACCCATGAGAAAGAAAACCACAGAGATGCAGTCTTTCATTCTGCGAAACCTTACTAAAGATGCAGCAGAGGAGCGATGGTCTCAACTCATTCATATTACCAAACGAAGCTTCTACATGAGCTGGAAGGCTGACTGTAACTGACTTACAGTATCATTATAGAGTATTGAACCTTATGAAAATAAGTACAATGATCAATAGTAGACACAAACTTTAGGAAGCATGCGAGTGGGTAGATTACTTACAAAATGAAGAGAAGAAAGTAGCCTACTCTTTGTGATTGGTTTTCAGTCCTTTGTATTAAACTATACATATATGCATGGCGCTGTTTTTTTCTAATTGTTTAAGCAACTTAATTAATTATATATGGTTTATAAACATTATTTTAAACATAATGCACTTTTTTTCCCCCCAAAGATAGTCGTGTTATTTTATTACGCTTTGAAGAAACGTGCATTAGTAATATTTAGCGCGATGCGCCCTCTTGTGGCCTCAGGAGAGAAGCCAAAAGCTTTTCTTCACCCTAACTGAAATTTTGCCTTTTAAACTCGTTAAATTTTTATTTACAATAGGTATTTGCACTTAGTGTAAATAGAATCCACTGCTAATACGAGATTTGAAAAGGGAGAGCAAAAAAAAAGTTCGGCCAAAAGGCGGATCGAACCCGGGTCGACGCGTCAAAAAGGTAACGACAAGCACTTATTCATCTGCGCCGCGGAGCGCTGCGCTACACAATTTAAACTGAGCTACTTTAATACCATCTCCGAACTTTCTACCAGGACTCTGCTGTTCTTCGGCTGGTTCTTCTCTGTATACGGTGGATTGACAGATGTCTTGTCCAGTCAGCGGTGCGTAATCCCAAACCAATAGCACTGTCTCAAACTATACCTACCTCATCCGGTTTGTCTGATTTGTCCTTGTGTTTTCTGACTTGTTATAATGTTTTTTAGACTTGCATTTGCGTTTGTAATTTGTTATTTTGTTTTCAGAATTGTGATTTGTTCTGCACTTCTCGGCCACCGTACGATCACAAATTATTAGTGAACTTCCACATACAGTGTCTATTTATTTTTAAAAGATACTTTATGTCATTTGTAATTATAACTCTGTATTACACATAGCCTAGACACCAAGACATTAGCATTGCACATTAAATTAACTCTTTAGCTCGCAGGAGACGCATGCGCACCGCACATATAACACCAACCAATGCGCGACTAGAACTCCCGACCAATCACAACTCATGGGCGGAGCTTACGACGTGTGACGCAGACGCGTGACTTTCACACGGAGGCTGCGGCGCCATGATTCTTCCCAAAAATAGAGCGCTAGCATGCGATCAGTCGCAAGTCTTCAAAAGCTTCGTTCTTTGTGTAAATAAGATTATGGTGTATATATTATATATATATATAGATATGGATATGTATAGTAATGTTAGGACCTCAATAGCTATCCAGTATGCAGTATATGTACAGAACCACGGTGTTGTTTGCTATGGCGCCACATCAGCTAGCTGCACGTTAGCCACTGGCTAATCAACGATAGTATCGATAACTGATTACAGGCTGATCCGGAGTCAGGGAGCACAACGAACGGACGGCGAAATAAAAGAACCGATGGACGGATGGTAAGAGACACACAGACAGGGCCAGACTAGCATCAAAACCTGCAAGTTATCCAGACGTGATTGAATATGTTGTTGTGTTGTCTTGTGTTGAGGTTGTCGGTTTTATGTTGTTCCACCATGACGAATGGAAAGTTTTTTTAAGTACGCACCGAAAAAAAGCAGCAGGATCGTTGGCCAGAAATCGCAACTCGGGGCTCGTGGGGATAGCGCAGTGTTTCCTGAACCAGCTCGGGTTGAGAGGGAGGCGCGCGGCCGGCCTCGGGGGCATAACAGGAGGGGTGGTGTGCGCGCAAAGGGGGATGGTGTGAGAGACGGCCAGAAGCGCTGGTCACTGCTCGGGTGTCAGAGCCAGAGCCACATGTCACTCACGCAGCGGCTCTCAGAGGACACTACTGTGGTGTACACACTCCAGTCCCAGCTCGGGACTTATTCACTCACCTGGGGATAGTGCGCAGGTCCCCGGGTCCTTTGCTTTCGTCTTCTCGGGAGAACCACACCTCCAGGAGCTTCTCGGTCCCCTCGAAGAAGTGTGCGCTGCTCTCTTCCATCGTGACACAGACAGACCCCAACAGCAGAAACTAAACCGTCGGATGGAATCCCAGTTAATCAGTCCTTTGTGGGTTGTTATAATTTATTAGGTTAGTTACAGTCCTTGAGCAGTCCAGATGTAGTTGCCTTGTTTTTTTTTAACCGTCTTCCCTTTCACAGAGAACACCGTGGGCGAGCGCTAGCTAATATCGCCGGCCATACTGTGTAAGCGCAGAACTGCAGCCCGCGCGGAGCTTTTATAACCTACCCGCCGACGTCATCCGCAGTGCGGCCAATCACGGCCGAGAAGCCGCCCTCGTGTCAGCAACGATTGGCTGTAGCTGCTGTCAATCAAATCGGCGGCTGCGTAACGGTACGAGCAGCACAGCTTGTATATAATCAAAGCCCTTATCGCTGCATTGCATTTTCACTTGCATCTTCAATGAGGCATTACCAGATCACATTCAGCACTTCTGCGAGACTTCTCTGTGTGCTTTGCTACGTGCGCAAATAGTTAGCCAGTTTGTGAGATCCCTTTCTTTGGTCATGTGCTCTGATCCTCTCAGCACGAGTGCAACTGCGAAACTGATGCGTGAAAACGCATTTATGAACCCTTAGTGGTTTGTGATTTTAATGTTCTTTTTGTAAATATTATTTTGGATCCTAAAGCTCGAGTGTTTTTTTTTTTTTACTTTATGAGACTCTGAAGCAAGAAAGAGTATTAAACAGCAGCTGCTTAAAAAAAATAAAAATAATAATAATAACAAATGCCCTTGTAAAGGCGAATAAACGCTGCGCCAGTACATAGGCAACTGGTAATTGGTCCCCGTTTAATCACAAAATATGCTTTGCTTGTGCATTTTACATCACCATCGTGTGAGAGTACTTCAGACGTTTTGCGGACGCGAGTTATTATCGTACTTCTGTTAGAATGACAGCTAATGCAAAGTTTGAATATTCCAACAACCTCGAACATTTGAAAGGGAATGGATCGCGGTTTGCGCGTTGTAGTTCACGGACGACCTGCGGTCGTTAACTCAAACCGGCGGATCGATCGGAGTGCACTACATTTCCCAGAAGGCAATCGGCCACAATAACATACGTCATCGAACACGTGACCATTAAGCGGGGCCGACCAAAATCCCAAACAAGGAAATGGTGGGGTAATAAAACGATCGGATCATTTAATTAATGCATGTAATAATTAATATTTTATTTTATTGTAAATTAAGAAACATTTATGGGTTCAAATGGACCACGACTTCAAAACGAAGCTCGCCGCCGAGAGGGAGAGAGTGGAAGATCTGTTTGAATATGAAGGTTGTAAAGTGGGTCGCGGCACATACGGGCATGTTTATAAAGCCAAGCGTAAAGACGGGTAAGATGCACGCGTTTCACTCACTCTACGCGCTTCTGCTGACTCTCTGTGTGTGTGTGTGTGTGTGTGTGTGTGTGTGTGTGTGTGTGTCTGTGTGTTCACGTTCACGTGCTTACCTGTTCATGCTTTCATATGGGCGGGAGTTTACATGCTTCGATGTTCAGAAATGCACTTGTGCAGGTTGTCATGCGTGCATGTGTGCAGTGCAGTGTCTGCAGGAGTTCACGTGTTGATCTGTGCAGAAGTTTTCCTGAAAGCGTGGCAGATGTTCAGAAATGCATGGCGACATGTGCAGAAGTGCTACACTGCATGCACACTCATCGTACAAGAGCTCTTGTGTGGGTTCATTTATGCATGCAGGGGTTAGGAGTGGCATGCAGCAGTAACGTGCGTAATGCTGCCAGGCACACTGTGTCCTCTACACAAATACCCTAGTGACAGCAAGGTGATCACAGGTTTCTGAGGCAGCTGCAAGCATTGTGGGACACTGTTTTCTGCTGGCACAGCTTAATGTCCACAGCCTTCAAGCAGTTACAACAGTGTTATATAATAGAATAAGTGATTCAGATCAATCATATTCCATCAGCTGGCTCATTCACACACATTCTTCAAAAGATCTTTTGTGTCGAGCAGAAGAGAGAAGCTCGTACAGGTTTGTTCCAACCTGAGGGGTAGCAAATGACGAGCGTGCAAGTGTTTCAGACGCATTCAACTCTGACTGCCTTGTTTTTCACTGAAAAAAGGTCTTACTGAATTTATTCGATATTTTAGGGCAAGTGTTTGCATTAAATATATGTGTCTTAATTTCAGAAACACCAGTTTAGTTGAACCTAGTCAATGTTCTTTTCAATTACATCAGCTCCGTTATATTGAGTAGATTCCGGTATATTACGGTATATATATTCAAGTCTGTATTTTTGATGAATTTAGATGAATCAGTGTTTAATGTTGGATTATGGTGAGACACATTATGCCCCTTTTTACAATATGCAATATAAGTCTCTGGTGTCCGCAGCATGTGTCTGTGAAGTTTCAGCTCAAAATACTCCACAGATCGTCTATTATATCATTTTGAAAATGCCTATTTTGAGTGGAAGCAGAAACGCGCTGTTTTTCGGGCTTGTCTCTTTAAATGCAAATGAGCTGCTGCTCCCCGCCCCCTTTTCCAGAATAGAGCTGCACTAAAAAACTTCTGTTTTGGTTCTGATTATCTTGTTTATCGTGCTGAAATCATGCGTTACAAGTAGGCTGTGGATTTTGGTATTGAAACATATTGCCCTCATTCTTTGTTAATTGATTGGATTTAGTTTGTGAAAAGTCTCAGAGCAACGGCTAACGTGACCACACCTTGAGTTCATATCATATATTGGTACTTATTCACAAAAAATGACTTCTGATTATAGAGGTATTTAAGCACTTCCCTGGAAAATGTTTGCATTTCATTGCATTGGGTGATAAAACACGCAAACAAGTGTTGTTTACTTTTAAGAAAGGTAGCTCAAGAGCACTTTGCATGTTAAATGTTTTACAGAGTATATATTTGAAATAATAAAAGATAATGTTATCTATAAACAAACATTTTGTGGATCTGAAATGTTGGGACATATTGATAGTTTAATGTAATGAGCTACACCTGTGTGAACCTGAGGAGGGCTTTGTGCATCTCATGAATGATTTCTTTGGTCGGTTGGTTAAAAATCATTGCAAAGAAGTGTGAAGTTACTTTTGAGAAAATGGATATTTAAATAGTGAATTCTATTCCGCAGACAATCAATCAATAACCATGAGTAATCATGTAAACTAGATGAGGAGTATGAAAACATACTGCTTCAGTCATCATTACAAAAAGAGATTTTTTGCTAGCGTCATGAACTCTAACTTGGAGAAAAGTTATTGTTTAATTCGGTAATATCAATGCACATTATTTAATTAATAGCTAAATGTATTTTAGTTATTATATTAGCAAAAATTAAAGTACATTAGTGTGTAAACAAGCACTTTTTAATGGTTACTATTTTATGATTTATTAATTAAATGCATAGTATTGTTATTCATGTCTTAAATGTAAGTTACTGAAATACAACAGATAGTTGTTTAATAGAGTTATTCATATTCAAACGTGTATTTACGGTATGTGTTTCCTCACCTTTAGTGATGTTGTGTTTGTGTTTTTACAGGAAGGATGAGAAGGAGTATGCGCTGAAACAGATAGAAGGCACTGGTATTTCCATGTCTGCCTGCAGGGAAATTGCTGTGAGTTACTTAAAAGCAAATCTGTTTAACTACGTTGCATACAAGTATTTTTTTATCAGCTGTCAGTTTTTAAAAACAAAAAAATATGTGTACAGTAATTCATTAAGAGAGGAATCCAGCAAGTATGCAGCAGCACTATGAACTCTTAACTGCAATAACTGAATGTTTTGAAAATATAACCATGTTTCTTAAATGTTAGGCTGCTGTATATGTGTGTTAGTTTGAGATTGGTACGATAGAATAAGTTATCAACCGCTCTGTGACATTTCTTAGGTTACGCAAATCAGCCGTGCTCTCCCACAATCACATGACCAAAGTGTCCTTATTATCATATGACCACCACAAGGTTGAAACTCTGTTGCCATGTTGTTTTTCCCCCAAATTATTTACTTTCCATTTGAAATAATAAGGCCCGTATGACTGTGTTCATGATAAATTGTCATTGTTTTGTGTGTTAGCTTTGTGTAATCCTAATTGCACTTAATTATTGCCCAGCTCATGTACTATTTGTAAAACAGTCATTTCTTTCTGTACATGTACAGAAAGTTCAAAAATTCTTGTTGCTTCTTATTATCTTCTTTGCCTGTGCTTTTGTACCAAAATGAGAGAAATACCCATCACAGACTCAGGTTTCATGAAGTAATAGTGAATCCTGGAGAGAAATTCAGCGAGGTGTGTTTTGGATGTGGCCAGTCTAGTCAGTCTAGTTTGAATGCAGCCAGTGACTCAGTCGTTCTGTTGGTTTGTAAGAATTGGCAGTAAAATCCTGAGCTTCGTTCACAGTGAAGTTCAATGGCTGTCTGGGGCCGTATGTATAAAGCCGCTCAGAGTAAAATTTTAGTCCTAAGTGTGTCTTAGGATTCTAAGAATGATGTTTTTTTTCTAAAAATTCTAAGAATGAGGTCATTTTACTCTTATTCCTAGACTTAAGAATAAGAGAGATTCATAAAGGTTCCTAAGTGTTAAGACTAGGTCTCAGCTCCTAAATTATTTAAGAGAGCTGGAGAGGTCTCCTAACCTAGTTTGGAGTAACAAGATGGCAGCAAAGAGGAGACGACAAACACTTTCCAGCGAAGATATGACATATTGGACTTATATGATAATATGGAGTTGATAAAACGATACAAACTTGATCGTCAAGATCAAAAAGTCATTAGTACTGATAAAGTAAAAAAAATGTATAACCTCTTCCACTCAACAAGTCAACGCTCTAACTGCAGAAATCAAAGTAGTAATCACATTTTTTTGGGCTGGAAAATTGGAAAAATGCAGCAATGCACCAGTGATGACACTGTAAGCAGGGTCTTACATGTTGTGGCACTAACCCCACCAAACACAACAGTGGCCAAAAGTGATGTGTGGAGTTTATTTAAAATTTTTAAATGACCCCACATTTCACTTAAACCACTAAAATAATCACTGACCAGTGTTGCCAACAGCTTTCAATCGAAAGTAGCTAAAACTGGCCACTTAATGTTGCTACATGACCTCATAAAGGTGAGTTCACTGATCCATATTTATATTTATATAGATCAGTGAACTCACCTTTCTGACGTCATGGGAGAGTCTCGGAATGTAGATGAGCTGAAGGCCATGTCAAAGAAACCTGGGCTTCCACCCACCATCAGAGTGCCCAAACTGATCACCTCCACCTTGTCCAAGAATTGATTTTAGTTTTCTAGCTTTTGAAAAAAAGTCTCCTTAAAAAGGAATGAAAATGAAATGAAACCTGTGGGTGAGCATGTCTTCGCCATTCAAAATCAAAGCGCACTTTTTCGTTTTATAATGCCGTCTTATAGCTCTTCTTCCTCGTAGGTGCATTTTAAAAATGTTTTCCCGATGAATCCTGGACTCCTGCTCAAAGTGATAAATTAATATAACGACAGCTACAAAAAAAAACAACAAGCCCGCGAAGCTGTCGTGACGGATGACAGCTGTGACAGCTGAGTGGAATCCCGGAAAATAAACCGTGGAATCGTGACCAATGAGAGAACAGTTTACTCGCGCGTGACTTGTATTAACAAATTTGGTCCGTTTAGAAACATTGCCTTGTGAAAACAAACCGCACCAAGAATAAAAAGCAACATTAATTGTAATAATTTTAATCCCTGTTTCGGAACAAAGCAATTGATCTACAGGTGTGAAAGCACCAACATATACATATAACCTAACATATACCCTATAACATATGTTACTTACATTTCATTTGTCCATAATTGTTCATAATTTCTTTGTATGACAGCATGGTCAAAAACTATGACCGCACAATTTGGCATGTTTCATTGCATTATTATAACAAATAAAACAACTGACTATGCAATATGCTTACAAAATCTTGCACTTTTTAAAATTTTTATTAATGGTGAAGATGTCAAATTTCATAGGCCGGACATCACTTTTGGCCACTACTATATGGCAGTTTATTGACTTTCCAACTAGGGCTGAACGATTTTGGAAAATTAATCTAATTGCGATTTTTTTTTTTTTTACCAGTATTGCGATTTAATATGCAATTATTTTTTTATGTTCTGTGTTATTCAACAAAGACAAGCTTTAAATCATTGTATAGTATGACCAACACACTATTAGATAGATTAAACACAAATGTTCTTTTCTGTAGGCTAGGCCTATATGTATATGTACGATGAAATTAGGTGATGCATGAATTGATATGAATGACATTTTTATTTACAACTACAATCACAGTATATTGACTGTTTTGTTGAACTTCCAACCTTGTGAGCATGTAATAATTATGACAACATAAAGCACTGACAAATAAGCCTGGTGTAAACATTAATATGAAAGTCAGTAACAAATCACACTGTCACGGAATGCCAGGAGAAAACAAGGTAAGTTCCAAGTGCAGTTTATTTGAAAGTAACAGAACAAAAACGTTGCAAAAGGTAATCCAAAACCTGACCACAGAAAACACAAACTGAGAAGACAATACAATCAAGACGCAAATGACAGACAGAGAAGGCATGATATATATAGCTGGGTTAATGATGAACAGGTGTTACCGATCAGACAGGATTAGTGAGCAGGGGTCTATGGGAAATGGAGTTTAACACAAAACAACGAAAAACAGAAGAGCGCACTCAAGTGACCAGTCCAGGTCACCACAACAAACACTGTGACATTACCCCCCCCTCTACGGAGCGGATACCAGACGCTCCACCAGACACACAAAAGTTCAGGAGGGAGGTGGAATTGAGGCGGACCAGGGGAGGGATGGCGGGCCAGGACCATACAATGGAAGAGGGCCAGGGGACAGAGATAGACCAGGGCATAAGCACAGAACCGGCAGGGTGAAAGGCCAAGGCGGGACTGGCAGGATGGACCAGCAAGACCCCAACCACACAGGACTCCCAGCAGATGGCCAGGACGGAGCCGGAGGAATGAGCCAGTGAGGCTCCTGCCACACCAGAACCCAGGCGGGCAACCAGGACATAGCCAGAATCCTGTCAGGCAACATTGGTGAGAGTGAAATCCCTCTCAGCAACTCAGGAGTAGCTGAAAACAAGAGCAGAGAGAGTTTAGTCTCAGCGGACTCTGTGGCCTCCCGGAACGGAGCGGGCTCCCGGAACGGAGCGGGCTCTAGAGTGGGCTCCGCGGAACGAGCGGGCTCCCGGAACGAGCGGGCTCTGCGAGCTCCCCGACTGGAGCGGGCTCTGGAGCGGGCTCTGGAGCGGGCTCTGGAGCGGGCTCTGGAGTGGGCTCTGTGGGCTCCGGGACTGGAGTGGGCTCTGGATTGGGCTCGGTGAGCTCCGGGACTGGAGTGGGCTCTGGATTGGGCTCGGTGAACTCCGGGACTGGACTGGACTCTGTGAGCTCTGGACTGGGCTCGGTGACCTCCGGGCCTGGGTGGGACTGGACTGGGTTCGGTGAGCTCCGGGACTGGAGTGGGCTCTGGACTGGGCTCTGTGAGCTTCCGAACTTGAGCGGGCTCTGGAGTGGGCTCTGTGGGCTCCGGGACTGGAGTGGGCTCTGGATTGGGCTCGGTGAGCTCCGGGACTGGATTGGGCTCTGGCATTGGGCTCGGTGAGCTCCGGGACTGGAGTGGGCTCTGGATTGGGCTCGGTGAACTCCGGGACTGGAGTGGGCTCTGGATTGGGCTCGGTGAGCTCCGGGACTGGAGCGGGGTCTGGATTGGGCTCGGTGAGCTCCGGGACTGGACGGGGCTCGGTGAGCTCCGGGACTGGACAGGGCTCGGTGAGCTCCGGGACTGGACTGGACTGTGAGCTCCGGGACTGGACTGGACTGGGCTCGGCGAGCTCCCCGACTGGAGTGGGTTCCTGCATCTCCCGGGGCACTGCAAGGGACTCAGACTGACATGAGATCACCAAGTTGCGGTAACAAAGATAATCAATAAGGCCCCAAAAGTCAAGCATCTTAAGCCCATCCATCTCCCGAGTAGGCACGGGATTGTCTAAACAATCATTAAGGATTCCTTTTAAGTCCGAGTCATGAAGTCCCATCCCTACCGCAAGGTTCCAAAAGGACTGAGCGAAACCTCCAATCTCCATCCCTCGTTGGCAAAGATCCGGAGCCGAGCCCTGCGCTCCTTCGGAGGAGGAGGAACAATCCGAACGTCCATGATCCACAAAAAGTAACAAAACAAACTGCTGGAACTAGTAATGGCGTCTTGATTCTGTCACGGAATGCCAGGAGAAAACAAGGTAAGTTCCATGTGCAGTTTATTGGAAATAATAACAGGACAAAACAGAACAAAAACGTTTGCAAAAGGTAATCCAAAACCTGACCACAGAAAACACAAACTGAGAAGACAATACAATCAAGACGCAAATGACAGACAGAGAAGGCATGATATATATAGCTGGGATAATGATGAACAGGTGTTACCGATCAGACCAGGATTAGTGAGCAGGAGACTATGGGAAATGGAGTTTAACACAAACAACAAAACAGAAGAGCACCCTCAAGTGACCAGTCCATGTCACCACAACAAACACTGTGACACCACAAACTAAAGTAATTGCAGAAATATAAAAAATCTGTTGCTTTACCACACTACTTTAGGTAGTTCAAAGTCACTGTAATAAACATATGTAAACGTGGACTGCACTTTTTAAATACTGTCTGTTAACTTTAGACCAGTGCTCCTCAAAATATTTTGGTTGCGCCCCCCCTTTAAACTAATAAAAAAAATCTAAACATTATGAAAAATTAATGCTTTTTCAATTTATAAAACCTACTGGGGGAAAAACACCTGCATCACTTGAAACATTGAAAAATAGCATAGAGAGAATAACTTATTATTATCATTCTGTTATTTATTTATTTTTGTGGGTTTCATGCTGTCCACTAAGGCATAGGACACACACAGGCTTTAATACAGTAGAACCTTAGAATCAGTGACGCGGTGTACACTGGATTCGACGCGACAAAACCCGACATTAAACTGATGCCTTGTTCTATTTATGACGTACTGACACAACTTTAATGATTTGCAACCGTCGCTTGTGGTCGCGTCCAGTGTAGAGCTGTTGCGTCGCGGCTTCCGGTATAGACACGGTGAGTGAAGCCGAGAGCAAGATATGCCTCGTCATATTATCTGCACTTAGCTTGTGAATGACCAGCACCTGCCTGGGTCTGTGTGACTTCATCTATGGCTTTTCTCTTCGCTATCACAAACCGATCCATCTCCCATTCTAAGTTACATCCTTTGGCTGTTTACCGTTTTATTTCTTTTCTTTTTCTGCTGATGGCCCGCGCTCGACTTGAAGTAGCGCTGCTTAGACCGATGGGTGTGTGTCATCAAAGTACTGCAAGAGCTAAAAGAGAGCGTGGATGTCTCCTTATGCTTTCTCTTTCCCCTCTTTCTCTCGCCGTACTTTGATGTCATACACCAATCTGATCTTCAAGTCGAACACACCTCTTTACTCTCGCTTGTCACGTGACCGAGTGTAATCGCAGCATCTGTGGTTGAAATTTTTTTTTTCATATTGCGATATTATCGCTAATGCAATTAATCGTTCAGCCCTATTTCCAACTGACCGCCAAACCATATTGCAAAAACAAGCCACATTTATGAGGATTGTGGGCTTTCCTGGAGCCGTTGATGGAGCTCATTGGTTCACATCATTGCTGTAAACGTGGAGACATACCAATAGGAAACAAAGTATAGGTAATAATTTGTGATTAATTTTGCACAATGCAAAGCATTTAAAAAAATATATTTATTAAAATATTTTAGTGTCTTAATTAAATGACTTTATTGTAGTTACGTTAAATGATTGGTGTTGTGCTGCTGTGACTTTACATGAGCAGGCTCACTATTGGCTGATTCAGAGGTTGAGGTCAGCTATATTGTGTTGACATCATTGTAGTCCTTAGTTCACAACACTGTCACCTCAGTCAACACTTAAGAATCAGTCTTAGACTTTACTGAAAGTTGCTTTTAGCTTCTTTATAAAAGTACTTTTACTACTTTTTGCTAAGAATATTTTGACACTTAAGGCAAAGCTTAAGACTATTCTTAAGAGCATTTCTGAGAAGGTTTATACATACGGGCCTTGATCTTTAACAGAAATGCAGACATTACCTAGTGCTTGGTTGAGATAAAGGAAGACTAAGACTTTTCAATGATAAACATGAGCTTATAAATTGCCATTCAAGGTATTAAAAAGACAAGTTAAGAGCTGTCTATGCTGTGAGCAGTGGTAATGAAGGATTAGATGTATGATGTGACAACAGAACCAACTAGTCTGGTGTAACTGAAAAAATTGCTTCGGTCTGAGTACAGAGCCCTGTGGAATTCAACATAGTCTTTAAAAGTGGTTAAATAATGAGGAAGCACATTTTCCTTGATCTTTTTCCGTGATCATTTTCAAAAAGGAAAATTCTGTCATTAATTATTCACCCTCATGTTGTGCCAAACCCTTAAGACCTTATTTCATCTTCGGAATGCAAATTAAGATATTTTTGATGAAATTCTAAACTTTCTGACCCTCTATAGACAGCAACACAACTGACATGTTCAAGGCCCAGAAAGGTAGTGAGGACATGGTTAAAATAGTCCATGTGGCATCAGTGGTTCAACCGTAATTTTATGAAAATACTTTTTGTGCAAAAAAAAAACAAAAATAAAGACTTTATTTAACAGTTTCTTCTCTTATAATCACATAACAACACTGAAATAGCGCACAGTTTATCTGCCATTTATCTGTTACCAGATGCATGGGAAAGTTGTTGTTGCTAACAAACCAAGTCCAATTTCTTGCAGAATCATCATTGGCCAGTAGAAAGAAAAATAGAGCACATAAATGTGTTTAATTTAAAATGAGGATGATAAAGAATCACTCATCATGTAGAGGCAGGGCCAGTTCCAAAAGCAAATCACTGAGGGTGCTTCATGCACATCTATTTAGACATATTTATATGTTTTTTTTCTGTCAGTTGTTATGATTTATCACTATGCCAGTCATTGCAATTTTGAGAGTTAATTCTGCATTTATATGCGGATGTCATTCCCAAAACTTTGCAGTGTGCACCGGAGGTTCATGGAGGTTCTCGCAAACACAAATAAGCATGGAGCATTTGCCAAATCTGCTTTGCCAGTATCCTATTATTGCAGCTTCAACTGAGTGAATCATAGTCTATGACTGCTGTTATTAATGTATCGTTAACACTTCAGTGTGGTTGCACATTAACATTACACAGTGGTTACTATGAACTAGTGAACAATAGCATTTTTAAATCTGGGCTCATGCCGATTTCTACATGTAATATTCAAATAAAGTAAGAGTATTAGTATGAACTAACATCTAAAAATGAATACACTTAAATTAACATCATAAATGTAAATTAATGTACATATTACTTAGTATCTTTTGAAAGTGTACTGCCCCAGTGACAGATTTGTACCTTTTATTCTGAGAGTGTACAGCCAACAAATTCAGTATTTTAGGTCACAATGGGATGATGATAACTAGGTAATAATAGGGGACTGTAGGAGCTCAACCACTGGATAAATTTACCTGTATGGCCTTTGGGGAAAACATTTTATTTTTGGTTCACTATAAAAATAATAATCATTAGGCATATTATAATTAAATTACCAAAAAAAAAAGGCATTTCATTTGTGTGTGCAGGCTGATGTTTTGAGTGTAACCACTGGTACAGCAATGTCATTGAGAAGACAATTCAAGGCAGTTTTGTAGAGCCTTTATTTGGTAAGTTTGATAACTGTTGCAAATAAAATTCAGTTTTGAGAAGTACAAAATATACTACATAACAAGTATCCAGGTCATAGCAAATATGGTGAGCGAGTGGGATGTTGAGATGATAATCGAGTGAGAGGCTGGAAGCTGCCTTAGTTAATGAAAGTGAAATTTACTGAATTGAATTTACTGAAGAACTGACTTCTCGACTGTGTATGAACTATGTTCTTTAAGTTTTGAGGTACGTAGCATGAATACATTCCCAAATATTTGACATAATCTGCATTAGGTCATCCAGGGCATCAGTTTTTTTCATATTATATAGAAGGCAAGTTTGCAAGTTTGTTTGGCAGGGAGGTAATGATTCTTATGCATTGATCATGAAGTGTTTTTACTGAATTGTTAATCGCTTTTTCTGGTCAATAATCATTTAAAATATTTTTTTTAAAAGCAACGTGCAAAGTGGGTGAAAACATTGATTGATACAGATGGAGCAAGATGCAAGGCAGGGAGCACATGAGAACGAAAAAACTAAATATGTAAGACCAATAAACCTGAAATGGGAAAAAAAACAAACAGGAGTGAGGATCCCAGCAGAGACATTATCTCGCTGTTGAAAAAGCTGCCGACTCATTGCATGGCCACTCTAAAAGCTAAAACATTGCCATTTTTGTGGTATTATGTTGCAGGAAAAATTTACGAAGTCTTAAGTCATAGTTGATGCTGCTTTTTTTCTTTTTGTGCATAATGACACATCAAGGAAACTGAATGGAGATTATGTAACAGTCATGTTGTAAACAGGAGGAAGTAGGATAAACACTACTATTGCTAAAAATTAATTTTTTAGGATTTGTCACAGTGTAATGCAGCTTTGCAAAGAGGCTGTTATGGACTAAAGGATGAGATTCTGTGCCTCGGCAAACTCCACTAATAAATGGCCCATAAACATTTGTGTTTATTTGTATTGGACATGCTCGCCTACCAGCGAATGCATGGGCAGTGCTTGATATTTTCTCTTACGTCTGAGCTGTTTTCTGAATTGTGGGTGGCGATCTTCCTTTTCAAATGTGAGGTACGTCAGCGCCACTGTTTGTCTTTCTCTTGGTCCTAATCAATTTGTTCTGAAAAGACTTTTGAGGTGTGGCCATGTTTGAACAGACTGATCTTGAAACAGGTTCAGCAGCCTTATGTTGAACAGCCACAGCAGTTTTACAGACCAAAGACAAACACAGAAAAAAATATCTGTATGGTTGATTCGCAGGAACTTTTGATTCCCTGAACATTTGTAAAATTAAACATTTTGTAACGAGACTTCAACAGAGTAAGGATCCATTTGCAGCTTTATTGAAAGCGTAGTAGAACAGGTAGGGTCAATCACCAGCAAACACAACAGTAAAGATGAGATAACTCTGAATCCAGGGACGGGCATGAGGTCAGGGCAGGCAGCAGTAAATCAATAATCAGTTCACAAAAGCAGAGTCCAGGGCAGGCAGCAGGCGATCACGACGAGAATAAACAATCCAAAGGTAATCCACAGGTAGACAAGACACGGGGAACATTGACGCAGGATCGCTCCTCCGGTCCGTACCCCTCCCAGTCCAACAGATATTGGAGGAGTCCTCCCCGGCATCTGGAATCACGTAGTTCTCGAACCTGGTATACCTCCTCGCCGTCAACCATGATGGGTGGAGGGCCCTGGTCCCTGATCTGCTACTCCTCCTCCGCTCTCGGACCACCAGCGGGTTTGAGAAGTGAAACATGAAATGTAGGAGAAATACGATAATTAGCGGGTAATGCCAAACGGTAAGAAACTGGTGTTATTTGTTTAGCAATTTGGAAGGGACCCACATACCTGGGACTGAGTTTCCTGCACAGAAGTCTGAGGCGGAGATCTCGGGTAGATAACCAGACTCATGGACCTGGAATTTATTCAGGACTGAGGCGACGGTGACGAATGGCTTTCAACTTCTTCCTCCTAATGGCATGTAGTAAGTGGGTGTGAGCCGGGTTCCAAATGTTCTCACTCCTCTGGAGCCAGTAGTTGATAGCAGGTACCTCGGTGGGTTCTCCTGACCATGGGAATAAAGGTGGTTGGAAACCCATTATGCATTGGAAAGGGGTTAGTCCAGTTGAGGGTTTTTGAAACGTACTCTGCCCACATTAGGTATCAGCTCCAGTCTGTTTGGTTCTTTTGGCAGTAGGATCTGAGGAATCGTGTGATATCCTGATTGAGCTACTCAGTCTGGCCATTAGATTGCGGTGATATCCTGAAGTGAGGCTGATGTTGGTATTACGTTTTTGGAAGAAAGCTGACCATACTCTGGAGTTGAATTGGGGACCTCGATCCGACACGATATCCTCAGGGAGACCATAGAAACAAAACACAAAGTTGCATAGGGATTCAGCTGTTTTTCGAAAGCTGTGGGTAGTTTGGGAAGTGGAATTAAGCGACAGGCCTTGGAGAAACGATCTATGACGGTGAGTATTGTGGTATTGCCATTGGATTTGGGGAGATCAGTGATAAAATCTATAGCCAGATGAGATCATGGTCGGCGGGCAACTGGCAAAGGGTGCAATAAGCCGGATGGTAGTTGTCTGGGAGACTTGCTCTCATTATAGGTGATGCTTCTGTGGATAAAGTCTGTTGTGTCTGTCCTCATGGTTAGCCACCAGAAGCTGTTCTGGAGAAGGTGGAGAGTCGCAGTAATCCCAGGATGACCAGAGCGGAGCACAGAGTGAATGTCTTGTATGACCTTTTTCCGTAGTTCCTGAGGTACAAAGATCTTGTCGGGGACATGCGGGAGGGGAGGGTTCTTGTAAATTAGCCTGATCAAGTTCTGTCATGATGTCCCATTGGACTGGGGCCACGATTAATGACTCTGGGAGAAGGGTTTCTTCGGGATTACTGGGGTTTGGGCAGTCGTGTTGACATGACAAGGCATCAGCTTTGGTATTCTTAGAACTGGGACGATATGTGACAGAGAAATCAAAACATGTAAAAAAAAAAAAAAGGTGCCCATCGGGCCTGTCTGGGGTTCAGCCTTTTGGCAGATCGTAGATATTCTACATTTTTGTGGTCAGTAAGAACAACAAAGGGGTGTTTCAATCCTTCTAGCCAATGTTGCCACTCCTCCATAGCTGAGGTATGGTATGACTATACCATGGCCAACAATTCCCTGTTTCCGACGTCGTAGTTCTGTTCAGCTGAGCTGAGTTTGCGGGAAAAGTAGGCACAAGAGTGAAGCTTGGGCGGACAGCCATGTCGCTGTGAAAAGATGACTCCAATGCCAGTATTTGAGGCGTCCACTTCGACTATGAATGGAAGTTCAGGATCAGGGTGATGGAGAATGGGAGCAGATGTGAAACGTGACTTGAGTTCCGTGAAATCTTCCAACGCTGCGGTAGACCATGTGAGATGCGAAGAATTTCTTTTCATCATGGAGGTTAGGGGAGAAGCCACGGAACTGAAATTTTTGATTAAGTTCCGGTAGAAATGTGCAAATCCCAAGAAACGTTGTAGCTTCTTTAAAGTTGCCGGTTGCGGCCAATCTAGAACAGCTCTGACTCCATCGCCACTCCACTCTGACTGATGATATAGCCCAGATCACACTTCTCATTTCTGGCATATAATTTGTGATTAGGGCTGCACGATAAATCGCATGCGATATTTAATGCGCATCTTGTCAGTAAAGCCAGTTCTGTAATCAGCCGTAAATCTCCATCACGTGTGTGCTTTCACATGAAGCCGCATTTACTACACAGAGCCGTTGTTCACTGACAAGTTGCGCAAAACCACAATCATAATTGGACGTGGTTTTTTGTGCAGCTTGTCTGTGAACAATGGCTCTGTTGTAGTAAATGCTTTTTTACTATGTGTCGAAAGTGCATATTTTTTATCATATCAGTGTATGTTGCAATGTAAAAATGAATTGACATTTTAAATTCAATCCCAAATGTATTAAAGTTTGATATAGTTCATTACTGCTGTATCTTTAATCATCATCTAAAATAATAAAATGTGATGGGTGCTAGGTCATGCTACCACATTGCTTGGGTGGTTGCTATTATGGGTGGTTAATTTCTTGCCTAAGTAAAAAGAATCCACTGCCAAGTATTTGATATTCTGGTATCTAGATGTGGCTTGGCTCTGTCCTTCTCTGTGATTTTTACACCTGTTTCATGATCTGCTAGGTTAAACTTATTTTTATTGTATATAAAATTTAGGGATGCACCGATATGAAAATTTTGGCCGATACCGATAACCGATAATTCTTTTATTTTTGAAAGCCGATAACCGATATGTTGGCCGATAAATCTATATCCAAATTTTTATATACTTTTTGAGAGCCTGATTACAAAAAAGGTCTCATCATTAAAAGCCACATCCCAAACACTTCAACATAAGCAGCCTAGTTTGAACGGTGTATGTTTTAAAAATAATTTTACTCTCCCATTATCAAATTTAGTCATAAAAATGTCTTACAAATAAAATAATGCATAAATAATGCAAACAAGTAATTGGACATCATTACACGTGTAAAGAATCAAAATGAATGCGCCATAGATCAATAAAACGGAATAGCCTCTGCACTGACAATAATTAAATTATTTTAATTACTAAACCATATTGCTGATGAAAATAATAATAGAAAAATACAAGTGGTTGTTATTATTAATAATGTATCAATGATTTTGAAAAAGTAACAAATTAATACCACTGTTTTAAATAGCAGCCGTTTGAGCTGCGCGTGCTGAAGCTGAAGAGCTGAATGAATATGGCAAACTGAAGCGTTTTGCTGGCAGCTTATTTAATTCAAGGAAATGCGTCCTGAGATTAATATTAATACAACATAAACATAATATTACAACTTATATATGTACAAAATGACGCAGTTATTGCGTGCTATAGTCAGAATGTGTGATCCTGTTGTGGATGCGCTCTTCCCATAACAACGCGCTGAAACACGGCAACTAAACCCATAGAATTCACAACGTTTTATTATAATAATTTTCTCATTAGAATGTTATATACACGACATTCCCAATCATAGTTATTAATGTTGTGGACTGCTGTTTGAGTTTATCACTGGTAAACTGAAGCGCTCTTTTAACTTAACCAAACGCATTCTATATGAGATAAATCATATATACATCAAGTAAACACAATATTACAACGTACAATTGCACAAAAAGCTGCAAACGAACAGCGCGCATCTGAAGTGTCTCTGAAGGAAATAATGCATTATTTATCGGCTTTAAGATATCGGCCAAATTTTCTTATTGGGCCGATACCGATAACAGAAAAAATGAGCATTTATCGGCCGATACCGATATGGTGGCCGATATATCGTGCATCCCTAATAAAATTAATATTACACATCTCTTCAGCAATCCACATGATTGCCATTATTCATGTCTGTAGCACAAACAGCATTGGATTTTCAATAATAAGTACTTACAAAATATGTATATTTTTTTCTTCAACACTCTGTTAGCATTAATCCAACACAATGTGCCTGGTCTGAGCCTCAAACGCAAGAACTATACCAAAAACTTGTTTATTCGCTTTACTACACCTCTCCACGCCAAGTTTCTCAAAGTACCTTAACATAGAATGGATTCAGTAGCAGCACAATTGGCCCAGGACTTTCCTGAGATTGAAAACAACTGCATAATAGTATTGTTGTTGAGGTTGAAACGTCATGGGTGTAGAGGTCTCAGAAGGCCACATTATGAGTCACGGCACTGAGCATTGTTGTTGCGCTGCTTGCAGACAATTTGTCCATTGAATTGTGTTTGAATTGTTTAAATCCAAGCGATTCTTTGTGTAGTCTGTTGCTGATATACAGGTCACGTACTGTCTGGCTACCTGCTTGGACTTATGTTGTTGTTACCATCAAACTAATAGGATCAAGCACTCTCTTTCTCAATCTCTGAATATCTGACCTCTCATTTACTTTGTTGGAAAGGCAAAACAATAGTCATATTGTTCCAGAGCTGGGTGAAAGGTGTTGAAGCATATGGGTAGCAAAATTCATTTTGAAATGTAATATGCAAAATGACAATGCAATATGTAAAATCGCAATGTATTTCTGTATTTAAATTGAAATTTTTCCATTACCCATACGTGCAAAGTTAGGGGGAAAATGAAAATTAAATTATGTAATTTACATTTGCCATTTTCTATACTAGTTTTAATATGCAAATTAAAAACATATTTTAACGCTTTATAAGTTGCAAAATTAAAATGAAATTGTATTACCCAAATTTATTAGATAGGTTTATCATGTCCAAGCAAAAACTGTAGCAAAATTATAATTTAAATGCCATTTTTCCTAAATGCATTTAGACTTCAGGGTAGGACACTTGAGATTGCATTTTCATCGTGATACCGCGTGATAATTGTAACAAAATGCAGTGTCAATTTCAAAATGCATTCTGAGCCAAATGTGGAGCAAAATGGTCGCAAAAATGGTGATTTAAATGTCTTTTATTTTTTTTAATTCATTGACACTTACACTTAAAGGCACAATATGTAAGAATTTTTTTTTTTTTAAATATCCAAAAACCACTAGAACAGTGTTATATATTTTGCTGACTTGTGTACTTACATTATCCCAAATGTTTTGAAGAATGTTTAAATCCAAAGAAATAAGCAATTTTAACTAGTGACACGGAGCGTGTGTCATTGTGTCGCCTGCCAGTGACGTAATAACCCCTCGATTTCCGATTTTGTTTTGTAGAAAACACCAAAGACACTTTAATATGTTGTGCATTTTAATAGACCTGTGACGACCGCACAGAGTAGCATTATAAAAGAACTTTCAAATGTATCTAGTATGATAAAACAGCGCTGCTTTACGCACGACCGGAGGGAGCGGAAGCGCTCGACTGTGGCATAATAAAAGCTCTGCTGCACACAATCAACCCTTTAACACACCTCACACCACAGGAAAATCTGATAAGATAATCTTTAGAACCACCAAGATAATCGGGACATTACCTAGGATTGTCGGAAGAGGGAGAAATCGGCCCAAAATCTGCCCGATTATCTTGTGGTGTGTACCCAGCATAAGCAGACAGTGCAGTTCTACACTTATTTACTTGCCACCTTACACCGTGGCTACACTCAAAAAAAAATGCTTCGGTCTAAATTTACATTTTATGTAATTCAATTGCATACAAATTTTTCATCCATTTAAAATTACATAGTTTTAACATAAACAAATCAATAAACTTAATGTGATTCATATGCTTATGAATTACAATTCTCCATAACTGAAAATCTCCATACTGAAATCCCAGATAGTCTGACAGTGATTCAGCTCAAATATTAGTGTCTGAGACACTGTGAGCACGGAGACTGTAGTGTGCACAGCACATTTTTAAAATGCTTAGCTTAAATATGTAATATTAATTAAATAATGCTCATAAATGGCTGTTGAGATAGTATTCTCAAGTGAAATGGGTAGAGGCATGGATCCGCAAACAGCAGTCCTTATGTAATGGCTTAACAAGAGGATTCTCCCGAAGCCATCACACGCCATCAGAGCCAGAACGCCATTCCAGAGCAGAAGCCAATTTTCAATTTTTGATTGAAGATTACGACGGCAGACAATTTTTTTCCCCAGTGTATTGACTTGCACGGTTCAATTGTTCACCACAAGACTAGTAATGTGCACTAAAAAGTAAGTAGGGTCATTTTTGATTTCATGACTAATCATTTTCAATACTATTGGCAAAACTAACACATATTGTATACTGCCATATAGATATTTAAAAAAAAATTTGTCCATCCATTTTTTTTCAAGGCAATCATTATTTCAAGCTTTGAAATTTATTTAATCCAAGTCTTCTAAAAAGACAAGTTTGCTTTATATGATAAACAGATTTAATTTAGGCTTTTATTTTATTCTTACCATTGTAATAAATATTGATAAATTACCATTACAAAAATCTCAATCCTAAAGGCACAATATGTAATTGTCGCTGCTGGAGGGCGTGTATTCAAAACAAACAAAGAAGCAAAGGCATATTTTGATGACGCTGTTACTGAGTGTGGAATCATGGGAGTTGTGGTCTTCATCCGCACAGCCGATGCAATCCGACGGGACTCGGGTAGAAATCATTTTCATGGATGAGCTAATGATTTATTATCGTAGTAGAATGAAGCAGGGTGAGGCGAAAGCCGTCAAAGCGAAACGAGGCCACTGAACGAGCGTGACACACGGCTCGAAAGAAGCGGAGCTTTTATTATTCCACAGTCGAGCGCTTCCGCTGCTTCCGGTCGTGCGTATGTGTGGTAAAGCAGCACTGTTTTATCATACGTTTGAAAGTTCTGTTATAATGCTACTCTGTGCGGTCGTCACCGGTCTATTAAAACGCACAACATATTAAAGCGTCTTTAATGTTTTCTACAAAACAAAACCGGAAATCGAGGGTGTATGACGTCATTAGCAGGCGACACAATGACACTACGCTCCGCGTCACTATTTAAAATTGCTTATTTCTCTGGATTTAAACATTTTGGGATAATGTAAGTACACAAGTCAGAGAAAATAATAACACTGTTCTAGTGGTTTTTGGATATTTTAATAAAAAAATCTTACATATTGTGCCTTTAAACATGTGCCTTCTGTGTATTTGCATCTTTAAAATAGGGTACCTTTGTTGCAAAAGCTTACAGCACAAGGAAGCTTGATTTCAAATTTGATTTCAAATTGAATTGAATTTGCAAAAAAAGACAAGTACACATTCAGTAATAAAATTATAAAACAAATTACCTCAATTCTGTTGAGGTATTCGAAATATGACAACACTGCATTTTTTTAAGCAGTGATTTAAGAGCCATATACAGTATGTTAGGCCTATTTATTTAGATAAATGGGACATCAGATGGCTTTGACCTGTAATGTCTGTTCAATGTAGTGATGCAGTTAGACAGACTTGGATATTTATATGTACAAATCAGACAAATATCCCATTCCAAAACATTTCTAGCATAAACTTACATTGTAAAGAAATTAAAGTTCCATCTTTGATTGTTGAAAGACTTTCTGGTGCATTTCACTTACAGCCAATACAATTTCTAGTAGGATTTTCATCGATCAGGCGTGGATCTATTCTGACAAAGTTTAATCCAGGAGCAAAGAGAAATCATTTCTACTTTAAAAGCACGGAGAGATCGCGATTGCACACAGTGCGCACAAGCAATATCGGAGTGAGAGAACATGCAGCTCATTTGTTAGGCCTATTTGAGAGCTCGAGTACAATTTTCTGCGATTACATGACTGTGTTCTCATGTTACAATAAAGCGCTCGCCACATTTGCGCGGGAATGATTAAAATATGCGGAATACCTGCAATCCCGCGCGGATATTCAGACTCTGTAATCGACAGGAGTCGGATGCGTGTCAAACTCACTGTCGGAGAGGAAAGAGAGACGCAGCTTGGAAAAGCGGCGGCTTTTCCCAGTTCAGATATCAGGGCTTTCGGTCTGATATCTTTATTGGCTACTGAAGTGCCGTCAAAGGTTTGAGTATCAATTCAAATTGTGGGCATACTCGGTAACGAACTATGATTTAAAAGTAACAAAGTAGATTATTGATTTGTACTCATGTACAAGTAAAAGTACAGCTTTAAAAATATACTCAAAAAAGTACAAGTACGCGAAAAAACTACTTAATTACAGTAACGTGAGTAGTTGTAATTCATTACCTCCACCACTGGTTTTCACACTACAGAGTGTTAAAGTAGCATTGAAGCAGTGCTGGAGTTAAGGAGATAATTATGTGCTGATTGACCATTAATGATGAACAGCTGCTGTTAACATGCAGAATCACCGAAGGAAAGAGAAACACAAGAACTACAACTGACTTCAGCCACAGCCGAAGATGAAATCAACTGAAATAAAAGAAAACATTAAATCTCTCAAGATCTCAGCAGAGGAGGATTAAACACACAACAGCAACTCCAGCTTCACTTATTACTAACCAAACTGACTTTATTTCTGTCAGACTTCTAGAGAAGCTCTCATTGAGAATTAACAGAGGTTTAGATGTTTTATTGTTTCATTTGAAGTCACCATCAAAGAGATCAGTGTTTTCTTTTGTTGGGTTCTTGAGCCTTGACATTTTCACATAAGTGTTTTCTCCGGTTGGTAAGACTGTGTGTTTATAAGACACATTTAGCTTAACCAGCAAAGCTAACAACAACAACAAAAAGTTGTTTGCATATGATCCATCTACCCCATTTGAAGTCCAACTTTTGATTATATGGATGTTGTATTGTTTTAGCATAATTTATTGTTTATAGCTTCAGATCACGCAATATTGTAAAAATCCGATAACATGAAGAATTTACAAAGCACTTTGTGGACAAAAAGTTTTCATCTGCATCAATGCAAAGACCACAGACATCAAGAATCAGCATATGAATCTCAACAATGGTGAAAGTTAACAAAATGCTTCATGTTGCAATGCATGCTGGGTACCAGCATTGTACAAGACTCACCCATGTATCCCAGAATGCATTGCTGCATGAATAAACAATGCACCTGAATTGTCTGATTGTTTTCTTTTATTCATACTATTTGCTTTTACGTTTGCGGTTTTCGTTGGCTTTTTAGTAGCTTGTTTTGTGATGTTCAGAGTTTTATCTGAATATTTTGTTGATTGTCACCATTGTTGAGATTCATACACTGGTTCTTGATGTCAGTGTGTATGTTGCCGCTAAAGATAGAAACTTCCTGTGCATAAAGTGTTTTTTAAATCCTTTGTTATATAATTGACACCACTGCTGGATAACGTGCTATAGAATTACAAAAACACTAAAATGAATAATACAATTTTAATAACAGAACAGCCATATAATTAGAGTTTCTACTACATGGCTATGTACATGGTTATTTCATCATCACACCACAATCATTATTTTCTCTGGGCTTTTCTCACCATACTACATGTGTTTCATAAACACACAGTCTTAGCAAGAAAAAAACTAACATGAAAATGTCAAGGCTCAAGAACCCAACAAGAGTAAACACTGATCTCTTTGATGGTGACTTCAAATGAAACAATGAAACATCTAAACCTCTGTTAATTCTCAATAAGAGCTTCTCTAGAAGTCTGACAGAAATAAAGTCAGTTTGGTTAGTAATAAGTGAAGCTGGAGTTGCTGTTGTGTGTTTAATCCTCCTCTGCTGAGATCTTGAGAGATTTAATGTCTTTATTTCAGTTGATTTCATCTTCGTCTGTGGCTGAAGTCAGTTGTAGTTCTTGTGTTTCTCTTTCCTTCGGTGATTCTGCTTGTTAACAGCAGCTGTTCATAATTAATGGTCAATCAGCACATAATTATCTCCTTAAAGGGTTAGTTCAACGCCAAAATTTACTTAATCCCCATAAATTACTCACCCTCAAGACATCCTAGGTGGAGTTATATTAAAAATTGTCTTTGATCTTTCAAGCTGTTTAATGCCACTCAGCGGGTGGTGCATGCATCAGTCCAAAAGAAGTTAAAAAAAAAGCGCCCATCCATAAAAAAAAAAATTCTCACACAGCTCCGGGGGGTGAACAAAGGCCTCCTGTAGTGAATCGATGCATTTTTTTGTAAGAAAAATATCCATATTCAAAACGTAATAATCACTTTAATGTAGCTTGCGCCAACAGTTGTACACGGAAGCAGCAGGTTTCGTGTTCGTCTTCTGAGCAGCGCATGCACAAAGCCGACCTCATACGTCATCAGCCCGGAGCTGCTTCCGTGTAGGACTTTTGGTGCAAGCTACATTAAAGTGATTTTTACGTTTTGAATATTGATATTTTTCTAACAAAAACGCATCGATTCGCTATAGGAGGCCTTTGCTAGTATTAGTAGTATTATTTGTGATTTGAATTTTGTAAACAGGAGTTCCTCTTTTGCTGTGTTATAAAACGCAGGCTTCAGATGCTTTCACTTTCGTGATCTTGTCACGTTTTACAAGAAAAGATAATTGTCTGTACGCCTTTCACTTTTTAAGACTAAAACAAAAGATAGATTCATTGTTATTTTTAATTAAAAAGCACAACAACAATAAAACCGTAAGATACAATGACAAACTAGCTTACAAAACGTTTATTAACAAAAACGAATAAGATGAGACATGGCATACACCACATGCTGTATTATATACCGACTAGGCTTAATAAATTACAGAACGTTTAGCAACCCGGAGATCAACTAAAATTCCCTGGCTTAAAGTTCTCCGGCACCGTGCTGGATCTCCGGCGTGCGGCATTTGGCTGCGGAAAAATAAAAGATAGTCTTCCTTACTTTAAAAACCACTTGTTGATAGCAGTTCGAGTTCATGATCGGCCTGCCAATGTATGAAGGAACACAGCTTTCATCATTCACGTCAACCACACTTAACATTACTAGGCCAACAGAAGTTTTTTGCTCTTATAAACACAGACATGCATTAGTATCCCATTGCAGAGTCTCAGCTGATGAATAGAAAAGAAGCCTGGTCTCGAGCGAAACGCATTGAAAAAGCTGCTAAGTGCGCAATGGTCAAAGATTTCCATATAGCTTCATATTTACATAGAAAAGCTATTAGAAAAGCAACAGAGCTTTGTAAACAGCTCAGAGTAATCATGTTATCTCCATAAGAACGATATGATTGCCAGAACGAATTTACCTGTATTTTTGAAAAGGTCCTGTTCACACATGATCTCTTAACGTTAATTTACCAGTAAAGACTGTATGTGAGAAAAGTGGCTAAAAAACTCTTCCTCGGCATGATTGCGGTGATTTTGGGTTGCTTAACGTTCTCTGGGAAAACTCACTTGATTGTAACGTAAAATCTTTAAGCCTATGCCCACACAGAGAATAATCAGGTATGTGTGTCTGTGAATATGCGATTTATTGTACATCACGATTTCAAAATAAAAGTTTCCGACTTTGCATGTGGCTAAATATTAAAATTAAATGGATTTAAACGTCGTTGAATCACATTAAACATTACCAGGCCGCTGGCACCCTCTGCAGGTTTTTGTTATAATATAGGCATATTACATTATGTATTTAACAGTGTTGTTCAATAAAACCATGTACTTGGTTATGATACTTTATTTGAGGCCAATTAGTATTGCCTCATCGTTACTTTATATAAATATACTCATATTAAAGCCTGTTTTTCACTTAGTTCTATTTGTATTACTAAAAAATATCAGATTACTCCGTTGTCAAAATAATCAGTAGATTACTTGATTACCAAAATAGTCATTAGTTACAGCCCTAGATTAGTTATAATATTTCAAAATACAACTGCATTGTTTTTTTGTGATTAAAAGACAAATATTTTGTATTTTGAAAATTTCTTAAGAATTAAAACTAGTTCTAGTGGACCATGTATCTGCATTTTGTGTCACCTTGTGAGCTAAGTGTATCGTCACACCCCTAGTGTCTGTGAGCGTGATAAAGCTCATACTTTTCCAAGTGTATGATATAGCTTTCATTCTTCAGGTCAATCATATATTCATGAGAAAAAAAATCAGTTTGAATAAAGAAAGCAGTAACTTTGCCATAGTATCCTTTCAAATGTTAAATTTGCCACAGTCATTGCATTCTTTGCATGTGCGGGTCACTTTTTTGTACCATTTTGTTTTATAGTTTATTTTAGGGATGCGCCGATCCGATATTCATATCGGGTATCGGCTCCGATGGCCATTTTTCTCGGATTGGGTATCGGTCAGAGAGAGCCGATCCAAATCCGAGATTTATTTTAGTTTTTTTCCCCCGATTGTGCGAATTATTCTGTGTTACTTCTGAAGCCATACGACAGCTTAATGTGAGCTAACATTGAATAGTTCAGTCCTTACATTAAAGTTAAACACAACTCGTTTCTTCCGGCTGTGGCTGTCATCCATGCGTGCGTCACCTTTAAACCCTGCTCGCGTTCGGTTACAGCAGTCAGCTCGGTAAAGCTGTCTCCAAGATCATTGTGTTCCCATTATACTTTATTTGTAAATGCATGTCTATGATTTTGCTAAAAGGACTTTATCTTATTGTTGGAGTTTAATGTTTTGTTACATGCTACAGGGTGTCTGTGAGAACAAAACACGGGCGTAGAAAAGACTATAAACTGTTTTTAACGTGCAAAGTAACTGAAATTTAAAACTGTTAAAAGAAAGGCTCAATAACTGTTGCACAGATATAATACACTACGCATCAATTTCTCTTCCCTTTGTGCTTTGCAGTTTTTAACACGAAGCGCTTACAATGTGCGTATCATTCTGCACACCGGATGCGCACATTGTAAGCGCTCCGTGCTCATAGACTGCATAAAAACAGTTCGTTCTGCATTGTATTTGTTTTGTCCTATCGTATCTACCATATGTTGTTGCCTTATTAAAAAATGTGCTATACATTTAAAATAAATGTATTTAAATTTTATAGAATAGACTTATACAGGTGCATCTTGTTGAGTTTTACAATTTGTTTTGAATTACTGAAATAAATGAACTTTTTTCCACGACATTCTAATTTATTGAAATGCACCTGTATATAAATACATTCATGAATGTTTTTAATGAATGGATTTTATAATAATACAAATAGCAATGTGTAACATTTTACCATATTTAGTGCAACACTTTTATTTGTTCCCCACAAAATAGTTTTTTCACTTAATGTTTGGATTTCTAAAATTATTGTGCACGGACTTTTCTAGAATAACTTTTGCTGCCGAATAATCCACTAACCTAGTTTATGATAAATATTTGTCATAGATTATAAATATACATAAGCCTATATTTTTTCATATTTATTGTTTATTTTATTTTTCTTTATATGAAGTAGTCTGTATCTAGTAGATCGTGAAAGAATGATTATCAGTTCCACAAACAGAGATATATAAATTCTACATTTATTTAAATGAGTGGATCAAAATCCCTCCTGAGATTAGGGCTGGACAATAATTCGATATCAATATGTATCGCGATATAATTTTTTTCAATAACAGTGATATGATTTTTAAACACATTTCCGATATTTCGATATACATTACCAGTGTTTCCCATACATTGATTTATTTGTGGCGTTTGACTTCGTTGAATAAACATGAGCACTGCACGTTTCAAAATCATAACACGGCGCGGGTTTTTTATATGAAATGTACTCTGAAAGGGAACCGCCGTCTTTCAGAATAAGTTTTCGATGTGGCCATTTTTATCTATAAGTAGCGTTCATGACGCGGAGCTGCTTTGTTTACAGCCTACTACTTACTGGAGAAACCTTTAGTTCTGCCGCTCTCACGAGCGCTCCTGCTGGCGACAATCATTTTTTTGCATTTTCCATAATACACCCATTTTTCCCAGCAAACAGCTTTTTTTTTTGTTGCTCAATTGTTGTGGTTTTCTGAACAACTCGGAGTCATGTTTCATACTTTTGACTCGTTATCCTGGTTAATGCACGTTTCAATCTATAAGAATAATCAGCCTACACTACCAGTCAAAGGTTTTTTAACAGTAAGAGCTTTTTTTTAATGTTTTTTTTTTTAAAGAATTCTCTTCTGCTCACCAAGCCTGCATTTATTTGATCCAAAATTCAGCAAAAGCAGTAATATTGTGAAATGTTTTTACTATTTTAAAAAACTGCTTTCTATTTGAATATATTTTAAAATGTAATTTTATTCCTGATATAGCAAAGCTGAATTTTCAGCATCACTACTACAGTCTTCAGTGTCACATGATCCTTCAGAAATCATTTTAATATGCTGATTTGCTGATTATCAATATTTAAAACAGTTGAGTACATTTTTTCAGGATTCTTTGATGAATAGAAAGATCCCAAGACAGCAATTATCGGAAATAAAAACTTGTGTCACATTTAACCTCTACATCAAAAGCTCTTTTTATAACATGTATATTAAGAAATTATTACTTTCATTTAGCAGTATGTTTGTAAATTGATCAATTAGTTATGATAATGACGTTTATGTTACAAAATATTTCTATTTCAGAAAAATGCTGTTCTTCTGAACTTTCTATTCATCAAAGAAACCTGGAAAAAAAATGTACTCAACTGTTTTAAATATTAATAATAATAAATGTTTTTTGAGCAAATCATTATATTAGAATGATTTCTGAAGGATCATGTGACTGGAGTAATGATGCGAAAGCTCTGCTTTGAAATCACAGGAATACATTTTAAAATATATTAAAATAAAAAAGTTATTTTAAATAGTAAAAAAATTCAAAAGTTACAGTTTTTGCTGTATTTTTCAAATAAATGCAGGCTTGGTGAGCAGCAGAGGATTCTTTAAAAACATTAAAAATCTTACTGTTCAAAACCTTTTGCCTGGTATGTTAGCCTATAGTTTGAAGTAAAAAATATGAATATTAATAAGGAGAAGTCTGAGATTTATTTGACACTGATTTCTTGTTTTGTATGAAGTTGAATACCACTACAGGTGAACTGTATTTATTTGCAACCATTGTTTTTCCTAAAATAGTATAATAGTTTTATAGTAGTAGGTTTCCATAGAGGGCAAATTTAATTTTTCATGGGGAGTTGTGTTATGGTAGGCGAGGTCGGGGGCTCTGGTTTGTGGCCGTCCTTGGCCGTTGTTATTAGCTTTTTTTAATAGTGTTCATAGCATATCGGAATTATATCATATCGCCCGAATTAATAAATATATCGTGGTATCAATTTGTGGTGGTGCCAGATCGTCCGTGGGGGGCCTTCGTACTGGTCTCGGATCGTATCGGTATCATATCGGGGTGTGCCAATACTTCAGTCGCGCTAGGGTATGGCGGGAATTGAGGCAAAAAAAGGCGGATGCGGAGCTCCCTAGTTTATTTATTCGAATTTGAAAGATAATAACAATATTGATTGATAAGTGAGATCTGATTTTAGTCATTGAAAACCAAAAAAGTAGTGCAAGTCCTTGAAAGTCCTGGAATTTTATTTTCCAGTATCTGTATGAACCCTGTTTAAGTTACCAGTTCTTGTACTGTTTTAATGTTTTTGTTGTTGTTAATTGAACTTAATTGTAGTTTTCTGTAGTAAACTGTCTTTGTATATTTCCTATTTTATATTCATTTCCTAGTATTTAATTTACCATTATTTCTTTTGAACAAAACAATTTCAGAAATGTCATGTTTTAGATTGTAGGTCATCTTGTACCATGTCAAGGACAAAGCTAACCAGCAAAACTTGTTACATGTGTTTGCACCATAGTGTAGCGAGTAAACATTCTTGGTATTGCTGTTTCAAATACCCCTCCATAATCTGTAGTCTGAGCCTGTCAAGGGCTAACAGCAATGGCAGATGCGTTACTAGTTAGTTTCGAGGAAAATCATTTTCTTTTTTTGTTTGCCAAATAACCCTGTGTTTGTGTCCGCCCCCGCAACCCCCAACCTCCGGAAAAAAGTTCAGGCTCAGGATTTTGTTTTTTTTTTGCTTTAACCCCTGAAAAAAAAACAAACGAGAGCCTCCATAGCATAACGTGAGGTAAATGGCAAAGATAAGCTTTTCAAAATGAAAACAAAAAGAAAAGTATAACTAAACTTGCTGTTGGTGACAGTGCTTGCATGATTTTTCCTCCACAAGAATACCAGCATGTTCACCTTCTCTGGTTTAAGAAGCGGTCTTTTACTTTACTTTAGCGTGAAAACCATCCATTGTTTCTTCAATATTCGCGTCATTTTTGCTTCGCGCTCCTGCTGACGCGGTGAGTATAAACCAGGCTCTACACTCGAAGCGCTGCGCATTTCAAACGAGTTACGTTTGATGTTTCTCATATGCAACAGAAAGGCAGCGCTTATGAGTTAAACAACGCAGTGGTCACACATTCAATTTATGTAATACAGGCAGAAAAAATGGTCGCAGTCTGGAGTCCTGCCGTGACCATACAGAAAACGTGTTACGGATTAAAAGAGAGGAATACAATTTTATGTAAGGTGGTAAATAATAGGGGTGCAACGGTTCAGTTTACTCACGGTTCGGTTTGTATCACGGTTTTAGAGTCACGGTTTCGGTACTGTTCGGTATGTGCTATGTTTAGGGAAAAAACGATATTGTCAAATACAAATAAAGAAAATAAGAACACATAATCTATCTACAAGCAACAGCACAAATAAATACAATAGAGTAAAGATACAAATAAAATAAACAGTGCTTTTCAGGTTTTGTAGGTAGGGCTAACATTAGTTTTTAGGTACAGAAATTGAATAAAGTAATCAAATGTAAAATAACATTGCATATTTGACTCTATAAATTAAATATTAATCCTTATTAAAGTTACAAAAGTTATTCAATCAAGAGCAGTGAGTGATTTCTTAGGGGGGGGGGGGGGGGGTGTTGTTGCTACTTGATTAACATTAAGAAAGTGCTGTCACTTTAAGAGAACGCGCTGATCCAGTGCACCGATACTGTATGTTCAGCCGGCTATGTCTGCTAGGATACTCACCAAGACGGCATTTTGACATCATTTTTGTGTGAATTTGTCCATTCAAACACAATACTTCACAGAGAGCTTAATATTTGCGCTCGTTCTGAGACCCGGATGAGCGCACACACAGATCTTCTCACTGCGCGCACGAGTTCATGGCTTCTGGCTCTTTAATATTTAAACTTTCCAGGCTTAAATGAGTTTAGTTTAAACACAGATAGCAACCTGTGCTGTTCAGGTCAACACGTGATGACGGCATACATGACAGCTATTCCAGCATACAGCACTCGCATTGAATAAAGAGTGACTGGTTTGTCCACGTATTGTTTTTTCTCTCTCTCGTCGCTCTTGTTGTAATGTATTGGGAAGCCAGAATGTGTATCCATCAACAGAAACATGCATTAGCCGAACTCTAACAAACCATATTACAGGTGCATTGTCAGATTTAAGTTGAACCGCGGTCCTAGTGCATGCCGAACCGAGTGTGGAGAACCGTACGGTTAGATTTTAGATTTTGACCCGTTGCACCCCTAGTCAATAAGTGTAGAATTTGCTTACGTGCATCACTCGGCGTGCAGCGGGAGATGTGCGACACACCTGCAACGCTTAGGTGCTCGGAGACACGCGACCTATTATAGGAGAAGAATAAAAGAATAAAGTATGGTAGCAAATAGGTAAAAGTGTAGAATCGCACTTATGTGCATCAATCGGAGTGTAAAACAGTGAGAGATGTTGAGGCAGGTGAAAAGCGTTTGGTTAATGGGGAATATTGAGCTATTGTGTGTCTTGTTGCCGAGACCGGCCTTGATGTAATGATTGACAGGTCGGGGGCGTGATCGGCTCGGAATGCATTTTCAGATCCACATTGACTAGTCTACACTGATCGTGGAATATTTAATGAAAATACAATTGCAACGTCTTAAGTGTGTCAATGAATTTAAGAAAAATAAAAGACATTTAAATCACCATTTTTGCGACCATTTTGCTGCACATTTGGCTCAGAATGCATTTTGAAATTGACACTGCATTTTGTTACAATTATCACTTGGTTTCACGAAACAAATGCAATCTCAAGTCTTTCATACCCGTAAGTCTAAATGCATTTAGGGAAAATGGCTTTTAAATGATAATTTTGCTACAGTTTTTGATATATGTTAAATGTATCTAATCAATTTGGGTAATACAATTTCATTTTAATTTTGCAACTTATAAAGCGTTAAAATATGTTTTTAATTTACATATTAAAACTAGTGTATATAATGGCAAATGTAAATTACATAATTGAATTTTCATTTTCAGTTTGCGCTAAATGTTGCACATATGGTATGGGGAAATGTACATTTAAATACAGAAATACATTGTCATTTTATAGATTGCATTGTCATTTTGCATATTACATTTCAAAATGAATTTTGCTACCCATATGCTTCCATAGAAGTTGGCTAGTATCAGTTGGTAATTGTTATTTGGACTTTGGTTTCTTCATTTTAGGTCCATTTTGCTAGCATGTTGCTATGCGGTTGCTAAGGTACCCGGGGTGGTTGCTAAGGTGTTGCAATGCAGTTGCTAAGGTACTCGGGGTGGTTGCTAGGGTACCCGGGGTGGTTGCTAAGGTGTTGCTATGTGGTTGCTAGGGTACCCAGGGCAGTTGCTAAGGTGTTGCTATGCAGTTGCTAAGGTACTCGGGGTGGTTGCTAGGGTGTTGCTAAGGTACCCGGGGTGGTTGTATAAGTCCGATCAGTTAGAAAAGATATAGCACACCCGGTCAGATCAGTCTGAAGAGCTGCGCTGAGTTTGGAGTAGAGTTAAAGCTCTAGGAGGAGTAGCAGTCAGAAATTTTAGTCTCAGAAAAAGAAAAATAATAATAAGTTTAAGACGGATTTCAGTAAGTTGGCTTTCTCAAGCCAACTTAATAACAGAGTGCCTCTGTATGTATAAAGTGAATAAAAACAACCAAAAGTTACTATCACTCACTTTTTGTAAGTGTTTACTAGGCCTGTCGCAATAATCAATATATCGACTTATCGCGCAATATATGTACATGACCTCAATCATTTTGGTGACGCAATATATCGCATTATATTTACTTAAAAATTGAATTCACCGTGTTTTGTACGTTCCACTTGCGCCGGTGTCTTCTGCAGCTTCTCGTACATGACGTGGTGCAGTCATGAGGTGCTCGTTCACATTTAAAAAATGCTTCTACAACAGAGTTTCATCTGAAGATATGGTCTTGTTTAGGGATCTGTGCCTTTGTGCAGACGGACATCTGACTGCTGAGTAGTGCTTGTGTTTTTCAGCTATAGTGTGCAGCCTTCATTTACAGAGAAAAGAAGCTCCGGGAAAAATCTGTAGATGGAAAAATCTCCATAAAAGTGCATTTTTCTTTTTTTGTTGTACTTGTTACTTTGCCCTTTTTGTTAGAACATGTTTATTTACTCTTTTATTTCAATTTTTTTAAGGTATCTAATATTTTTATACTTAATTTCCATGATCTAAATATTTATTTGGTCATCTGGAAGTGTGTAGGCCTTCTTGCATTATTATGCTGTTACATTAGGATTATATATTCAGTGGCATAAAATGGTCTTTAAAATGACAATAATATCGCTTATCGCAATTATTTCTGGGGCAATATATCGCACGAACAAAAGTTGTTATCGTGACAGGCCTAGTGTTTACTTTTGTGATGAACTGACAAATGTTTAACCCGTTACATAGTTGCCATATGCGCATGAATGCCGTCGTCATCACAGCACTGGCAGAAGTGTGAACGGAATTTGTTTCGTGCAGTGGTGGGCAGTTTTTGTGTAACTTGAGTGAACGGTGCAGGCAGTGTTGCATTCATTGATTAAAGACTTCAAGGCAACATTGGCTGGAAAGATAGGAAAGAACTTATCATATGCAAATCTATTTATACATTTCCAAAAGAGGATATATGGACCTATGTAAGCCTTTCAGAGAATATTGTGCATGGATTTCCTTCACTTCCTCAAATGTTGCAGAAACATTTACAGTGGAAATGTGTTAAATATACTGATGTGCACCATGTTGCATGACATAGTGTTGACTAAGACTCTCTCGGTCCACAGAATGACATTCTTCACGCATTGCAAAACACCAGCATGTCAGACTGGAATCTCTTAAACGCTCTGTTAAAAGCAGCCTACACTTCTCACAGGAGCAATTCCTCTGGAGCTACCTGCCTTGCTTTAGTGTGCAGTGGTGGTTGTTTACGAATCGCCTCTTATGGGATTTCAACTTGCAGATATGCAGTTACCAGCCCAAATCTGTTATCACTTTACCACACCATGTCATTTGATTGAGATACTCAACAGAGACATCATGACTGTAACCTATATTGTATACTCATTTTCAGTATGGCTAAGTGGGCCAGCAATAGCTATTATTTTGACATGTACAGTTGTTGTCAGAATTATTGGCCCTCTTGGTAAATATGAGCAAAGATGGCGGCAAAATAAATTTGTATTGTATGATCTTTCATTCAAAAAATTCACAAAAATCTAACAATTGAACATGGGGAGAAATCACATTATGAAATCACCGTATTCTTCCCATAAGAATGGGCACGGCCATTTGTAAATTTAATGTGTCTGGCTTCCAGTCTCATTTGCTTCCAGCAATTTCTAGCTGTACAAAACCACTCGTTTTGCTGCTTGATATTGCCAATTGGTGTGTCTTACCATATTATTTGAATATATCATTTATAAACACACTGGTTTGTAGAGCAAACAGTTTTACCATTTACTGCACGTTGTTATTATTCTCATAATTTCCCTGTAGCGGCTAATGAACTAGAAGTCTCGCCCATAGGCTTACTTCTGCGTTGAAGAATAAGACGCGTGTATTTATTAGCGCTAGGATTGCTCGAGCTGGATGTTAACACCAGGGTCAGTATTTGAGATTGAAAGTTTATTCTGCATTCCCTGATGTAAATGCCTTTAACATGTATGTGACATTTGGAAAATGAACCGGTGAATGAATAGACGGTCCGTGTAACGCGTCACAGTTCAATTTTCAGACCATATGGAGCAAATGAAAAAATGAAACCGAACATTAATTTTTTCATTTTTTTCAGCTACGTCATAAATGAACAATTGCCATCTTCTTTCCCTTTTTCAGTTTAACTTTTGCTAAATTGTGACTTCAGAAATTATTATTTGAATAAATAAAAGCGAAACAATTTTTTTTGCACTGTGGGCTGTAGGACTGCGGAGGTGTGACTGTTTCACAAACACTTAATGTGGAGGACACACCTTATTAATAATAAACATATAGGCTACTATTTACAGTCAAGCAGAATAGCCCAGAACATGAAAGCAAGTTGCGCTAAATTGCACGTTAAGTGTTTTGTGCCCCACTGAAAACCTAAAGAAAATACGTGGCTCAATGGACGAAGACAGTGGGATACATTAAAAAGCCCAAACTCGGTATATTTATTAATACAATGTATTAATAAAGCATAGCCTACTATTTACACACAAGCAGAAGAGCCCAGAATACGAACGCAACGCGGAACTATCTGCAGTACACACACACAACCACCGGGGGACATTCTAAAACGCTTAACGTGGCTTAATGCATTAACACTGTGTTAGAACGCAACGTGTTTAATTACGTGTTAAGAGCTTTCCTCCCAAGGTAAACGTTTAACGTGGCTTAAATGACCAAACTCAATAAACATTATTAACGTAGGCTAGCGCTTTATTCATAAACACCAGCCGCGAAAATCCGTCTACATATATCTCAGGGTAATGAAAAAATGAATGTTTGGTTTCATTTTGTCAATTTGAGGCACCCATATGGTCTTGAAAAACAATTGAATGGTGAAGATTATCGGACCACCGGACAAACTATGTCTCTCTGTCTTTCTGCAGTTGCTGAGAGAGTTAAAGCACCCAAATGTCATCACCCTGCAGAAAGTATTTCTCTCTACAGTGACCGCAAAGTCTGGCTGCTGTTTGACTATGCTGAGCATGACCTCGTGGCCGTGAGAAACATGTGCACATAAGTTATTATAATCTTGACTTTTATTCTACGTGTTGTGTTTACAGAAGACAGAAATTCATAAAGTGACAGACCTTGCATTTTTGACTTTAACATTTCTTTGAGAAATTAGCTGAGCAAACACCTGAATATTTCCACAGTATTTATATCTTGAATTTTCAAGAGCTTGATACCTTGGACACATCTTCTTAGAAGTGCTTCACGAAGAGAAGTTTTGAGTTTGAATACCATCTGAGTTTGAGCTTGTGGTCCTTTTCTGATCCTAATAAATAAATAAAAGATCAATTAAAAATAAATCTTCGTATCTCAAGACCCTGGCTTTGGTTTCTTCTTTGCAATCATCATTGCAGTTCTTCCGTTTGCACGTATACTGTACTTGTATTGTGTCGTATTTTAAAGCTAAAATGTGTTGTGTGAATGGCTCAGCTATCATTGTTTTTTAAATGTATCATTAATGTTTAAAACACATTTTTAAATGCATTTGAACTATTCATTCATAAATACTATGTTTTGTGGTGAGGTGCATCACATTTCACAATTGAACAAAACAATGCAATGTTAATAAAAGGTCAAATTATCTGATATATTAAGTGACTTAGGGCCAGATTTACTAACAGCTTCGCCAGCGCAAACCTTCTTTCGGTGTTAAAAAACTACTGACAGCATTTACATTTTTACGATTTAAGACATGCAATGAAAAGTTGCACGGAAAAGTGTGGACAGTCATTTTTGCAGCTGATCTTCCTGCATCGGTTTCCCTTTCAGATGCAAAATTTATGGGAGGAGAGTATTTAAATGAATGTTTGCACTAGTCTGTTTACTGGTATTATAAGCCATTATTTACCGCCCAAAAAAAGCATGCACCATTTGCATTTGTTAGTAGATTGCACGCACCTGATTATCATCGACTGCTCTTGGTGGACTGCGATGGTCATTATGGAACTGATTCGGCCGCGTCTGTGTTCTTTATTTCGTGCGTTGTCAGTAAATCACCCGCAGAAGGGTCCTCTGTGTGATTAGTATTGTTTCTGAAAATGGATTGCTCTGATGGTTGCCAACTCATCAGTGAAAAAAGTTGAAAAGATCAGCAGAGATGGAATGTTGCTGATCTTAATTTCTTAGTGCGGCCTTAGCGCAAAAAAATCTAGAGGAAAGAGATTTATATGTGACCCTGGAGCACAAAAGCAGTGTTAAGTCGTTAAGTCATATATTTGTAGCAATAGCCAAAAATACACTGTATGGGTCACAATTATACATTTCTCTTTTATGCCAAAAATCATTAGGATATTAAGTAAAGATCATGTTCCATGAAGATATTTTGTAAATATCCTACTGTAAATATATCAAAACTTAATTTTTGATTAGTAATATGCATTGCTAAGAACTTTATTTGGAGAACTTTAAAGGCGATTTTTTTTTTCAATATTTTTATTTTTTTGCACCCTCCGATTCCAGATTTTCAAATAGTGTATCTCAGGCCAAATACTGTCCTATCCTAACAACCATACATCAATGGGAAAGCTTATTTATTTAGCTGTCGATATGTATAAAATTCAATTTTAAAAAAAAAAATGTACACTTATGACTGTTTTGGGGTACCCAGTCACATTATAATGCGCGCACACACTTTCAGGCAAACTTTACCCGTCTTATGTTGTAGCACATCATAAATTTCATCGGCATCAAGGCCAACAAAGAAAACCCTGCAGCTACCGAGGGGGATAGTGAAGTATCTGCTGTATCAAATCTTAGACGGATCCATTACCTGATGCCATGGTCGGCACAGGATTGTGAGTAGTACAGACACAAGCCTGATCCAGAGCATGCATTTACACTGAAAGGCATGATGCAAGGTCCGTGTCCCCCTGCGTTATTTAATCATCTAAGGAGGCAGGTGGACAATTAATTATATTTTATTTAGTCATTTTGCAGACATTTTTATCCAAAGCGACTTACTAATGAGGACAACAGAAGCAATCAATTTTAGTATTAAAACAACTAAAAACAGATCTAAAACTAAAAGCTAAAATTTTATAAATACTACCTATACACATTTGAAAAAATAAAGAGATTAAATTTAAATTACAAATGCATACAACAAAATTTAAAATCTTAACATTTAAATGAAAAACAAAAATTAAAGCTAAAAACAATTCAAATTATTAAAAGAACAATAAAGGTATAAGAGTATAATAACGATTCTAACATAACACTAAGCCAACACCAAAAAAAAAAAAAATACATAGTGCATGTACAACCACCACCACACATACATATAAATATAATATATTGGACCAAGTTCGTAGTAACGGGAAGGAGGAGGCGGGAACCGGCAAACATTTAAATGTTTAAACGAAACTTTATTAAAATAAACAAACACAAAATGAATGTAAAGCGGCAGCCCCTCGTGGACGACTGCCACACACAAAACACAAAAAAGTCCAGGCCTGGTCCTCTCTCATATTTCACTGTCGTAGCTCCTCCTTTTATACTTCCGGAGCTCCACCGTGGGACTTGAGACCGGTGAGTGGCGCAGGTGTCGCTCATTATCAATTACTCCACCGGCCTCGCTCCGTTCACACGGCTCTCGGCCCCGCCCCTCTCGTCACATATATTAGATATATATATATATATATATTATATATACATACACATTTATAAAATCAATATATACTGTATATTATTTCATTTCCATTTAGTTTGTTGAAGTATTAAAATAACTCTCAAATAATTAAATAAAACTTAATAAAAGACCTATACAGACATAATAAATTCAGACATAATTTAACTAAAATTAAAATAAATAACGGATACAAATAATACAAATCAAACGACAGTGTTTATCAGTAATCCTAAAAAAATAACACTGAGCCAAACACACATGCTAAAAACAACAACTTACTTACACATAGTAAGAAATGGTTGTAAAAACTGAAACAGAAGCGAAACAAGCAATAGGAAAGAGGACGCTGGTCTTTACACTCTAGGTCTTCACACGAGGAAGGCCTTCACGAAAACCGCGCCAGCGCGGTAAACTAAGCTTTTTTTATACCAGTCTAACAAAATACTACATTAATTCAGCTGGACACATTTTCCTTATTTTCTCCACAACAAATGGCCAAGCAAGCGCAGACACTGACAAGATACGCGATACGGAACGAGACCAAACGCGATACCAGCACGTCTCCACACAGTAAACAAAACAGTATAATATGAATACAATACAATACAATTACCATAGGAATTAAAATGTTTTGTCACCGGGAACAGCAGAATATTCAAAGATTTTGCATTTTGGAAGCACGAGTTTCTACTGTCCTCAGACAAAACTTGTGTAGTGTTACCAAATATTAAAGAACTAATTCACCCAAGAATGAATATTTTGTTATTTTTGTTATTTAACTTCATTTCTTTACAAACCCATATGCTGGTATTTTTTGTTGTGTATTGAAAATGTAAATATAAAGAAATGTTTGTCAGTGATTACTTTTATTAAAGAAAAGTCAAATGAATTGCTCATTTGAAATTTAAAACTCAATATGTCACCCTGGACCACAAAACCAGTCATAAGGGTCAGATTTATACATCAAATGAATAAATAAGCTCTCCATTGATGTATGGTTTGTTAGTATAGAACAATATTTGGCTGAGATACAACTATTTGAAAATCTGGAATCTGAGGGTGCAAAAAAATTTTAATATTGAGAAAATCGCCTTTAAAGTCCAAATTAAGTTCTATGCAATGCATATTACTAATCAAAAATTATTTTTTGATATATTTACGGTAGGAAATTTAAATATATATATATCTTCATGGAGCATGATCTTTACTTAATATCCTAATGATTTTTGGCATAAAAGAAAAATCAATAATTTTGACCCATACAACGTTTTTTTGGCTACACTGTAAAAAAATAAACGGCAGCTGTGTGTGTGTTTTAGCTTATTTAAATCATTGGCTAGATTTTCCAACAATGCAAATAGTGTTATGTAAGGAACTATTTGACAGTCAAAGTAAGAAGGAAATAAAGTTGGATTGAGACTGTAGCAGGCTCTTTTTTTCCAGTAAATCTGTTCTGTTTACATTCCTGATCCATCACTGGATAATCCAGTCTTATCTTAACTAAACTAAACTAAACTATTTGTGCAATGTTCAGCTGGTGTTAACGCTCGTCAAAAGCATGAGCACACAGACTGGGACTGATATGGATTGAATCCAGTGGAAAGTGTCACACACGGATCGTCTCTGCACTGTGATGTAATCCCATCAATCCCTGGTGTGTGTCAATCAATAGCATACTCCGTCATTAACCTAGAAATAGACATTGTCACAGTGCTCAACAGCTGACTTAGTCAACATGAATTATAAATGTTATTTAACAGGAACAGCAGCATATTCAGTGTGTTTGTATTTAGTTTTTTACTGTTCTTAGAAAAAAAAGTTGTGTGAAAGTGTTTAAGGGAGAGTTCACCCAAAAATGAAAATTCTGTATAGTATTCATGCATGGTTAAAACAGGGTAGTTTGTAGGGAGGACCATATCGTTTCATATGCAGGATATACTCACCTATCAGGTTTATTAGTATAATAAGAAATATAATGTTTATTCTGCATGAATGTGTTAGATTCATGAATTAATCTTTTTTTTTTTTTTTTTTTGGGGGGGGGACCAAAAACTCTTAGTTGATAGTGAATATGGGCTCCTAATCTAAAGTGGCAACATTTCATTTTAAACCTAGTATTTTTTATTGTGTTTACATGCAGCTCTTTTTCATACAGCAGAGGTTGACATTAACTATATGCCAAGCTCCAGCATGTTACTTTCAGCTATAGTTATATGAAAAAGTGATGTTTGTTTTTCTCTGAAAATATAACAGCATACGGTTTACACCAACTACCAACTTCTAACAAAGCAGAGGCAGCCAAGTTATTTTGGTAGAAACTACAAACTTGTTATATAACTGAAACTTTTGTGTGTGTGTCTGTCTGTCTGTGTGAGAGAGAGAGAGTGTGAGTGAGAGACTGAGTGAGTGAGTGAGTGAGTGTGTCTGTCTGTCTGTCTGTGTGTCTGTATGTGTGTGTCTGTCTGTCTGTCTGTCTGTCTGTGTGTGTGTGTGTCTGTGTGGTACTGGTCTGTGGTCTGTGTCTGTCTCTCGTGTGTGGTATGTGGGTGTGTCTGTTGTCGGTGTGTGTCGTCTGGTGTCTGTGGTATTGGTGTGTGTGTGTGTTGTGATGGTCTGTCTGTTGTGTTTGTGTATTGTGTGTGTCTGTCTGTCTGGTCTGCTGGGTGTGTGGTCTGTGTCTGTCTGTGTGTATGTGTGTGTGTGTGTGTGTGTCTGACTGTGTGTGTGTGTGTGTCTGTCTGTGTCTATATGTGTCTGTCTGTGTGTGTGATGTGCATGGAATGTGTCTGTATGTGGTCTATGTCTGTGTCGGCTCTGTCTGTCTGTGTGTTCAGTGTGTGTGTGATGTATGTGTCTGCTGTATGTATGTTGGTGTGGGTGTGTTGGTGTCTTGTCTGTCTGGTGGTTGTGGTGTGTGTGTGTGTGTGTTGTCTGTGTTGTTGTTGTTGATGTGAGTGTGTGTGTGTGTGTGTATGTGCATGTGTATGTGCATGTGTATGTGTCTGTGTCTGTGTCTGTCTGTCTGTCTGTGTGTGTGTCTATGTCTGTGTCTGTCTGTGTGTTTGTGTGTATGTATGTATGTATGTATGTATGTATGTATGTATGGTCTGTGTCTGTGTGTGTGGTGTGTGTGTGTGTCTGTGTGGGTTTCTGTGTTGTGTGTGTTTGTGTGTTTGTGTGTCTGTGTGTGTGTGTCTGTGTGTGGTGTCTGTCTGTGTCTGTCTGTATGTCTGTCTGTCTGTGTGTGTGTTTGTGTTTGTGTGTGTGTGTGGTGTGTGTGGTGTGGGTGTGTGTGTCTGTGAATTTTAGTGAATGATAACAGCAATTTTGAGAGTGAATTACAGAAAGCTTATGGTTGCTGTTCCCATAGCAACATACCCTCATTGAGGCTCATAGAAACTCAAGCGTCTGGGAATAATTAGAAGACATCATTCTTTACTGATGCAACAGGCAGTCACCCACAATCGCATACAGATCCATGACATCTCTGTGTTTCTGTCTGTCCGCTCCATTTCAATGTCCCTTTATAAGCAACAACATTTTGTAAAGCATGCAATGTCTGTATTAGTGGCACCAAATTAGAATCCAGTAGACATAAAATAAAGTATTTGTAATTTTGAGAAAACAAGACAGAAAAAAGGAGTCTGCAGTTTGGAAAACTAATCATTTTTGCAATTCTGTTTGCTGCCACTAAAACGAAATAAACCTTAAAATGAAAACCATTTGTTGTTATGAGTATCTATGAACGATAGTATGCTTTATTAGATTTCTAAAGGGTTTTTTAGGTTTCATGCAATTAAAATGACTTGTTTTCTCTGGCAGCTGGTATGTTCACTTCAGCGTGGCCTTAAGAAATATTAACACCCAGTAACAGCAGTGAAATTAATATTATTTTTTAAATATATTTAAATAGAAAATAGTTCTTTCAAATTGTAAAAATATTTTGTAATATTACTGTTTATTGTGTTTTGATCAAACAAATGCAGCCTTGCTAATATGAGACTTCTTTAAAAACATTTAAAAGTGCTGTACAGAGGTGATGAGATAAAGTCTGAGCTACTTATAATTTTGAAAACATCTGTTCTGAGCTAGATGATTTATTAAAAATTGCACCCTCAGTTTCGTTGAGAATGTTTTGCCATAGCACAAAGCATTACAGAAATTCTGAGATAAACAGAGATTTGTGTCATTTGTGATCTTTGTCTTCAGAAAACTGCAATTATCATGGTGCATGGGGGAAGGACCAGAGCGAGGGAAGAGTCAAAATTGGCTAAACTATCCATGACTTTGGATAGGATGCAATATAATTATCAAGATTCACCAACTGAAAATGTTCCTTTTTATTGAAGTTGCAAATTAGAAGGAAGGAAGAAAATGAGATATGTAACTCTCCTGAAGCTTTTTTGGTTGACTCGTTTTCTTTTTAGGTGATATTGTCAACAGGGTTCTAATGATTGGGGGTTGAGATAGGGTAGCGCGAGAAAAAAACTTAGCGTGTGACCAGGCCAGCTCCAGAATCAACTCACTAAGGGTGCTTCTTAAAATTAGGGAGGGTGCTCTAACTATAAAATATATATATATATATCTATATAATATATATTTATAAGATATATTAGATATATTCTATATATTAATATATATAGTGGCGTCCATTGCTATGGCGCAAAGAGTGCTCACTAAAAAGCTGTCACCCGTCTTAGTTCATCGCGATTTCACAAAGATACGTTATTATCAATAAAGTTCTCTACGCTGCACAAGGCATCAACACTTTGTTATAATGAGATGATTCGTACTGAACTAGGGTGACCATACGGGCCATTTTTATGGGACGCGTCCTTGCCAGGATTTCTATATTTCCTGAGCTATCCAGTGTGCAGATCGGAGGGGGTTCGTGTTTGACATCACGAGAGACTATAGAGAGCCAGAGCAGACGGCTCCTATGCTTTCGAATCACTCTCGGGTACTTTGTGTCATTCAATAATCGGTGCGCAGCGGCGCTTCAAGTCGAACGAAGGAACAAACACGTGCGCGTATTTGCATCGCTTTGATCGTTCTCTGTAGATCTCACCTTCTCACGCGACACGATTGGTCGATTATATACAATACCTGCATGTTGTTGGTCAAGCTACTTTGGATGTTTTAGGCAAATCCTGGCCAGGACGATATGGCCACCCGATACTGAACACAATACCAGAACAAAACCTCCGGCGATTTGAGCGGTGAGTGGATTCTAACTTAAAATGCCTCTGATTTAAGAAATTTGTCCGTGCTCAGATTTGTCCGTGATTGGCTACATTGCTCAACGCTGCAAAAACACATTGAAACAGAAATCGGATCTCCAGAGCGCAAACCATAACACACTGGATAGTTTGCCAAATCTGCAATAAAATGCCATTAATACAGCTTTAACTGAGGGTGCTTTTGATTTCGTTTGAGGGTGCTCAGCACCGGGCCTGGCGTGTGAGCTGATGCGCAGCCCTGCATGAACCTATGGAGAAGCAGTGCATTTGTGAATGAAAATTACTGAGTGCGACTATGAAAAAATATTTAGGAGCACCAGTGCAATTGACCTGATCAGCATATTTGTGTTTGCTTCAAAGGTTTCTAACTTATTTACAACGTGTTTTTGCTGCGTTGAGTAATGTATCACAGGCAAATCTGTTGATTCCTTGAACACAATGTTAATCAGAATCCACTCACTACTCAAACACCTGAGTTTTGTTCAGTGCTGAGTTCTGCCTAATCTCAGAATCCTCTTCATTCTACCAAACAAAGTGTCGACAGGGTGTAAATAAGAGATTCATTGTGCAGTGTAGGGAGCTTCGTCGATTATAATGGAGTTTTGTGAGATCTCGATGAACTAAGATGAGTGACAGCTTGTAATGATTATTAAGGGAGTTTGCAAATGTGATATACAACAGGTCATTAAAGGCACAATATGTAAATGTCGCCGTTAGAGGGCGCGTTTTCAAAACAAACAAAGAAACAAAGGCGTAGTTTGATGAGGGCGTGACTGAGTGTGGAATCATGGGAGTTGTGGTCTTCATCCGCACAGCCGTTGCAATCCGACGGGGCTCGGGCAGAAATCATGTTCATGGACAAGCTAATGTATTAAAGATTTATTAACATAGTAGAATGAAGCAGGGTGAGGCTGAAATGTTCGAAGCGAAAACCGAAGCCCGGACACGTGAGCGTGACCACGGCTGGTAAAGCAGCGGGGCTTTTATTTTGCCACAGTCGAGCGCTTCCGCTGCTCCGGTCGTGCGTATGTGGGGTAAAGAAGCGGAGCTTTTATCAACTAGATACGTTTGAAGTTCTGTTCTTTAATGTACTCTGTGGAGGTCGTGCACCGGTCTAAATTAAAAAAAACACACAACGTATTTATTTTATTTTAAAGCGTCTTTAATGGGTTCTACAAAACAAAAACCGGAAATTGAGGCGTTATTATGTCACGGCAGGCGGACACACTGACACACGCTCCGCGTTCACTAGTTTAACAATTTTATTTCTCTGGATTTAAACATTCTTCGCAACATTTGGGATAATGTGTAAGTATTGTACAAAGTCAGCAAAATATATAACACGTTCTAGTGTTTTTGGATATTTTAATAAAAAAAATCTTACATATTATGCCTTTAAACCAAGAAATATTAATATTTAAGTGACTACTTTTTTTCCCTCCTTCATCTTTTTCGCTAATGCGTTGTCTGACTACAACACTATTGCCTGATTTTGCTCTATTTCATCAACGAAAATAGTCACAGCTGAGCCGCTGCGCATCTCCAAACAAACACAGCGGTGTTTCGTTTATGATGATTAGAACTGGCTTCGTTTAAAACGAAAATCTGAATAAATTACCCATTCATAAAGCCAGTCACTTGCTTCATTCCTGAATGAATTAGTCTTTCGAACGAATCAATTGAATGAATGATTCAGTGATAAACTCAATGATTTGCCGCCAACTGCTGGCAGTTTTAGTTTAATTTTTTAAGTATATTTTCAGTTATTTAAATCGTTTAATATTTCTATATTCAAAATTTTACATTTAAAACATTAATCTCAACCACGAAGAAACTCTGAGTATCATTAAATGTCTGAAAATACACCTACAAGCCACTTCTGTGTTCTTCTGTGCCAACTCTTTTTTTTTAATACTGATTTTATTTGATTGGTAACTTATTCTTATTCTACTTGATTTTATTCTGTTGTTTTAATTAGAAATTTTAAAAAGCTTATAAATATAATTTTTTTAATTTGACATAAAAGATGACATACTTTTAATAAAGTTAGAACAATGCCATTACAAAGCTAAAAACAAAATTCCCTATAAATCACTTTAAGGAGTCAAATATCATCTCGTAATGGGAAGGGTAATATTTGATCAGAATTTTAAAATATTGATTAGAAGGTGCTCCTGAAATTTTTGACTGTGCTCCTGAATTTTTTTACATTTTAAAAGAAAAGTATGCTTAGAGTCCTGTTTACCACTTTTAATTAATTTAAAAATTGAGAAATTCTCTCAAATTTAAATCTTTTACAAGAATCACAGCAAAAACCAGTTTGATGCAAGAATATATATTTTTGTCAATAATTGAGAAATTATATTTGAATATTACCAGTACTGACTTCAATGGATTTAATTAAATTCCTTTGAACACGACTGCTCAAAATGGTCTAAATTTATGAAACCTACACATTCAAAACATCATTACTTTAAAATGTTTTAATGTAAATGTTAAGTGTAAGTGAAATGTCAAGTACTGTAATAGGTCTTTCATGATGCTACATATGCTGGGGTGTGAATTTGATAGGTGCTTGATATAAAATAAATGGTGCTTTAAAAAGTCCTTGAATCTGGTGTTCATGAAAGAGTGGGAACCCTGTGTCAAGGTTCAGAGAGCTTAAGCGGCTGTAGGGTCAGTCTGAGCAAATGTGTCTTACATGGGTGATGACTGTTCAGGGCTGTCGACACTATTTTTACCAGCCTGTGGAATTTGTTATTGTGTTTGGTTACACTGTGGCTTTCAGTGTTATCTTGACTCACTCGAGTATTGGAGCCACATCATGTAAGCAGCACAACTAATTATTTAATCTCTCGTGGGTTATATGACATGGTCAGCAATTTCCATTATGTTTTGAAAATAGCACAATTTCTACTTTCCTATTAATCAAGCGCAGGGCTGCCAGGACTGCACAACAAAACCAGCACAGCTGGTATTCAAATATAGCTCAGTCGTTTTCCTGAGGAAAATGTCTATAAAACAATAAGCTCCAAAATTGCATTCCGGGGGGTTCTACCTCAGTCTAAAAAAGGAGGGAGTTTTGCGGTAACAGTATAAGAGTAGCCCAATTCAGCGGGAGATCCGCAGACTTGGCAACACTGATGAAATGGTCTCACCCCGGGTACCCTAGCAACTGCGTAGCAACACCCTAGCAACCACCCCGGGTACCTTAGCAACCGCATAGCAACACCCTAGCAACCACCCCAGGTACCTTAGCATCCGCATAGCAACACCATAAAAACCACATAGAAACACCATAGAATCTACATCTAAAATTTCTATCTATCTTTTTTTTTATTTTCCTTTAATTTTCTGGTAGATGAATTGTCTTTAAAAACTTTCAAATTTATTTTTTTTAAAACTACTTTAAACTTCAAACTAGTTAAAACTGAAAACCTTCAAACTTAAAGTTTGCCTACAAACTTTACTATCTAGTTATAATTATGATGCCACGTTGTCACTTCATGACCCCTAAAACCCACCAGTTATTAAAAATATTAAATAAAATGCTTACCGATGACTGTTTGTTACTAGCAGACAGTCTTCTCCTATGCTCGTGAAAAACAAAATGCATAGCTCACCTAAGGCTGAAATGATCTGCAAACATGATCAGAGTGGGCTGTTTATGGGTTTCTATGTTTGTGTGTCTCAGCTGATATGGGGTTTGCCCGACTCTTTAACTCTCCACTGAAGCCTTTGGCCGATCTGGACCCAGTGGTCGTCACATTCTGGTACCGAGCACCCGAACTACTGCTCGGGGCGAGACACTACACCAAAGCAATCGGTACGTTATGTGTTGTGCGTATTTCAGGCTGTATTCTTTGTTATCTGTACTTAATATTCTTGGACTTTTTTTCAGATATTTGGGCAATAGGCTGTATCTTTGCAGAGCTGTTGACGTCAGAACCAATCTTCCATTGCCGACAAGAGGACATAAAGACCAGCAATCCTTTCCATCACGACCAGTTAGATCGCATATTCAGCGTCATGGGCTTCCCAGCAGGTGACTGACTTTAACTTATCGTATGGCCACCTTTACTCTGCCTCACTGTACTACTCTCAGGATTTGATTTGAATTAAATGGAAACATTTTTACATCACTTGTGTTAGACTGATCAGTTTAGATGCATCTAAACTGGAATGAATGTGGGCCCTCTTCCCACATGTATTTGAGCTGCAAGTTTGATATATTACTTGCATATATTAGTGTTACTGTTTGGAGTCATTAGTTTCATGGGTTTATATGAACTTTGCATTTGAAAGTGAATCTTCTACAAATGCATATGCAGTAAGATTAGCATCGCAAAAATAGTTTTTTAACACTGAAAGAGCGTTTGTTTGCACCGAATTTGATGCAGTGTGCTTCTGAAAAACTCTCATTGAATTTACATTTTTTTGCTACTGGGGTTTTGATACAGGTAGAGTTTTTGGTAGAGTAATTACAGATGTTAACGACTGCACAGTACATGCTCTTAGGTGTACTTACCTTCGAAAGTACTGGGTACTGCATGAGTAATCGGAGTTAAGGTTGGGTTTGGGGGTAGGATGAGGTTTAGTACCTAGTTATTAACACCTTTATTGTAATTACTGTAATAAGTGCATGTACATGCAGGACTGTTCAGTAAAGAGCTAGCAGTAAAGGCAGATGCTTTAATTGTAAGTACAGTGTATCAAATGCACACAATAGTACCAAATAATTGTATCAAATGCATAATTTTCAAAAGTACATAGTAGTTGGAGACACATAACAAGTGAGTTCATGTGTTATCATTAGTCCTTATTTAGACTCGTAGCCTTGTTAAATGTCACTGTGCACTATTATATTATGTTTATGTGTAATTCCTAGATAAAGACTGGGAAGATATCCGGAAAATGCCAGAATATCCTACGCTACAGAAAGATTTCAGAAGAACCACGTGAGTGCGGCGCTCTGTTCCAGAGTAACAACACATTTATTCTCAACAGCAAAAACAAAATAAGTGTTCATGTTATGTCATGATTTATATTCATATATGTGAGTGTTTGTCTGAGAACAGCAAGGCAGTGCATCCGTTCAGTTCTGTATTGTTTGAACACAGCTAACTTAGTATATGTATTATATTTTGTGTAAAGACTAGCTATGCCTAGAGTTTTACCACTGAGAGTGTATATATAGTTATTCTTTGAATGTGTATTGCAGATATGCCAACAGCAGTCTTATCAAATACATGGAGAAACATAAAGTCAAACCAGACAGCAAAGTGTTTCTACTGGTGAGTCTACTGTACACTTGTTTCAAATAGTATGGAATCAACTTTACTCTGAAGACGTCTTAGACACATTATATGTTTCACAAAATGTTAGTTTTAAGGTGGTTGGTTACATATGTAAATCATTTGCTTTAGTGTTGCAGTAGGAAATTAACATTTTAGACATTCCTTTTGCAAATATTGCAATAATCCAGTCAAATTTGTAAACGAAGGAGTCCTACAACAGCTATTGGCATGGTCCACACAAAAGGATAGATCCCACCACACAGGAATATTCTGGATTTTTTTTTTTTTTTTTTTTGTTTGTTTTTTTTTTGTTTTTTCCCCTTTACATGAAGATAAATACAGTCAGGTCCGGGAGCATTCAAACACTGACAGAGTTTTTGTGCTTTTGCCTTGATACACCACTACAATGGAATTGAAATCAAACAATCAAGGTGTGATTGAAGTGCAGACTTTAAGCTTTAATTCAAGGGGTTGAACAAAAATATAACATGAAATGCTTAGGAATTACAACCATTTTTATACACAGTCCCCCCATTTTCAGGGGCTCAGATGTAATTGGACGTTTGTGACCCTGGAGCACAAAAGCAGTGTTAAGTCGCTGGGGGATATTTGTAGCAATAGCCAACAATACACTGTATGGGTCAATATTATAGATTTTTCTTTTATGCCAAAAAAAAACCTAGGATATTAAGTAACGATCATGTTCCACGAAGATATTTTGTAAATTTCCTACCGTAAATATATCCAAGCTTAATTTTTGATTAGTAATATGCATTGCTAAGAACTTCATTTGAACAACTTTAAAGATGATTTTCCCAATATTTAGATTTTTTTGCACCCTCAGATTCCAGATTTTCAAATAGTTGTATCTCAACCAAATATTGTCCTCTCCTAACAAACCATACATCAATGGAAAGATTATTTATTCAGCTTTCAGAAGATGTATGAATCTCAATTTCGAGAAATTGACCCTCATGACTGGTTTTGTGATCCAGGGTCACAAATAAATGTAAAAATCTACATAGAATGTTAATTTTTAATAATTTTGTTGGATTCCTTTGCAAGCGATGACTGCCTTAAGTCTGGAACTCATGGACATCAGCAGAGACTGGGTTTCCTCCTTCATGATGCTTTGCCAGGCCTATACTGCAGCTGACTTCAGTTGTTGTTTGTTTGTGGGTCTTTCTGCCTTTAGTTTTGTCTTCAGCGAGTGAAATGCATGTTCAAATAGGTTGAGATCAGGAGATAGACTTGGACATTGCAGAATAATCCACTTTTTTACCTTCACAAACTCCTGGGTTGTTTTTGCTGTATGTTTAGGGTCATCGTCCATTTGTACTATGAAGAGCCGCCCAATCAACTTTGCTGCATTTGACTGAATCTCTGGGCAGAGAGTATATCCCTATACACTTCAGAATGCATCCGGCTGCTTCTGTCTTCTGTCACGTCATCACTAAACACCAGTAACCCAGTGCCACTGGAAGCCATGCACGCTCATGCCATCACACTGCTCCATGTTTCACAGATGATGTGTGTGCTTTAGATCATGAGCTGTTCCAAGCCTTCTCCAGACTTCTTTCTTCCCGTCATTCTGGTACAGTTTGATCTTAATTTCAGCCGTCCACAAAGAATGCTTTTCCAGAAGTGGTCTGGCTTTTTTAAGGCCGGGACACACCAAGCCGACGGTTTTTTTTTTTGCTGGCATCTGTGATTTTCTGTCTGCCTCCTGGAGAGTGTTCTTCTCTTGGCTGGATGTTGTGAAAGGGTTTTTCTGTACCATGGAGAGGATCCTCCGATCATCCACCACGGATGAGCAGACAATGTAGATTGCCCATTTAAAAGTCCAGGCTTTTTTATGTTGCTGAGCTCACCAGTGCATTCTATTTTTCCGCAGAATGTACCAAACTGTTGATTTGGCCACTCCTAATGTTCCTGCGATCTCTCTGGTGGATTTGTTTTGTTTTTGAAGCCTAACAATTGTCTGTTTCACTTGCATGGAGAGATCCTTTGACCGCATGATGTGAGCTCAATGCAAATGGCACACTTAGAATCAAGTCCAGACCTTTTACCTGATTAATTGATGTATAAATAACGCAGGAATAGCCCACATCTGTTCATGAAATGGCTTTTGAGTCAACTGTACAATTACTTATAGTCCCTTGAAAAAGGGAGGAGGTACATAGAGCTGTAATTCCTTAACCTTTCCTCCAATTGTGATGAGAATACCCCCAAATTAAAGCTCAGAGTGTGCACTTTAAGCCCATATTCTATGCATATTACATAACTGTAACTTGAATATGTTTCGGTCAGCAGCTAAAATAATAAAAATTGTGCCTGTGTCCAAATATATATGGACCTGACCGTATAAGCAATTTTGTTATCCTGCTCTGTATTAGAGTGTTTCTTACGTAAAAACTTTGGAAGTTTTGTGAAATAATTAGTTAATGTTCTATCTATCTATCCATTCTATTTATCTATCTATTTGTTCAGTATCGGTTAGTTAGTCTATTAAACTGCCGCATTTAGTGTCCATGCATCCAATTTGACCAAAAAACACGCCCAATCGTAGCTTCAACACCAACTAGTCAACTAATGATCTAATCTAGTTCATCCTTCCCACAGTAATTAATCTAATCTAATCTAGCTCCAGAAATTGCTGACTATGGACCCCACCAAAAGAATCACTTCTGAGCAGGCACTGCAGGACCCATATTTCCTGGAGGATCCCTTACCTACGTCTGAGTAAGACTCATTCCACATGCACACACATTTAGACACATGCTAAGTAATCTCAGAGTAGAAAACTGTGGACACCCAAACACCACACACACATGTGCTTGTTCAACATGTACTTTTCAAAATAATTAGCATTAATAGGGAATGAATCTTCTCTAAAGGCTTCCCAACTGTAGAAACAAGGCTTTGGGAAGTTCATTCATCTAATTCATGTTCAGTAGGGTTCATGTCTGAGCTTTGGTTTGGACTCAATGGATCTTTTTTTTTTATGGAACTCACGTCATGTTGTTCTGTGCCATTGCAATAAGATTTGCTTTCACTGGAACTTAGCCAAACCCTTAAATTAGAAGTGGGTGTCTGCTTTCTTTTCACTATGTAGTGTAGCATACCACAAATATTTCCTGTTTTTCCTCTTTCAAACAGCTTTTATAGCTGCTTAAACGAGAATCATAGTTGTTCACCTGCAATTAATTTACCAAATTTGCATGAGAAACGTATGCAAACGTATGCAGTTCCTATAAAAACTGCTTTAATGTATTCTTTGTGTGCATGTGTGTGTTTTTAGTGTATTTGCAGGATGTCAGATTCCCTACCCCAAACGAGAGTTTCTAAGTGAGGATGAACCAGAGGAGAAAACAGAGAAGGTAACAATGGCTGATTAAAAAACTTAAGTTTTTCTCACACTGCGTCCGGTTCTGATTTGTTTTTTTAGATGTGATCTTTAGCACTGACTTTCCAGACTGTAATTTTGCAAAGAAGGAAATCAGATCCTTTTGTTTGGATATGTTGTCGATCTACATTGGTTGCAACGACAAGAAACATATAAGAAGTAGACTAGAAATGTTTATATCTCTAATATCTCTGATCATATACCTGTTATGTTTAATGTTTTCTATCCATGTAAACCCTCCACTCTTCAGCCTGTTTTGTTCTGTCCCCATGTTATTATTTCATCCACAGCTCTGGACTTCACAGAAGTTTATATAGCCACCTCATTTTTGAGATTGATTAGGTCTCCCCTCCTTCTGTTGGTCCAGAGGAGTTAGTCACAGTTTAACTGTGTTTGTACAGACATTGTTGACTCTGTTGCTCCATATAAAGTCAGGAAATATAAAATTCATTCAGAACCATGGCTTAAGAATCAAACTTGCATCCTTAGGCAGGAATGCAGGAACTCTGAATTGAAATGAAATAAGAAATAGTTACAAGTCTCTTTTATATTTTAAGGGGAGAATTTGATGAAGAGCTGTGCAGGCATATCGTTTTGCACCATAAATAGATTATTCATTTCAGCTGGAGGACTGCGTTTAAGTCCATCCTCATATACAGACATGTTCCTGAAATAAATTTTGGAAAAATTAATGGGATTAGATTTAATTATAAGCTTACTTTTTGTTTTTGTGATGTGATTCCATATTCCATTGGACTTAGAATTCAAAGGACAAGGGAAGGATTTTTTCCTCTCTCTTAAGGACAGATTACTGTCCTCGGTACCTATTACTTGTGGGGTCCCTCAAGGATCTGTTGTAGGACCTATGCTATTTTCTTTGTACATGTTTCCTTTGGCCTTACATTTTTTATTTAAATATGGTGTAGATAATGTGTGGGCTATATTTGCTTTTCAGACTACCAACCACTGAACTCGTTTGATTTCGTTTTGTGGCCTGTCTGCACAGCCATAGGCGGTTATACAGTGGTTATTGTAAGTATGAGAAGTTTTGAAGCTCACTTTAGCAAAGTTGTAGGTCTTAAAACTTCAAAGGACATTGTGAGCACTTTGGTGAGCACTTTAGTGCTCCAGGGAGATTGTCCCTGTAAAATGTGTACTGCGAACTACTTTGGATAAAAGCATCTGCTAAAATGGCTGCTTTCTTATAGTCTCTACTGCTAATTTGTAATGTTACTCATTCCAGTAGAACTAAGAGGGAAGCTGAGTGTAGGTGCAGAAAAGAGAGAACAGCAGAGCAAGAGCTCAGATAGCACTGTTGTTAAGCTTTGCACTCGGTCACTGAAGGATGAAATGAATCCAAGCAAAAGGCAAACAAACAAACACACACACAGCATAAAATAACCATCTCACGTTTGCAATGCTGGAGTGAGCCAATATTTACTTGTACATTTAGTGGCTTTGGCCACACCATATAATGTTCATGCAACTGCTGCTTTTCTTGATAGCACAATTTCAGGATGGCTGTGAGTGTATTTGAGGAAATTAACCTCGCAAACATATCCGAACCACGCATCCATTATTACAGAGTCCTACAGACACGGATTGGGTTCCTACAAAGGCCCTGATTTACAAAAGTTTGCGTGTACAAAAAATATGCACACACAAAAAAGCTGCATCTAATAACACTAGTCTACTTAAGATTGCATCTTTTGTTCTCTTGTGACATTTTCAGTGGGTTTCGCTTAATGAATATGGTAATTTGGAACATTTCCTCATTCATACACAAAACGCAAGACGCTGTCATTGCATACCCAGTGCATTCATGCAAAATTAAATTATTTATTATGAGCAATTGTTTTGTTCAAATATATATTTATTTAAGTAATCATCATAACTAAGCTTTGACAGGCTCCAACTGTTGCTGCCCAGCATGTCAACAAACATCTTAGGATGTTTTTAACATGTATTCCTAGTCTACACAGGACTCTTGGATATTTTACAGCAACTTATCCAGTTAGATTTCAGAGCTAGAAATATGCCATTTTGATTAATGTAGATTTTTGACTGTGTCTTTGAGATGGATGTTATATATGATATCACACTATTTAATTTAAAGACAGTAAATCGCACATTCACAACAATTGCATTCCGTCACTTTCCATCAATCAAATTTATATTTATTTTATATAATATTTTTGTCTATACAAGCTTGTTAATTGCAATGGAAATAATTCTTACATTCTTCGCTGGCCTAGTGGACCCAATGTAAAAGAAAGAAAGCTCACAAAAATATAAATTAATGTCAATTTAAAGAGACAAGTGACATCCAAATCATCCAAATGTTCTTTTTAATGATCTCTCTTTTATACATTCCTGTTTTCACGTTTTTATAGCCATTCCTGGCACACAAGACCTTTTTGTCATCTCTCTATATATACTCATCAGTTACCAATCCCTTCTCTCTCCATATATGCTGGCATAAGACAAGTGTGGATAGTAAAACTTGACAGCAACTAAAGGGAAAGGGCTAAAAGTTCTTCAACTACCAAGACCTGAATATAAAATGGAGTTTGGTTCAGTTTTGAACCAAACCATGATACAAATGATATTTTGTAAAAATAAAAATAAAAATCCACCAGTGTATTGCACACCGAAAGAACTGTTATCTATGTGCACCCTGCCACTGTAATGTTCTTGTTCATCGTGGTCTTACAAAAGTTTTAGTGTTTGTTATTGCAAAATAATAAAATCCTGAAATTAATAGAATAGAATAGAATACGCCTTTATTGTCATTGTATTTTTCGGTATACAACGAAATTAGGAGCACTACTCCTGACTGGTGTTAGAAAAACAAACATATAACCACAGACAATAAATACTATAAGACTGTACAGTACAATTTTACAAGTAAATACAACAAGTGACTGAGTCCTGATATTCACATTGAGCAATCCGAGTAAAGTGACCATTTATAGTATTGCACGTTGGCCTTCACCTTGATTATTTCACATTGACATATAGTGTATATTATTGCACATATATTATTGCACCTTTACTGCAGATATAGTGTTCACATTTAGTAACCAGATATGGTATTTCACCCTGACATACTATTTAGTGCATTGTTTGAAGTTCTGATAAATAAATTGTTCAGACAGTGGTATTGCAGATTGACATACTGCATATTGTACAGTATTGTATATTGCATGTTGTATAGCAGCAGTATAGACAGAAGAGTGAAATAAGTGACTGTAGTTAAAAGAATAACGTGGGTGGAATAGTATTTTGGCGTTTTATGCATTTTATGAGTTTAAAGTCCTGATAGCAACTGGGAAGAAACTGTTCTGTAAGCAAGTGGTTTTTGCTCTTAAGGATCTGTACAGCCTGCCTGAGGGCAGAAGATTAAACAGGTGGTGTCCTGGATGGGATGTGTCCTTGATGATGTTTTTGGCCCTTGAGAGATAATGGGAGCGAGCAATGCTTTCCAGGGAGGGTAGTGAGCAGCCAGTGATTTTTTGGGCTGTGTTGATTATTCTTTGGAGGGCTTTCTTGTCTGCTGCAGTGCAACTGGAGTACCACACTGAAATGCAGTACACTAACACACTCTCTATGGTAGAGCGGTAAAAGGTAACCAGCAGCTTACACTCTATGTTGTTCTTCCTAAGCACTCTGAGGAAGTGCAGCCGTTGCTGTGCCTTTTTGATCGTTGCAGAGGTGTTAGCAGACCAAGACATGTCTTTGGATAAGTGTACTCCCAGGAATTTGAAGATGCAGACCCTTTCAGCACAGTCCCCATTGATGTAGAGTGGGGCTGGCTCAGTATGGCACCTCCTGAAGTCCAGAATGAGCTCTTTTGTCTTAGAGGTGTTCAGGGACAAGTTGTTTTCAGAGCACTACTCCTCTAGTTTCTGGACTTCATCTCTATATGCTGATTCATCATCTCCTGAGATGAGTCCGATCACTGTGGTATCATCTGCAAATTTGATGATGGTGTTGGTGGGATGAGTGGGAGTACAGTCATATGTGTACAAGGAGTAGAGTAGAGGGCTCAATACACACCCTTGTGGAGAGCTAAAAGTGTGATGGGTGGAGGAGAGGTGGGAGCCGAGCTTAACAGTTTGTGGGCGGTTTGTGAGGAAGTCCTTTTATCCATGTGCAGATGGAGGGGGAGAGGCCCAGTTCAGATAATTTGCTGATTAGAATGTCTGGGATAATTGTATTGGAACACTGAACTGTAATCTATGAAGAGCATTCTTACATAGGTTCCCTGCCGTTCAAGGTGGTTGTTAAGTGCAGTGTAAAGGGCTATGGTGATGGCATCATCTGTAGACCTATTTGCTCTGTAAGCAAACTGGTGTGGGTCAAAGGTGGGGGGAAGGCTGGTTTTGATGTGCTGTGAGACCAGTCTCTCAAAGCACTTCATGATTACTGGTGTTAGTGCAACCGGTCTGTAATCATTTAAACTGCTGGTGACTGCTTTTTTAGGAACAGGGATGATGGTGGCTGATTTTAAGCAGGATGGTATGATGGCTGATGTCAGTGAAAGATTGAAGATCTTTGTAAAGACTCCAGAAAGCTGGTTGGCACAGGCTTTGAGTACTTTGCCAGATACTCCATCCGGACCAGCAGCCTTTCTTGTGTTTACAGTTTTGAGTACTCGTCTCACCTCATATTCCTGTAGGGTGCGATGGCACGTGCCAGAGGTTGGTGAAGGTGCTGAAGTAGTTGTGGATTTCTTAACCTCAAAGCGGGCAAAGAAATGGTTAAGTTCCTCAGCCAGTGAAGCATCAGCGTTGACAGTGCTGTGGTTATTGTTCTTATAATTGGTAATGCTCTGAATACCCTGCCACACTCTTCTTGGATTTTTGTCTGTGAGGTGGTCCTCAATTTTCTTTTTATACTCTTCTTTGGCAAGTTTGATGCCTCTCTTTAAGTTGGATCTAGCAGTGCTGTATGAAGCTTTGTCACCAGACCTGAAGGCGAAGTCACGTTCTTTGAGTAATGACTGCACTTCACATGTCATCCAGGGTTTCTGATTGAAATTTTTGTTGACAGTGACATTTTCCATGCAGTTTTTAATGTAGAACAAAACAGATTCTGTGTATTGTTCCAGGTCCTGATGTTCAAATACCTCCCAATCTGTTCGTTCAAAGCAGTCCTGCAGCTGAGCGAGAGATTCCTCAGGCCAAGTTTTTATGATCTTTGTGACCGGTTTTGTTTTCCTCCTCAGTGGAGTGTATGCTGGGAGAAGAAGCAGTGAACAGTGATCTGACTGTCCCAGGTGGGGGAGAGGTGCAGCCTTGTAGGCATTCTTAATGTTGGAATACACATGGTCCAGTGTATTTTCCCCTCTGGTCGCACACTTAACATATTGGGTGAAATAAGGTAGTACTGTTTTCAGACACGTCTGATTAAAATCACCCGCTATGATGTGCACTCCGTCTGGATGGTTCCGTTGGTGTTCATTTATAGTGCCGTGTAACTGAGTGAGAGCTGCGCTAGCGTTAGCGTCTGGTGGAATGTACACAGCAGTCACTATTACTGCTGTTAGCTCCGTCGGTAAATAGAACGGTCTGCTTATAACAGACAGCGCTTCTAAGTCAGGCGAGCAGTATGTGTCTATAATATTGCTGTTGTTACACCAATCATTGTGCACAAAGATGCAAAGTCCCCCTCCTCTGCTCTTACCCAAGTCTTTGTTTCTGTCCTGCCGGTGGATTGTGCGTCCTGTTTGTTGAACTGCAGCATCGGGAATTAACATGTGCAGCCAGGTTTCAGTTATTATCATCATACAGCAATCACGAACAAGACGATTTGTTGCTAGCTGTAGCTCCAACTCATCCATTTTGTGAATTATTGATCTGGCGTTGGTGAGAAAGATGCTCGGAAGCGGTGGTTTAAGCGGTTGTTTACGTAGCCGAATGTCTAGGCCTGCCCGGCATCCTCGCTTTTGCTTCCTCTCCCTCCGCCGCCTGCGTCGTCTGCTGGGTCCGATAACAATCCACGGACATCCCGGCGCTCTTGCTATGTCCTCCGGTATGTTGTGAGTCCACTGAAAATCACTTGTAACGGTTCGTTTGCACTGAAATCCGTAGGCAATGTATGCATTGCATGTCTCGACAAACAAATTTGAAAACAAATATAAAACCACACAAACAAAACACCAAACAGGAGAGCTAAAAGCCACTGCGTCCGTGCGCGCCGCCATTTTTGTCATTTTAATAATGAACGTTAAAATGGTTGTCCAGCTTTCAATGCCAAATGATCAAAGGTAGCATTCAAAGCGCAGTGATATGTTGTTGTATGTATGTGGTCATCTTTCGAAGCAGACGCAGCAGCACCAGCAGACGGCTGCACAGACGCAGACACAAACGCAGACACAGCAGAGCTCAGCGCAGACAAACGGCACATCAGGCACTGCAGGGACCAACACGGGCCCCTCCATACAGCATGGACAGGAACAGGGGCCACCAAACAAAAAACCTCGCACCTCAGGAACCAGTGTTCTTCAAACAGACTACCAGGTAAAAGAAGAGCCTCGAGGGGGCGCTGGGGGGCAGAGATCTGAATTCTCCATTCTCCTGCATTTCAGATTTAAAAAAAAATGGTGCATGTTAAACAAGCATAGCATCTCATAATCCTCCAGAAAACAGTTGTGCTGCGCAATATTTTTGTGGAAACTGTGAAACAGTCAAGTTTCCCTATCTTGTCCTCTTACTTGACCGCAGCAGTTCCTATGGTAATATCCTAACACAGAGAATAGCCCTAAATAATGCAGTTCCTCAGTCTTTCCTCTTCAGACACCCCGCTGAAAGCACTGCACGTGTGTCCTAGCACAACCTAGCGTTCAGCCAGCGATAACACCAGTATAATGGGTATGAACACAGATATAATTCCAGTGTGAAGATTGTGAAAACTTGCCAAGTCTAAATCTGACCACTTATAACACAAAAATCTGAACTTTTTACATTTTTATTGAAGGCACGGAGTAATCATTCATAATGTAAGCAGGAATGTGTAAGTGGATTTAGTATCTAGATATTATAGATATTCCTCCACCAAATGTTTCCTTTACTTGTTTGTAAGACTGACGTTGATTATGAATGTTATACCCAACATTGAGAATGAATTCTGTACCCAACATGACCGTTTATAACATAAAGAATGCAATCCAAATGTAATTTAATGGAGCTGTCAACACTTGAAACTCTGTCAGTTTGTTGATTTAAAGCTGTTTTAAAAGAGATAACTTATTTTATTCACAAGTGTCATGCTTGTGATTTTTATTTTTTTTTATGTAGACTATTTTGGTCCCCCAAACAATAAAATTAAAAAAAATTAAAAAAATAGATGCAGGCCCATACTATTTTATTTATTTATGCTTAACTTTTATCACATTGTAAGATTGCTTCACAATATTATATTTAAAAAGGTGAACCACTGCCTGTTCTGAATTCATAGCCCACACAATACAGTTTCGTATTTTATTCTTTAAAACTATATAAAAATATTTGACAAAATTGCAAACATAAATATGAATGATATTTAACACATCTCTTGCCATAGCATATAGCACAATCTGACAGAAGTTGCAATCAGCCATCAAAGTAGTCAGAGCTGAACAGACAAACTCTTGCTGTGCATCCAGCAACAAGAGTCATTCGAAACACATCAGGTGTGTAAATGAAATAAATGTTTATTATGTTAGTTTATTATGTAACAATATACAAGTTAGTCATGTTCAGTTAGTTACACATTAGTGTTCAGCTCAGTATTACAAAAAACTTGGTCAATGCTTGGTCATGCAAAATACTTGATCATTTTAATAATTCATTTTTGTTCTTCATTGCAGCACTCCAGCTCGCGGCTTGGTTACCAGAGCACTGTCCAAGGCTCTACTCAGTCGCAAAGCACTATGGGATACTCGTCCTCATCTCAGCACTCTCATCAGTCTCATCGATACTGAGACTCAAAAACGTACATAAGCACTTAAAAGAAATATTAACCACAAGCATAAAGCCAGGCAAGTCAGCGTTGTGATTCAAAAATGGATTGCTGGGTCTGTCCCGTAATATGGCCCCAACATAAACATAAAACCCAAGTTTATTCCCTTACAAAGCCTCCTGCCATCCCACAATCCTCAGCAAATGCTACTCCAACCAAAGCACAACTTTACAATCCCTTTCTTTCGATCAGAGCTCCTCAAAAGAAGCAGCGCCATAATTGGGCATTTTCCTCAATATCTCAAGTTTTTCAGTATACTGTATTACAACTTCCACCAGCTCCAACACCAACCATACCTACGAGTCTGCTGACTGTTCAGCATCTTTAATGCTTATTCATTCTTATTTTACCACCGTTAGACCAAAACAGTCTCAAAATGATCAGCCAAATGCTATTCGGGTCATAGCTACAGATAGAAGTGACATGAGGCTTGTTACAGTTGGTCGTTAAAGGGTTAGTTCACCCAAAAATGAAAATTAGCCCATAAGTTACTCACCCTCAAGTCATCTTAGGTGTATGTGACTTTTCTTCTTTCAGACGAATCCAGTCGGAGTTATATTAAAAATGGTCTTTGATCTTTCAAGCTGTTTAATGGCACTCAGCGGGTGTTGCATGCATCAGTCCAAAAGAAGTGAAATAAAAAGCGCCCATCCATAAAAAAAGTGTCTCACACGGCTCCGGGGGCTGAACAAAGGCCTCCTGTAGCGAATCGATGCGTTTTTGTAAGAAAAATAACCACATTTAAAACGTAATAATCACTTTAATGTAGCTTGCACTCTTACAAAAAATTCTATATTTTTTTACTTTGCCGCCCGTTATTATTGTGGGTTTATCATCTCGAGGTTTATCATCTGAGATTCCCCCGTTTGACAACCCTGAAACACATCAAATAGAGACATCTACGGTATATAAGCAATTGTACATAGGAACCGAAATCCCCTTTTATCCTCTCTCCCAGTAAAGGGAGCTGCCTGCATGTACAGACAGTCGAGCAGAGACTGGATTTGTGTAACATATGTGTGCATATTTTAAAGACTGAACAAAGAGCGTCTCTCATAGCTATCGTGCACCACTGCATTATTACACACATCATCTTTTGTTGTGCAAGAGATTTTTTATTTTAATTTTTTTTAAATATACACTCACGCAATACACTTTTCATCCATTTTTTGCGTTAGTTACAACAATAACAGCCAATAAAAATAACATCAGCTATAAAAGAACATGGACATGGTTTACTCTTTCTCTTTTTTGCAGAAGAACATGTTTTAGGATTTTGGTCCGGACTAAAATTCCTAAATCCGCGTGTGTGTGTGTGTGTGTGTGCGTGCATGGATATACTTGCATGTGTGTGATTATCCGGGGCAGCTAGCAGTTGAACTGCTATTTCTTGTCTCCTCTTTGTGTTTTATATGCTTTTATAATCTGTTTATTGTTGGTTATTGTTTTGAAGTGCAGTTATTTCTTTGTGTTATTTGAGCTCAGTTTGTGGACTGGAAGTGAGAGTTTTTTTTAGAGCGCTGAATCAAACAAGGGCAGCTGAGTCGCTCGCTCCTCTGACAAACAGTTGGATTTCTCATCAGGCAAAGCCGGGGACTTCAGCTGTGTGTATTACAGGTCCTTCCAAGCCGTGTTTGAAACACTGCAACTTTGTGGTGCGCAATATGTGTTGCACAATTAATCGGACAACTTGGTGGAATATACGTGCTCAAACAGGATTCAAAGGAAATCTTGAAACAGAGTCTCTTGTTTTAAGCTTTATGGAAGCGAGTCAGTTTGAAAGGCCCTGAAGGATAATGAAAGTGGATTGCAGTCACCCACAGCGTGAACTGAGACTGACAGTTGATTTCAACCAAAATGTTTGCAGAACAAGTGTAGCTAATGGTCAGTTACTGCCATCATACTCTTCTGTCCCATCTTAAGATTGCTTGTTTTTCTGTTCTAATGTGCTTCGTATTTCTGGTAAAAGCAATCAAAAAACAAGTGTTATTTCACTATTTTTCCACCCCCTGTTGTGGGTTTCTTCTCACATCAGAGTTGTACAATTGTGTCAAAATGTTTTTAAAGCCTAGATAAACAAAGATTTATGATTCACAAATGAGGTTGTGACATATATAAAGTATAAATATTTCAGATTCACCCTGTCTGTGAAATCCGGGCTAAAGTCTCAAAATATAATTATGAGATAACAAGCATCAAAGTTTGATTTCAACCCAATAATTTCACTATGATTTCAATCTTTGACATGGCCTTACTCAGTCAATATGAAAGATATAAAGGTTATATTTTCACAGAACGCTCTACATCGTTATGAAGGATGATTTTATGTAGAAAACCGTAAATCACACAAAAAAGGACTTTAGCTGGGTTTTCACAGGCAGGGTCACATTTTTATAATTACATTATACAAAAGTCCGATTTTTTTTGCTTTCTTTCAAGATGTTTTTTGAACATTCTCAATCGTGCCAGATGACATGGGCAGCTTGTATGCTGCGTAGCAGAAGAAATTTGTGTGCTTTGTTTTGCTATTTTACTTTTTAATGTAAATTGTTATGCTGATTATATAATATATATGATGACGACTTTTTATTTTTATTAGAATAGTTTATCGATAGTGTTCTCAGACGTTTAGACACTGCTGTACAGGTTTATTACATTTTCTGATATTTATAAGTCTAGGATACCCAGGGGGTGGATTTTTGTGGAGCATTACCAGCCACCATTGACTGAAATGATGGAATAACATTAGTTTCATATTACGTTGTTTATTTCAGCAAAATAAGAGGAACTGTTGTACAATGTAGTTGGTGCATATCAGATTTGGTGTCATATCTTTAGTTTGATAATGTTTCAACCTCTTTCCTGTTTTATTCAGTTTTCCCAAATTTTCAGCAGAATACACTGAGAATGCAAATAACAAAATAAATAATGGCAAACATATTGTTTCTGTAGATTGTGACATTTACAGTGGGAGGTTTATCACACTTCTTATTGTTTCTTTCAGTGAGAAACTTTGGCATCGTAAGACTTGCATGAAGGTCATGGGGATTTCCATATCTTGAAATTATATATTGGTCATAATTTTGTCATGATACACTGGGATTGATTTTAAGCACCAAAACAGACCCCTAGTTCTGAAGCTTTTCGGAATTTATTTCTTTATCTATTGGGGAAGAAATCTTTTATCCTCCTGTTATGCGTTTTATACTGCTTAAAAAAAAATCTACAAATCCATAAAAATATTTTTTCCTATTTTTCAGAGCTCATTAAGAAACAAATTTGGACAAATTTTAGCCAGCACGATTATGAAGATGAGATTTTGACAAAATTGTCTGTGAACAACATAAAGTAACATTTAAAGTGACAACAAAACACCTTCTCTTTGTCATTGAAAACTGATTTTCATATGGGCATCTCTTTAGCTTAACCTTGATAGGGGACTTTAGAAGGTCTTTGTACTGAGTACAAGTTATGACAATCAGATTGCAAGCTGATTTTCTGAAAAGATGTTCTAGAATGAAAATATTGGCAAATCAGTTTGCATTAGTTCATCAGGTTGCATTGTCATCATTAACCACAGACAATAACACATTGAGAATACACTGTAAGAGGCACATCTCATGAGACTGAGACTGTCTCGGATAAATCAAGACATCTGGTCAACCTAATTACACTCTATATGGCTCCCACAATGGTAACTTTCATACATGCCCCGCTATAAAAACCTGTTTAAACCAGCCTAATCTCATTTCCTGGTATTACAAGCTAGTGTCTCACAGTCTGATCGGCTAAAAGTGCACAAAACTCCTAAAACCAGCTGGGGTACCAGTTTAAACTGATTTATAATATTTTATGCAAAGGAAAGAAAACATTTAGTTGTGCTACAGTGTAGAAGGGAGCTCAAAAACCAACATTTTCTTAAGAACAGACACTTTTTTTAACAGTTGTATTATGGAATCACTGAAGGCATTCATGTGTTTGTGTAGCTTTTTTACATTATTTTGAAATTATGATAGACTGTAAATGAAATTGTGGGTGTGTTTATGTATAACAGATTATATGAGAAACACTTGTTTAAGAGTGTTATTCTTAAATAATGTTTAAAAACATATTTGGCTTCAGTTTGTCATATATATATATACAGAGTTCTGGCATGAAACTCTAGATGGCGCAGTCTGATAGGTCTAACTCAATCTGACCTAATGACATCATTATCACATGGCACAGCTGATTGGTTCTCTCCTGTATTGGTAGCCAATGAGCTCGCTGCTCAACATTCAAATATATGACTAGTGCTTGCCGTAGCAGTTGCAGCTTGCTTCAGAAACCCTCCACTTTTCCCCAGCTGCACCTGTATAGATCTGCTACGAGGTGATTCATGTATGCTATATGGGGGTTATTTCATGTATGTTATATGTGCAGCGGCAGCAGTATTTCTTACATGCTCACAGCAGCATGTTGTGGATGTATCGGCAGTAGCAAGTCTCGGTACTTGCGCTGCCGCAGCAGTGTAGCAGATCTATTCCACCAAGACCAAATACATTAACATTGTCATATACATTACCATGCCAATCCCTCCGAGAGTTGTCATGACAGAACTAAATATAAAATTAGCATTATCACTAAATGTCCTTTAAATCCTTTGAATAGTTATCTCACTCATTCTTTCCTGCTGTGAAAGACTGCACTGTACATATACACACTGATGTAAATGTGTGTTACTATTAGAAGCAGTAAAATTCACTAAACTCCTCTATCAGGGTTGCAGCAGTGTTGATTACTAGATATTTTCCTGCTTATAGTGGTGAATAGGGTTTTGTAGGCCAAATTCATAGTCTGATTCACTTTTGGGTGTCTATATATAGGCACTAAAGTTGAGAATTGTCCAACCTGAAATCAACACATGTTTTCCATATATATGGGTCTGTTTAAAAATGTACTGACATTGGTTGAAGCAGTGATTCTCAACTTGTTTTGCTTGAGAATCCATTTTTACAGTCCACATCAAGTATGGAAAATTGCCTTATTTATTAATTTATGAAATAATTAAAATTTTTGTATGGATTTTTTTGTGGATCTGACATTGTTTTTCCCTGCTCTTTGCGGCTCCATCAGAACCGACCCACCAGTCAAGAACACATTGGCTTAGAAGTTTGGCTTGTCCCATTACAAGCTGCTTTCAATTTGTATAAAATTATATTTTAGAAATAAGTGCTTATGTCTCTCTCTTTGTAAACTTTTTAATCTGAAACATCTCACATCATGTAAATGTTTATTTTTTTCCCAATTAATTTTGGTATTATTTTCAGTACATCTGTTTTGTGATTTGATTTATGATTGGTTTATATGACAGGAATCAGCTTGATGATTTGCAATCATAATCTGATGGCCTTGAAGAAGCCATACATATATTATTGTCCTATTAATTCTTCCTCTTACAGTGATGTTTTTTGAAAAAGGCTTCGGTGGATGTTTGTTTATACGTTTATACGCCATGTTATTAGTGCACTGTTATTGCTGAATTATTTAGTGGTAATTCCTTATGAATATTTTATTGATGTTTTGTTTATGTGTATGTGTACACTACACATATGGCATTTATAATACAGAAATAAGCAAGAGAATAAACTTACATGCATTTATATGATAAAGACCTCTATGTCTGCAGATTTGTCCTCTGATGAAACGTCTGGTGCATGTGTTTGTTTTTCATTCCAAACCCTGAACGGACACGTTCATAAATGTTCCTTTTTGGCTTGCTTTTTTATAATGCCTCCTCATGTGATCTTGCTTCCTTAGCATGTGCTTCAATTCAAATACATACATACAAATACTATACAGTGCCGTGAAAAAGTTTTTTAAAAATATTTTTTGCATATTTGTCACACGTAAAAGATCAGATCATCAAACTAATTTTTATATTACGCAAAGATAATGCAAGTAAATACAAAATGCAGTTTTTAAATGATAATTTCATTTATAAAGGGAAAAAAGCTGTCCAAACCTACCTGGTCCTACGTGAAAAATTAATTGCCCCTCCTCTTAAATCATGAAAGAACTGTGATTAACCTCATCATTTAGAAAGCGTAGTTAAATTTCACTAGCCACACCCAGGCATGATTATTGCCAGACCTGTTGAATCAAGAAATCCCTTAAATATAACCTGTCTGACAAAGTAAAGCATGCTTAAATAGCAACACATCATGCCGCAATCTAAAGAAATTCAAGAACAGATGAGAAACAAAACAGTTGACATGTATCAGTCTGCAAAGGATTATAAAGCCATTTCTAAGGCTTTGGGACTCCATCAAACCATTGTTAGAGCTATTGTCCACAAATTGAGAAAACTTGGAACAAACCTTCCCAGGAGTTGCCGGCCAACAAAAATTACTCCAATAGCACAACGACGACTCATCCAAGAGATCATAAAAGAACCCAGAACAACATCTAAAGAACTGCACGCCTCACTTGCCTCAGTTAAGGTCAGTGTTTATGATTCAACAATAAGAAAGAGACTGGGCAAAAACGGCATCCATGGGAGAGTTAATTGTATGCTAATTATATAATATATGATGACGACTTTTTATTTTTATTAGAATAGATTTCATCAATAGTGTTCTCAGACGTTTAGACACTGCTGTACAGGTTTATTACATTTTCTGATATTTATAAGTCTAGGATACCCAAATATAACCAAAAGCCACTGCTGACCAAAAAGAAAACAAAGGCTCATCTCTCATTTGCCAAAAAAATATCTTGATTATCCCCAAGACTTTGGGCAAATATTCTGTGGACTGTTGAGACAAAAGTTGAACTTTTTGGAAGTTTGTGTGTCCCGTTACATCTGGCGTAAAACCAACACAGCATTTCATAAAAAGAACATCATACCAACAGTCAAACATGGTGGAGGTAGTGTGATGGTCTGGGCTGTTTTGCTGCTTCAGGACCTGGACAGCTTTCCATAATTGACGGAACCATGAATTCTGCACTCTATCAGAAAATCCTGAAGGAGAATGTCCGGCCATCAGTTTGTGACCTCAAGCTCAAGCGCCCTTGGGTTATGTAGCAGGAAAATGATCCCAAACACACAAGCAAGTCCACATCTGAATGGCTCAAGAAAAACTAAATAAAAGTTTTGGAGTGGCCAAATCAAAGTCCAGACTTAAATCCGATTGAGATGCTTAAACAGTCCATTCACGCTCGAAAACCCTCCAATGTGGCTGAATTAAAACAATTCTGCAAAGAAGAGTGAGCCAAAATTCCTCCACAGCGATGTGAAAGCCTCATTGCCAGTTATCGCAAACACTTTGATTGTGCGTTTGTGCTGGTAAAAAAAAAAAAAAAAAAAAAAAAAATAAAAAAAAAAAAAACCAAGTGTGGCACAACCAGTTATTAGATTGAGGGGGCAATTACTTTTTCACGTAGTGCAAGGCAGGTTTGGACAGCTTTTTTCCCATAACAAATGAAATTATCATTTAAAAACTACATTTTGTATTTACTTGAATTATCTTTGTGTAACATCAAAATTTGTTTGATGATCTGAATCTTAAGTGTGACAAATACGCAAACAACTTAAAAAAACAGGAAGGGGGCAAAACTTTTTCCCCCACTATATTTGAGATAGTATAATTTCCTCTACCACTCCAACAGCGTCTCCTGCTGGCAGAGAATTAATTTGCATTTGCAAGTCTTTGGGAAACACTGGTGTCTGTCAGCAAACATAAACATAAAGCATGCTTCAGAACTGTTTTGAGTCATGTATTATTACTATGAATTAGGCTACTATTACTATTACGTTATTGTGCCCTGCAATAAACATTTAGTTTCTTTTATGAGATGAAGGGGAAAAAAAGGAAATCGGCCAAACATGTCAGACAAAAAAAATAGCATCATATATACCCTGCAAACATGTCCGTACGGGGCCCATGCTGGCTTTTTGGCACAGTGGACTAGAACCAGCCCACACCAAACCTAAACAGGTCCAGTGCGGGCTTGCCCAGGCGAGACCGCGGGCTCTCTGTGAGCAGCCCACACTAGCGGACTGCCCACATTAATCACATGATGGCCCAGTGTGGGCCAGCCCGTTCGGGCCCAGAGCAACTTCTGTATCTTTTGGACCCATGCAGGTTTTGTGTAGGCAGCACTGTAATGCAACTAGGAGAATACAAACAACATTAGGCGCATTTCCATTACCCTTCAAATTGTGCAAATTTAAATTGCGAATTGAAAATACGCCTATGGGCAAAAACGCCCATATATCGCAAAAAAGTTTTTACACTTGCATGAGGTGGTTTTTCAGGCAATGCGAAAAAGGAATAATTCGCAAAACTGCAATGGAAACGGCTTTTTTGCATTTACAGGTCACATGGCGTATGTAAAAAGTCATATGATCATTCTTCAATGTACTATAACCTCCAAGAAACACATCATACGTGGCCGCTCTCCAGTATAAGGGGCTTTCCCTATCATTAATGCAGTGTGGCTCTGATACGGCCACTGAAGTTGATTGCGGCCACAATGCTTGTGTTTATTCCAGAATCCAGCCGCGCCACGCACGTTTCTGAAGCAGCTCTCTTTGCTGCTTCTGTAAAGATACACGCATACGCCTCCTTTGAATAAATATAGCCAAAATCCCACCAAAATCCGTTATCATGACTTATCGCGAGAGGCAAAAGGTGATGTTTTAGTCGCATAACATTGGTTAATGGAAACGCAATACTTTTTTGTCGACATTTATAAAATATCGCCAAAGTTTTGCGCAAATCTGTAATTGAAACACGCCTATTGACTGGCCATTCATTAGCCACTCAGTTGAACTGGAATGGATCAAACCAAAAGAGACCTTTTCAGAACCTGTTGTTTCATATAGGCCAGGGATCCTCAAATCTGGCTCACTAGATCCACTTTCCTGCAGAGTTCAGTTCTAACCTTAATCAAACACACTTGAGCATGTCTTCAGGATCATTAGAAAATCACAGGTGGGTGAGTTTGATCAAAGTTGGAGCTAAACTCTGCAGGAAAGTGGATCTCACGAGCCATATTTGAGGTGCAACAGACATGAGCCTGTTAATAAGAATTTTGTGGTCAATGTTCTTCCTTACCACTAGGGGTGCTAGGGTGCTTTAGGTTTCCTTAAGTCAGTGGTTCTCAAACCTCTCCATGAAGTACCCCCAGCACTGCACATTTTGTATGTCTCCCTATATCTGACACACCCAATTTAGGGCTGTATCCGAAATCGCCCCCTATACCCTCATTCACTATTCCCTACATTAGTCCACTCATACAATTCACTTGAAGGAGTGAATGAAAACGAGTAAATTCGGACACTGAGTGCACCGGAAGGACTGCCTCTTTTGCATAGCTTGCTTGCTGTTTAATAATAATTTGAAACGGGCAGCTCCATTAGTAAGATTAAAGGATTTATCTCAAACTATGTCACGGAAATTATGTATAAACCCTAGTTAAACAATTTAATAATCAATTTACAATGAATTTGTAACTGTGTTGTACGCTGTATTATGCCGTGGACGAGCGCGTTGTAAAATGAATGAATGGATGATTCAACTGCGGGGTGCCATCTTCTGGTGAGATGCGGAAATTCATTTGGCCCGCGACTCTCACAGTGCATTATGGGAATTCCCTAGCCATTGAGTGTACATTGGTTGTACATGCGTTTTTGCGGTGCACTGTGGGATTGAATAAGTGCACTCGAGAGCGTCCACTATGGTTTTGGACACCAAAAATGGCCAATGCCTAAAAATGGCTGTCCCCTCAAATAGTATCTTATTTGAGGGTATAGGGGGCGATTTCGGATACAGCCCAGTTCTTGCAGTCTCCACTAATGAGCTGATGAGTTGAATCAGGTGTGATAGATGAGGGAGACGTACAAAATGTGCAGGGCTGGGGGTACTCCAGGACAAGTTTGAGAACCACTGCCTTAAGTAAAGTCTTGTGCAGGGCCGGATTTACGCATAGGCATTCCAGGCACGTGCCTATGCTTGCTCGTCCAGGGGGGCCCAAACACAATGAAGAGATATATCATATTTTTGTTATACTATGGGCTATCTACAGCAGTAAAAGAACCAAAACCACAGCAAATAAATATAACAAACAATAGGCTAAAATGACGAACTATTTCCATGTCTTCAACCTTTTTTATGTAAATAAAAAAAATCATTTTTTACAAAAGCTGCACATCCAGAAGCGTTAAAGGACCGTGAGATCAGATGGTCAGTTTTAGCACACTCCTTCCTGGGGCAGCGAGGGTTAGCAGAAGCACGGATGGGACCTAAGGCAGTCCATGCAGCTATTGCTTGTTCTACTGGCGGCATGTCCCCCAATCCAGTTTCCGTTGGGTAACGGGCATTGGCCAACCGTCTACAGCCTGCTTTAAATTGAGGCTTTTGAAACGGTTTCTTCCACGCGGATCTCAACATAGAAATATAATCGTCTGCCACTGGAATACAAGGTGCAGAATTATTCTGGGATATGCCTTCCTATACATCCCCAACAGGAACTGGATCAGGCAATGGAGACTGCAGGCCAACAAACTTGGCGGCACTACATATTCTAGTTATAAGAGTATTTAAGGAAAAATTCTCCTTCATTGATTCGTCATCCGCTTCTGCAGAGTCTGAATGAGTTCCCTTGCATTGGCTCCATTCCCCCGACTGCTCTGTATCATCACAAAGAGAGTGGAGAGCAAGAAGAGATAACACATCAGCATCTTTTGTGCTTTTCTCAGGACGGGACTGTTGCCCAACCGTTGGAATGCCTTCCTTACGAGGAGGTAGAGATGAGGAGGAGGACCGAAGAGCTTCAAATTTATCCATCCTTCGTGATAAACACTGAACAGCTGCTAGGATCTGCAGTTGAGTGTCCGTATTACCAACTTCTGCTGGTGGAGCTGGCATTGGACGTTTAGTTGCCTCGGCCACAATCTCACGGCTTGATTTGTGTGTGGAGTCATAACGATCACGTGAATGCTTGCGCAGGCGCTTATGGCCGCGCCTGTCTGATGAACGTTCCCTCTCCCTACCATGCTCAGGTACAGAACCGCATGTCCTATTAGCAAGTCGTTCATCTCTAGGCAGGTCACAAGCTGCAGCGCTGGGATTATCCACATCCTCTTTCAAATGAGCAATCCCCAAGCATGAAGGACATTCTCTATGCCCATCACGAGGGTCCATTGCTGAGTGACAAAACCTGCAGCACTGCGAATCCATAATACCCTTGCACAGCAGGTAAGCCACACACATCACACTGACTGCGAACAGCAGAGAAATAAATCAAGCTCATACAAGCCACAGACCCGCACCAGTACGCGAACGTACTTAGCAGGCCTATATCAAGTCCCAACAACTGTGCACAGTGATATAGGGTCTAAGAAAAGATTAAAATACTCACCAATTTTGTTATGAAGTATATTCAATAACCTACTGATGACACTAAAATAAACAGAGCACAAAAAATGAACAGAGATAACAGATATGACACTTGCTAGTCTATAGGATTAGCCTAATAAACAACAACAATGCAGTGATGCACAATTCCCAGGGACACAAGGCACCTGCACCACTTGGGTGAAGAATTGAATGGTGAAATATTAGATCGGTTCTTACCCGTACCAGGTCCCTATGGCGAGAAAGTTAAAGAGGACAATCCGGAAGTTCATCCCACTTTTATAGTGCGGGAAGCTCTGCCTCCGGGGTCATGGGCATGACTTTGTTTACATACGGTCTCGAGAAGGCGGAACGAAGGTTTTCATTCTATTTAGACCGTTAGTGACGGTCAGAGTGAGGTTGAAACAGATCTTCCAGGCAGGTGTGTTGATGGAAGTGAGTTGGTGAGTGCTGTTATTAGACCACTGAGGCAGACCAGGCTAAAAAAAAAACATTTAGTCATCCTAACAACATAGCAACGGAGAGCAGCAGAATACAGAATATCAAATAAAGAATATCAAATACTGGGGATGACTCATTCGCTATGTCTACTGATATTGCGTTAATTTAGATAGCATATTTATAGCCAGGAGGGCAAAAAGGGTACATGATAGCATAGGCAGAAGGTGAACCAACTCCAGGGTCCTTGCACACTGAGTCCGACATTTTCGTATGCGTTTTTCAATTTTTTCGTATTCGTCACCCTTTCCTATCAAAATGCTTGCTACGGATGCGAGAATGCAGAAAATCGAACCTGGTCCGAATATTTTTATGACGGACAAAGGTTTCGGAGGCAGTGTGTAAATGTGATTGACACAACGTGAGGTCGTATTTATTTTTTAACGTGCAAAAATTTTGGATGAGAATTTCGGACTCAGTGTGCAATGACCTTAAGGCTAAAAGTAGTAGGGGTGGCAGATTAATCCTATTATCGATCGTATCGATACCAACACCGGTATTGGTATAGGATCATGATGAGATTGATACTTTAGTTTAGGTTTCTCTTTTCTATACTACATTGCTTGTGCTTCATCAAAGAGTAGACATGTTTTGCTGTGTTCGAAATGCCATACTATCATACTAATCTTACTATTTCTGCAGTATCCAGTATGTATACTGTGCATGGTATGCAAATTTTCTTTATGCATGGAATAACCGGATGACCTATTGCTAAATATAACTCAAGTACACTGAAACCAGTACAGAAGCTGTGTTCGCAATGGCATGCTACCATACAACTTGTACTATATTGCAGTATGGTATGTGTATAATGTGAATAGTATGTGATTTTCTGTATGCGTGGAGTTCCCAGATCATCTGCTACATTTGCTGAAATTTGATGTATGCATGATCTGAAGACACTGCATTGGATACTGTTTTCCAGAACGCAACGCACTCCATGTGACGTTTCATCTTCAAACGCATGAGTGAACTGGAGGCAGGGAATAGTAATTATAAATGTAACACTTTTATATGTACATATACCTATAAATGTAAATTACTTAGCTGGGGGTATCTAAAACAATATATTGTTAGTAGGACAATCTTGTACTTTTATTTCTACTGCAGTGTTTTCCGATCAGTCAAATGACGTCATCTTTATCTCTATAGCGCTTTATACAGTACGGATTCAAATATATTAAATAATAATACTGCAGTTAAATAATATATAAATAACATAAGAAACAATAATATTTCAATTGCAAACAGAATTCAATTCTGCTGTAAAGCAGCTCTAAAAAGAAATGGAGTGTATTACTTACTTAGAACAAATGTTTGCGATGCTACATAAGTCCTTCCAGGGGGGGGGGGGGGGGGGGGGGGGGGTGGGGGGGGGCTGTCTGTGATGAAACAAGCACTGCCAAGACACGTGTTTTTTCTGTAGTATTTGTGGCTTGCTGAAGTAAAAAGACCGACTTTTGTAGATCGATCCGAGTTTGAGTCCCCGCCTTTGCTGAACTCTTGCTTCTCCTTTCCATCAGAAAAGTATTTATTGTCAATAAAAATGTTATTTTTTTTTGTCCCAATAAATGGCATTCCATCTACACTGAACAAAATTATTAATGCAACACTTTTGTTTTTGCCCCCTTTTTCATGAGCTGAACTCAAAGATCTAAGAATTTTCTATGTACACAAAAGGGCTATTTCTCTCAAATATTGTTCACAAATCTGTCTAAATTTGTGTTAGTGAGCACTTCTCCTTTGCCCGAGATAATCCATCCGCCTCACAGTTGTGGCATATCAAGATGCTTATTAGACAGCATGATTATTGCACAGGTGTGCCTTAGGCTGGCCCCAATAAAAGGCCACTCTAAAATGTGCAGTTTTTATCACACAGCACAATGCCACAGATGTCGCAATTTTTGAGGGAGCGTGCAATTGGCATGACAGGAATGTCCACCAGAGCTGTTGCCAGTAAATTGAATGTTCATTTCTCTACCATACGCCTTCTCCAAAGGCGTTTCAGAGAATTTGGTAGTACATCCAACCGGCCTCCCAACCGCAGACCACGTGTAACAAAACCAGCCCAGGACCTCCACATCCAGCATCTTCACCTCCAAGATCGTCTGAGACCACCCACCTGGACAGCTGCTGCAACAATCAAAAAATTTCTGCACAAACTGTCAGAAACCATATCAGGGAAGCTCATCTGCATGCTCGTAATCCTCATCGGGGTCTCGACCTGACTGCAGTTCATCGTCGTAACCGACCGTTTTCGTTATTTTTTGAGTGGGCCAATGCCACATTCGATTGCGTTCTGGCACTTGGAGAGGTGGTTCCTCTTCATGTGATGAATCCCGTTTTCACTGTACAGGGCAGATGATGGCAGACAGCGTTTTTGGCGTCGTGTGGGTGAGCGGTTTGCTAATGCGGTTTGTTGTGGATCGAGTGGCCCATGGTGCCGGTGAGGTTATGGTATGGGCAGGCGTATGTTATGGACAACGAACACAGGTGCATTTTATTGATGGCATTTTGAATGCACAGAGATACCGTGACTAGATCCTGAGGCCCATTGTTGTGCCCTTCATCCACGACCATCACCTCATGTTGCAGCATGATAATGCACGGCCCCATGTTGCAAGGATCTGTACACAATTCCTGGAAGCTGAAAACATCCCAGTTCTTGCATGGCCAGCATACTCACCGGACATGTCACCCATTGAGCATGTTTGGGATGCTCTGGATCTGCGTATACGACAGCGTGTTCCAGTTCCTGCACATATCCAGCAACTTCGCACAGCCATAAAGAGGAGTGTACCAACATTCCACAGGCCACAATCAACAACCTGATCAACTCTATGCGAAGGAGATGTGTTGCACTGCGTGAGGCAAATGGTGGTCACACCAGATACTGACTGGTTTTAGACCCCCCATTACAGTAAAACTGCACATTTTAGAGTGGGCTTTTATTGTGGCCAGCCTAAGGCACACCTGTGCAATAATCATGCTGTCTAATCAGCATCTTGATATGCCACACCTGTGAGGTGGATGGATTACCTCGGCAAAGGAGAAGTGCTCACTAACACAGATTTAGACAGATTTGTGAAACATATTTGAGAGAAATAGGCCTTTTGTGTGTACATAGAAAAAGTCTTAGATCTTTGGAGTTCAGCTCATGAAAAATGGGGGCAAAACAAAAGTTTTGCGTTTATCATTTTGTTCAGTGAATATACGTTTTATAATTTATACTTTAGTAACTCACTGTTATTGCATACTTGTTTTCTCATCGCTACAGGTCCTGCCTAACTACTATTTACATGCCTGTTGCTAAAGAAAATGCTGCTATTTTAGTGTAAACATAATTTATCATTATTTGCGTTGGACAAAAATATCATTAACTGCTAAAAATATAATTGTTCAGTTAAAGACAGCTCAGTGTTGATTCAGTTTTGTTCAATATGTAAAGTTCATCAATTATGAAATGAGTTCAATATAGCATTGTTTACTAGTATGATTATGAAGCTTTATTAACAAGCCTTTGTAAAAACAATGGTTAGCAGATTTATTTGTAAGGTAACAGCCTCGACAGCTGTACTGAATTAATGTTCAGTGTTTGTCATGTGACAACACTTTAGCATACTACTCTGAAACATTTGTTGCGTATTGTATACTGTTTCACACACTATTCTTTAAAAATTAGTAGGCAGTATGCACTGAGCAGTAAGCAAGTATCCCATTTCGAACACAGCCTTAATCCAGATATTTTAATCAAATCTGCAAATTCGTTTGAAGAACAGAGATCATCATGATTAGAAGATCTGGCATCTTTCAAACCATCTCAGATGTATTAAGCGAGGTACGAAGAACAGGCCCTTATAATAAAAGAAACTCTTGACACTCTTGTTTTCAAATGGTATAAAGTGGTGGAACTATGATGTCACTTTGTAGGCAAAAACCCGGAAGCGAGTTAGCATTTTAGCACTTCCGGTTCCATCGTCCCAGAGTCAATGGGTTTTTTGAATGGGATTTTTGTTAAAGGTCCCCAGAAATGCTTGGAAACACGCAACGTTACTCTGTGTTGACGTCATTTTAACTGAAACAGGAAGACAGGGCGGGACATATCCAGCAGCCCCGCCCCTTTTTAAAATAGCCAATAGCATTCGTTTATATCACAACTTTGGCTAGAGCCGTTCAGAGCCGTTGAGCTCCATAAAGCTGCATTTGACAGGATATGCCAGTCACACTCTCATCCATATTGCTATAAAATATAGCATTCTGTGTAGAACATGTAGAACGTGACACAGCGTCAAACCAGACTTCTTCTTTTCCTCAATGGAGAGCATATTTACACTGTTTAAATCGTTCCCTGTCCCCTATATAGTGCACTACGTGCCATTCACTGTACAGAAAATACTAACTCTGTGGACAAGTGACCGATTTCAGCGTCTATTTTATAGTGCAGGGGGCGGGGCTTCGGATTCTAGAGAGCATTTGATTGGTCAGAAAGTTTGATGAGAAGCGAAGTTACGATGTGACGTCAAAAAAATCGTTGCGCCGTTTTGGCGGAAGTGACGAACTCCAAGCTTAGAATGCTTATATCTTCTAAATACGAATGTTGTCACTGTTTTGGACCACACTGCCTTATAGATAACCTTTCTAACACCCATAAAAACTTCAATTTTGATTTCATGGGGACTTTAAATCTCTAAAATAAGGTCTGTGGTTCACACAAGCTCAAGATACTTTCACGTTTTATTCTGCAACATAAAACACACCGGTTACACCCCACTCCTGATTTTTTACAACTGTTACGTTTCTTAAAAAAGACGGTTGCTAGCAAGTTGCTAAATGGGACTACAGGCGCTGTCGGAGACATTAAAGTCATCACGCCGAACAGTTGGTCAATTTATAGTATTTTCCAATTGTATAATTTATAGTACAATTAATTGTAGAATAGCCAATTAATAGTTTCCCGCATTTTATATTGTTGTTCGACGATGTTTTTTTGTTTTGCCTCGAAATGCAACACAAGTCTTGGGATTGAAGATGCTCGTTTTATCGCTTACTGATTCGGAGACTCTGGGCACCATAAGGTAAACTCATATTACGATTATTCCATGTAAACACCACATTTACAGGCTTAGTCTCTGGGAAAGTGAAACTTTAAAGTCCGCGTGAACCGGAAGTTGCTGCCGACTTTGTCAGTGTAGTGACGTATTTCCATCTGAAACGGAATATTGAATAGAGGGCGTGGTTTAATGTTTGTGCTCCTCCTCTCTGTCACTCATAGCAATCTGGTTGGAGGGGTGTGTTTAAGGATATTCTGCCCAAGCCGTTTGACGTCATCAGAAAAGGAATGCCATTCCTGATAGCAACAGACTCCGGGGGGCGGATCCGCCCTCAAGTCGGCAGCTCCGCTGTACTGTCAGACTCTGTTCGGTCATTCGCCCCAGAATATGCCCCGCCTCCGGACAGCGCACTGTCAGTTAGCGGTCTCATTACGGACACTGCGCGGATTAGCTAGCGATCTGGACGCGTTTGTTTTTCTAGCAGTCGCTTCTCTGAAATCAAATCAAATCCTCCTCAGAGTGCTGAAGCTGTTTAAATATGCGTTATATGTACAGTATGTACAGTTGCCAGTAACTTTAAGGTAGTTAATTGCTTTGTTGTAGTTTTTAATTGTGAAATTGCGTTGTGGAACGTTAGCTCTTCAGCACATTAGCATTATCGTAGATCGGAGTAATATCAGGCCTGTTTAGACGAGATCTCCTTCTTTTTGTGAGACGCGGTATACTTAGTCCTGAGTGTATATGTAACGTTAGGTAATTTTTCACCCCTCTTCAGGAATAACTGCAGGCGATATTATGCTATATTTTTCATTTAATTTTGGTTCTGGAATATTAGCTCAAGTCTATTTTTGTATATATTTTGACAAATATATTCCTCACCTCTTGCAATGTTATTTCAGATAATTTATATGAAATGAAAACATACTAAGATACTGTGTGTGTGTGTGTGTTCTGTTGCAGCTTCACAGCTCATTCAAGTGCTCCAGTCTGGTTTTTGATTCTACATCATCCTTCGATATTCTACTTCATCTTTAAAAGTAAGATTAAATTACTTTTTAAAAGAGTAATTTTTTAAAAGAGTTTTAAACTTGATTTAGCCAACTAGTTTGTCAAATACTGACAATGATACACACTTCAGCTTTTAATGTGTAATAATCTACTTTTAAATCCTACATTTAACAGTAATCTTTGCTATGATATATCATGACATTTTGTATGAAATGTGCTTGTGTGATTACAGGTGCTGTGAGAAAAAGTCAACACTGATACTTGTTACTTATTTCAATGTTTTTGTTTTTCACTCTTGTCCTAAGGTTATCATAGTCAGCCGGATCCGGTCCGTATCCAGATCAGATGATGGACCTGCACCCTGAGACGACCACAATGCAGCCCTGAATGTCAGTGAAGACCACGGCAATTGAACATCACGACTGGACTGACATCAGCACAGATCCTCAGCAAAGACCACGAGAAACAGACAAGTCCTCTGCACAGACCCCTATGGCCAGCAATGAATGTGTCAGGCCAGGAGCTGCTAGGACCACAATGCAGTTTTATCCTGCTTATAATCACTGTTAATCCAGTCGTCCACTACTGGCTAAACGGCAGCCCTGCTGGACGGACTACAACTTCTCCTCTGATCAAATGACAGCGTGACGTATCCTGATCTTCAAGCAGCAGGAGCTGGAGGAAGTATTCTGAATGCCATCAGTCCACAGTCTCACTAGTGATGCAGCCTGAAATCATAATCACACCATCTTTGTTCATTTATCCAGAGGAGAGCTGAGCTGACTGCTCCTGGTTTCTCCCAAGCTGTTTTTTTCTTTGTTTCAGTCACCTGCTGGAGTTTGGGTTCCACTGTCACCTCTGGCTTGCTTAGCTGGGGTTTAAAAGACACTGAATATTCAAGAATAATATTGATTTGATTGTACTGACACTATTGCATAATGACAAGACTTGAGTTGAACTGAGCTGGATCATGATATCGCTGTTTTCTCCAGAGCTGCTTTATCGCCGAATCGACTTTGTTTCATAATGCATTAATTTTGCAACATTTTCACTGATATTGAATTTTATTAAATCAACATCAAGCTGACACAAAGTGAATAATGAAATTTTTGTGTGCTATAAAATTCCTTATGGCTGAATTGAGCTAATTCATTCGTAAATATTAACTTTACAAAGTTATTGAACTGAATTGTCTTTCTAGAGGTAAAGTTTTTCATGAAGTAAAACAATGTTTTTGTACAATTTGTGGTTGCATTTTATTTTGTATTTTTCTTCATGTAATTACCTACTTTTTATAGAGTGTTTCATTATTACTGGCCAAGGAAAGTTGATTTTTTTTAAAGTTTTGAATGATTTTATGGTTTATTAATATTAATAAAAGGAGACATATTACACTTTTATAGAGCAGTCTAGTCTATATAATGTTTGTTGGCTCTATTTTAGGTATTTCCATAGCTAGTTTTGGCCAGATTACCCATTTTAAATAAGGTATAGACCCACTAAATGAACGGGTCCGGATCGGATCCGGTTCGGATGAACCGCTTTATTAGCGGATACGGGTAGGGTCTGGACCGGATCCGGTGCGCTGTGCAAGTGGACTCTGATGCTCCGGAGTCATTTTGCTATCTGGGATTCCAGAGCGGAAGCAAATGTTCAGATTTGATTAAAGATTAGGAAGACAAACTATTTTTTTCAGCGGATTAACTGTTTACATCAAGACTAGCAATATGCGCTAGTAAAGCAAGTAAAATCAATTTTGATTTCATGCGGACTTTAAGGATGCATGCTTAAAGCCACGTTAAAATGAAATGTTTACGGCCACATAAAGCTGTTAGAAAGCAGATCGAGGATTTTCTAGAAGCAAGGATAAAATAACAGTTTGTGTAACGTGTCTCTTTCACAAAACGATAGCTCAAATGTGGTACTTTATTCACTAAAATAAATGTAATCTGACCATATCTAAAAACTCGCTCACTCTGCTGTCATTTAATAGATTAAATGCACTAGAATTTTATTGAGTAGTACGTGGAGACACGTTTTTAATTAAAATATTCATATTAATCAAGGATTTATTGACTTTTAATGCACCTTATTTCGAAATGTGCAGCGCTTTCATACGTCCTTTAGTTATGATTATTTCATTTATTCACGATAATATTTATTAAATGTCTCATTTCAGTTTTAGTTTGGCTCTAGTTTTGTATGTATTCCAGCTTATATGAAAAGGTTAATGTAGCGTGGATCAAAATGCATATAACGCTGTAGTTCGTTTTATATAAGTTTAGCGTTTCAGTTCTGGCGATTTAGTTTTTGGCTTCAAAATTCATGAAAGTTATATTATTTTGTGAAGATGGACAAAACGTGGAATCCCACTGGCGTCATGTGACGGAACCAGCCTGCAGCGTGACGTCACGAGAGCAGCGAGCGCCTCGAGTGTGACGTCACAGAGCCGCGGCTATATAAAGCCTGCTCAGCATTCTAACAGCAGACCGAGTGAGTGTTTGAATGCCCCTCACTTTAGTTAGGGTCACGCTTCACACAGTCTTTTCTGACTATTCACACTTCACACACATTACACAGTGTGTCCACAGTGATCAGTATAATCAGATTTCTGTCATAATCAAGCGATGTCTACACCAGCTGAGCGCAGGGAGTCTGTGGCTGGAGCCGCCTGGGCTTCGAAAGCATCCAGCTTCGAGAGCATCGATCTGAGCGATGAAACGATGGAGAACAGCCCAGCAGGTGAGGTGGAGATCAACAGCAGTGATCTCTCTAGTGCTACTCTGCTGCTCTCGGTCTGAGCTCAGTGTTTGACCTCTTTGACCTCTTATATCCAGCGTTCCAGCCAAATATGACTTTAACCAGGGCTGGGTTTACCTGGGTATGCTCAGCTCGCTCGTCCAGGGGCCCAAACACAATGAAGAGAGATATAACATTTTTGTTATACTATGGGCTATCTACAGCAGTAAAAGAACCAAAACCACAGCAAATAAATATAACTAACAATAGGGTACAAAATGACAAACTATTTCTGTTTTCCGACATTTTTATGTTGCGGAAATCACGCTTTCTGTCTCCAATTCTCTCTCAGAGACGTGAACAGAAACTTGTTGTCAGCGCTGCCCCGCAAATTTATCAACCAAATAGTTTCGCCGCTGAAAACCTGGATGACATTTCTTAGTAGCGGGGTTCTTGAAGCAGTTCAACTTAAAGATTCGCTATTAGTAGACTCTGCTGCTGAACACTGCTGAGAGACGCACATCCGATAAAAATGTGTTTTGCCTAAGTCACTATAAAAGGTAAATCCGGCCCTGAATTTAACTGCAGATCGTTTCTGGGAACTAATTGCAAGTTATTCTACCGTAATTATTAGAGCTGCACTTTACTTCTTGAGTCAGTTTACTGTCAGGAAATTGAATCGGTTTCTGATCCGTAGTCAGAGATGTTTGCTTCTAATAGTTTGCTCTTCGCTCTTCTTTATTCCAGACAAAGCTTCCAAAGGAAAGAAGGGGAAAGCGGTGCGTGTCTTCCGGAAGCTGTGCCAGGCTGGAAAGCGGCCGTTCGTCTGCGGGCCGGACAGAGTGGTGCGTCTCAGAGCACAGACGGACGATCCCGAGGTGACGCCTGTCTCGGGTCCGACGGCTGCCGCGGATCCTGCCGTTCTTGAGCTGCTGTGTCTGCCGGGTCAGGTGTGGGACGATCCGGAGCCGCCGTCGTGTGTGCCACGTTCCTCCGGGATCACCGAGCAAACGCCGGATCCTATTCCAGATTCATCCGCTCTGAGTCTGTGTCACAGTGAGTCATTATTACTTTGGTTCCTTTATTTCTATCTTGTTCTATTCTAATAATTATTATTTGGCAGCGGCTATTTGCACTAAGTAAAAATAGCATATTTTCTATACTAAGTGCAAGATTTTCTGCTAATTATACCACTTATTGCAGATAGTGGTCAATTAGCTGCATAGCAGTTGTAGTACATTATAAAACAGTATGCAATTATAACGTATTAAATGCAAAATTATAATTTTAATTCAAATTATTAAACAGATGCCACGTTATTGGGACAATATAGCGCTCCCTACACCTACCCTAACCCTACCTGATACTTTATTTTCAACTTTTTGATTATTTCCTTAATTTTTATTGAAAATAAATGTACTTTCTATGTGATATGAGATTTGAAAAGGAGATGTTGAAAAGGAGATTTTGAAAAGCCTCTGCCAACAAGGTGTGCTATTTGCACTTAGTGTAAATAGACAGTCCGTTGTAATTCTGATTTGATGACTTAAAGGGAGATTCACCCAAAAATGAAAACTGTGATTTTATCTGCCTTACCCCCAGGGCATCCTAGATGTAGGTGACTTTGTTTCTTCAGTATAACACATTTGATGATTTTTAAGTCCAGCCGTTGCAGTCTATCAGTCTTGTAATGCATGGCAAGGGTAACAAAATCTAGGAGAGTGTAAAAAACATGCACAGACAAATTCAAATTAAACCCTGCGGCTCGTGGCGACACATTGATGTCCTAAGACATGAAACGATCAGTTTGTGCCAGAAACCAAACAGTATTAATATCATATTTGACCTCTAATACACCAATGTCCCACTGCTTTGAGCGCGCGCACGGCATCCAGTGCATGAGGTGTGTACACGCTCTGGCGTAGTTTACGCAAGCGCCGGAAATGATCTCTCGCGGGTATACGTCACTCATTGTTTACACAGTGCACAGTCATTTTAGGTACGATGGCTAATCAAAATGGTACTTACTTGCGCTTATCCGGATTGTTCAAACCGACTTAAAACTAAAAGATTATGTTCTCTCGCGCGAACTCATTCGGGAGCGGTGACTTTCCACGTATTCCCAACTTCTGAGCCTGCTCGCCTGAAGTTATGGTTGATTGCTCTTCATAATTTTGTTGGCCATTTGCCAGCATATACGACTGCTAGACTGCCTCTGAGTTAAAAATCTTTGTGTTGTGTTCTACTGAACAACAAGTCCAGTCATCTTTCATGCCTTGGTAATCAGAGAAACATCCCATTTTGTTTCATTTTTGGGTGAACTATCCCTTTAAAGTAACTGCTTAATAATTTGACAGTGACATTTCTTGAACTGTTTCCATGTTTAATTGCTAGTTCACATGTATTCTGTGGTCAGAGATGTTTCTAATGGTTTGCTCTTCATTCGTTTTAGAAAAAGCTAAGAAAGGAAGGAAGAGGAGAGCGGTCCGTGTCTTCTTCCGGAGAGCATGTGAGGCTGTGAAGCAGCTCTTCCCCTGCTGCGACCCGGACCAAGTCCAGCCTCCTAAAGCAGAGCCGGATCTGGACCAATCCCAGCTCATTCCTGAGCTGCTGTTTCTGCCGGAGCAGGACCAGGTCTCTGCAGATCTCCAGTCGTCTCCTGAGGAAGAAGGTCCCTCCGAGATCCAGGCCCATGATGCAGTTCTGCCCGGTTCAGTGTCCGGTTCAGTGTCCGGTTCAGTGTCTGGTTCAGTTCCCGGTTCAGTGCCGTCGATCGTGTCAGAAATGGCACCGGACACAGTGTCTCCTGATCCAGAAATCGAACGGCCTCAAGGTGAGTCATTACTGCTTTGCATCATGTTATTTCTGCTCTGTGTTATTTTCTCTTTATCGATACTGTAGACCTGGCCTTGACATTCACTTTTTTGCTCACCAGCCACTGTGGCTAGTGGTTTTCCAAATTTACTAGCCACTCAGCATTTTGGCCACAATTTTATTGGTGGGAAATAGTTTTATATGACTAAAGTTACTGCATACTAAAATTTATTTAAATTGATTTCCAGGTCATTTTTTTGCCTATTTAAAGGGCATTTTTCCCTAACCGTATTAAATGCATGCGTCATCTTTCATATCAAATTCTTACATTTTAATAATAATTTCACGTAATATAATAAGACACTATAGGGCTGTTACTGTTTCAGTACTGTTTCAGTATTAACAAAACCGATCTTTCCACTACAGAAGAAACAGTTACAGTTTACACTGCAGAATTATAATATAACATTAATATTATGAACTTGGTGTTTTAAATCAGTTTTTTCTTTAAATATACAAATATGAAATGTTGGAAAAAATACAAAGATAAGCTACTTTTAAATATGAAAGTAAACCGCCAGTAGGTGGCAGCGAGTGACTGTCTTATTAACGAGTCACTGAGGCTTTCATTTAAACGATTCGTTCAGACGGCTGATTCATTCAAGATTGAAGCAAGTGTCTTTATGAGTGGACCACTGAATCATTGACTCAAATGATTAATTCAAATGCGCCAAATCATTCAGAACCAAAACACCACTGTGTTGCTCAGAGATGCGCTCAACAAATCCACTTGTCCCACACAAGCGTTAATGTTAAGCTCTGTTTCTATATATAAAATTCAACCTGCCAAAGTGGCTAGTGGGGGTGACCGTGTTCCCCGTCACTGCTGAAATCCACCCGCATTTGCTGGGTTGGCTGGTGTTAATGTCAAGCCCTGCTGTAGACTGTGATACTCTGCCATCACTTGTAGCTGATCTGCAGTGCATCTGAAACTAAAGAAAGTCTTAAAGACTCTTGATTTGTTGGTCCTTCAGCTCTGCTGTTGACAATCAAAGGAAGTCTCAAACATGTCCATCTTCTGTTTCTGTGTGTTCTTCAGGATCCGTCGTGTCTTTGTTTGAAGTGGGACATTTGATCGCATCAGGGAACTTCAGCAAGGTCTATGAGGGAACACACATATTCAGCGACAAAGTGAAGGTTGCTCTGAAGTGTGTCCCCAAGCGCAGAGCGGACCGCTATCTTGACATTGTAAGTTAACAAAACCTGAAGAATATTTGGTGTTTTTATAACCTGTAGCTGACATGCAGCTGGAACAGAAGACCGCAAACTAACGGTGGTTGTGTTCGTCTCTTCTCAGGCTGGTCACTCCAAACCCGTGCTTGCTGAAGTGGCTCTGATGCTCCGGCTGGGAGAAGCTCCCTCGTGCCCCAACATCATGGAGCTACACCAGTGGCTGGAGGAGGAGAGCAGCTTCACTCTCATTATGGAGTACCCTGAACCCTGCAGGACCTTGGAGGATTACATCTTGTTCTCCGGCCCCGTTAGTGAAGCACAAGCACGCTTGTTCATGCTTCAGGTGCTTCAAGCGGTCAAACACTGCCATGAGCGTGGAGTTTATCATGGTGATATCCGCTCGAGGAACATCCTGGTGACTCTCCACAGTCTGGAGCTCAAGCTCATCGACTTCCGCTGCGCTCGTCTGATCAGCAGCGAGGGCTTTAACAGCAGCCAATACCAAGGTGAGTCTCGCTGATGATCACGTGATGTTGTGCTGTTGATGATGAAGCGTACAGAAGCACTGAAGCTGTGTGTGTCTCTCACAGGATCAGACGCATACACCCCTCCTGAGGTCCTCGGTCAGTCCGTATTCCACGCCGCAGCAGCAGACGTCTGGGCGCTGGCCGTTCTGCTCTTTGAGATCATTCACAGATATCTGCCCTTCGAAAGCTTTGATGCCATTCAGCACGGCTACGTCAGGGTGGATCCCACCTTATCCACAGGTGAACACACAAACAGCTCCACATTATGCTGATGTTTACTGTTCATGTTTGATGTGTGGAGACTAACCGCGCTCTCTCTGAACTCTTCCCAGCGTGCCATGACCTGATCTTCCACTGCTTGAGCCGTAATCCAGCACACCGGCTGACGCTGCGGCAGCTGGAAGAGCACCGCTGGATGAAAGCCTAGACTGGAAGAAGGCAGGGATCCCAGTGTGCATCAGACAGAGCAGAGCTGAGGAGTTTAGTGAGTGACCAGCGGCGTCTCGAGGAGTCTCAGGAAAGGCAGCGAGACTCTGGAGCTGCAGGTTAAATGACGACTGTGTTCACAAGCACCTCAGAGCATCGGCAGACAGCAAAGCAGCGTTTGTGTTCACGTGCTCGTATTCTTAACCCGCGAACACCTGCAGCTCCGTCACTAAACGCTCTCAAAAACAGAAGAAAACCACTCAACACAAAGAACGACAAGAATACAATATTTTAGAACGCTGCTGTCTGTAGAAATGAGAAAGGATCATAAGAAATTTTTAAATTAGAAATTCGTAAATGCATGTAAACATAATCACTTAATTAGTGCTTCACAAATTAATGTAAGGAATGTAAAAAAAAAAAAACTACTTATACAATATTATAGAAAGTAAAAGTAGGCACTAATTGATGCTTTATTGGTAACATTAATGTAAAAAATAATGTGAAACGATATTCTATTTCTTATAATATTTCCGAAAGTAAATGCAATTTTTAAAAATAATATTTCCAAAAGTAAATGCTATTTTTTAATACTATTTTAGAAAGTAAATGTAGTCACTAATTGGTGGCTTATTAGTGACATTAACGTAAGAAATGTAAAAAAAAACATAAAAAGCTATTTTTTTTTAATATTTCAGAAAGTAAATGCTATTTTTGTATAATATTTCATAAAGTAAATGCTATTTTTGTATAATATTTCAGAAAGTAAATGTAGTCACTAATTGGTGGCTTATTAGTGACATTAATGTAAGAAATGCAAAAACGTTGTTAAAAATTTAAGTAATTAAAAATAATACTTCTGAATGTTGCTAATAACTAATAATTTATTCATTTATTAATGTAGTAACTAATAATTTTGTAATCTGTAATAAATGTATTTTTAAAAAAAATAAAAATATGCAGGCAGTCGCACCTGTGATGAGTCTGAGTCTTTCTCATTGCTTTACACAAGACCTGGAAGAAGTAAGACAGTATTTCATAACTCATCATTTCTATGAATCACACACCTGAACGGACACGAGGTTTGTGGGTGTAGGAAGTGGTTAACTGGGATTAATTGTAGAACGAGTTAATGCAACTGAAAGAGATTCACTCAAAAACGAACCTTCTGTCAACACAGAAGATATAGTGAGAAAAGTCTCAGATATAATGAAAGCCATTCTTCTAAAGATCTCGTCCTGTGTTCAGGAAAGACCTTGAGACGCAGAGGCGTGTCCTGAAGCAGACTGACACATTCACACAGTTTGCTTTCAGAGTTTACTGAGTGTGCCGGTCACTCATCAACAGCTCTGGTCAGATCCAGCTTCATCATGTTTGTTCCTCCTCTCAGTCCTGACAGGTACACCTGTGCTTTGGGTACGTTACTCTCTCCGTCCCGCTTCGTCTGGCTGGCGGCGTCTTTAGGGAGGAACGTCTGTGTGCTGTTGTGTCGTCTCATGTGACTCGAGTGCGTCTGCATCGAGCGTGTGACTTTATTCTGCAGATTGGCCTGAGACAGAGAGGTTCTTACAGGGTTAAATTCTCTAATGCATGTCTGGACTTTGTAGTTGGATGTAGAAAAACATCCCGACATGAGAGCCACTGAGGACGCAGTGGATTAGTTCTGTTTTTGATGGTAATGCACCACCGAATACATCTAAATTCGTTTTTGTCTGTGCTAATCATTTTATTCTAGTCTGCTTTCTGAATGAGGGACAATTCAATGCAAGTTTAGTTAAAAAGTTCAAACTCAAGGATGGATCAGCACCCACTGTTCGTGATCCAGCTGCACCTCCACAAGAATTCAAATCACACACTTTATATATCTTTCTATTCCTTGCGATCGCCTTTTGCTTTTTCCACTGTTTCCATTAGCATTTAAAGCAATATGCACAGAAACCGCTCGCTGTGAACAGAGCTGTTTTTGACAGGGTAAAAAGGGTGTTGTTTTACAAGAACGTTGAGAAATTTTAACCAAAGTATGTTTTTTTTATTAAGACCCTAAAGAATCATGCCAACTTGTAGAAAATGGGCCTCTGATGTCCTCTTTAAAGCACAGCCTCCACAAAAGCAGACTTACTTTGAGATCAATCTGAGGTTAATTACAGACTTAAAATCATAACAAGAAATAGTTTAAATAGCTATGATACTGTTTTTGAAATAAAATATTTGCATAGCTATGACAGAAAACACTTCTCTCACAGTTATGCCTGGGGAAAAAAAAAAAAATTTAATAAAGCATATACATAAACCCAAAATAGGAAATAAAACCGCTATCGAATAAGCATGTGTCCTATATGTTCTGTGTCCTAAACTTCTGAAACATTGGTGTCTCATATTTTAGAGCAGTCAGTGCATTTTGGGAAAGAAATCAATCATTACAATTTTCATAAGTAACTTTTCTATTGATGGAATGAGAAAAGTGTCCAAAACTTCAATGTTGTGCTGTCACTTGTGCTGCATTGACTGTTGAGGTAACGTCCGACTTCTTTTGCCACACTCCGTGATGGATTTCCTTCTCGAAGGAGTTTTATAATCCTTTCCATTGTTTCAACAGACGGCTCTCTTGTTGGGGCCATGTTTCCTTTCAATTAGCCAAATCCAACAGCTCGTTAAGATCTGGAAGCACTCTCTTTTAGCTGCTGACTAATTCGCTTTTTAGATATGTGCCGGTATTTATTTCAGAAATGCAGATTACAAGCTGATTCCATATTTTTTTTCCTCTACAGTTTTCCCTGAATTCAAATGTTTTCATTTAATTGGTAACACTTTACAATAAGGTTCCATTAGTTAATCTTAGTTAATGTATTAACTAACATGAACAAACAATGAAAAATACATGTATTACAGTATTTATTAATCTTTGTTAATGTTAGTTAATGCAAATAGAGTTGTTCATAGCTAGTTCATGTTAATTCACAGCGCATTAACTAATGTATTAACAGATACAACTTTTGGTTTTAATAATGCATTAGTAAATGTTGAAATTAACATGAACTAAGATGAATAAATGCTGTAGAAGTATTGTTCATGCTTAGTTCATGTTAACTAAAGTTGTTAACTAATGAACCTTATTGTAAAGTGTTACCATTTAATTTGTTTGAGGTATGTTTCACATAAACAGTGTTCAAGCAAAAATAGTTTTGTGTCATATCTGTGATTTGTTTATTTGTTATAGTCAAAACGTTGGGTGAACATCTAAGTGTGGTGATTCCATAATCTTTGCCAGGGGTTGTAGGCTCAGCTGCGTGAATGCACGCGTGCCACTTGATCCACAAATGCACTTCTTCCTTGTGGCATGCACAAATTCTGATACACTAACATCTGCATTCAAAACCATGTTTCTATTTGTAAAAAATGGCTGCATGTTCGTCTAACTCTGAATTTGACTGACACAAGTTGACAGGCATTTGGTTGTGGATAGTGAGATACAAGTCTTGCAAAAAAAAACAAAAAAATAAACAAAAAAAAAAAAACAAAAAAAAAAAAACAAAAAAAAAAAAAAAAAAAAAAAAAAAAAAAAAAAAAAAAAAAAAAAAAAAAAAAAAAAATTATCACTATTTTGCATGCATTTGTAAGTAAATATGAGACTAATTTCACTTTTTGGCTTCACTTTTCTATAGTGGAAGGAAGTGGAGATGCATGGTCCATCTTTTTTTACAGTCTATGATTTTGCTAGGTATTTGAGTAAATTAAAACACAATACTTGCATTTAAATGTGAATTCCTCGGCCGCCACAGAACTCTCACCCGCCATTTTCTTGGAATATAAATTCCGTCGTCATCTTGCAATTAATTCTGGGATAGGGTGCGACGTGTCCATCCGATGTACACTTCATTTGTTTAATAAGTGCATGGTGCAGTGGCTGCAAAATGTATTGGCGTATATCTAAATGGTTTGACTAATTAAAATAATTTTTTGTCATTAGTGTCTATAGATGATACATACTACAATGTACTAACGTTGTCCACTAGAGGGAACCACAGGATAAGAAATATGTTGAGATTGCCATTGAGAGATGAAGGATGCAATACTAATGTTGTCCACAAGACACAAGACCGTGTAGATCGCGTAGTTTAAAATCTGTGTATATGGTTCAATAAATATGCATAGCATTCGTTATAGTTTTACGAAGGCTAAAACAATCTAAGTTTGATTAGTTTACAAAGAAATCTGCGATCTTCAAAATGCCTTAATATTTATTTATATATCGTGATTTCAGAAAACCTTTATCAAGTTGTCAGACATGACCACATATATTGCGGTCCAGTTAAAATGAAGAAACAATATTAGTTGTCTATTGAGATATGGTACATACAATAATACACAACACTTAAATAGGCCTACTCGTATTACGTTTGAAAAGAGACATGGCCGGTCCTCTACACGAGGTGTTTCCCAGCGGGCAGCTTGATAGCAATTTGACCTCAAATATTCTTCATTGATGACGATGCTGTAACATCAGTTTAAATTCAGTGTGGACAGCAGTTTCTTCCCGTGGTAATTGGGTGAAGAGAAGAAGTTAATCCCACACTGAAATTGGTTTAAGGTATATGTGGGCCAATATGTTTGACATTCAATTTATATCAAATCTGTGTCATTCCAAGTGTTTGACATCAGTTAGATTTGCCGTGCTTGGACCCTGATGATCGCCGCTTGCATCTACATTTAGTACGTTTTATTCAGAACTTTAGTAATCCAATACGGCAGGTTCAACCCTCTTTCTTTCCAGTCCCTTAACTCTTTACCTGGATCAGATTCAGATCATTTCCAACAACACCCCCCAAAGCTTCACCGTTCTAAACCACCTCCTGGGTCGACATTTCATTTCATTTCATTCAGTAACTGTTAGAAAATTTCAAGCTCTCTGTCAAAAAAGGGGGAGAGTGGGGACGGTTGCAACGAGGGGCAGTTGCAACATGGCTTATTTCTTCAACCAGGAATGAGCTACAGTGATGATATTCATACTGCGCATGCTCAACTAGCCCCTCATCTTTCCTGGACAAAATCAGCCACATGTGACCATTCCTTCTACAAAAAATATTTTTCTGGTAAAAAAAAAAAAAATTAAAATTTTTTTTTTTAAATCAGATTTTTTTGTCATAGTGTCGAAGTTGTTTGCGTGCATTTTGTATTTTATGCAATAATAATCTTTAAAAGCTTTAATGCATTACTTGTGCGCAGTTAAAGGGGCCCGAAATATTTAGTGGTGTACTATTTAAACTTCTATTACAATTGCAAAGCGTTCTTGTAGCTCAAACAGTAAAGTATGATGCTAATGGTCATGCAAGAATTGGTGTATATTTTGTGAAGATTATACATGGTGATTTCTTTTCAACCATGCTGAATGTTGGTATTCTATGTTATTTGTTGGCTACTAATCAAAGAGTGATATTGTGTCACTAGCCATAATAAAGGCTAGGAGACTCACAGGGTCACATTAAGGAACCAATCAAATTGCTAACCTATTCATTCAGCTGACTCTGACATTATGTTTGTGCATTCCAGATCGACCATTTTATTTATTAAGCACTATTTAAAACAACATCTGTTGACCAATGTGCTCTACATAATATACACTACAGTATAATGTAAAATACAATAAAATGGCATAAAACATAACTTGGCATCAGTTTGGCATTTCATGCAATGACAAGAAAAAGAGGATCAGTTCACTCTTAAGTATTCTTTTTCATATACACGTGATCTCGTGTGTTCATTTCAACACTGACCTAATGTATGATCTAAGTGATATGTTATTCATCAACAGACATAAAATATTTATTATCGCTTCCGACCCAATTCAGTGCTTAATCCGCATAAAACGTTGCTCAGAAACCATCCTAAATTTGTTCTTACGATCATCTCTCAAATATGCGTACGTGTGATTCATAGAATGAACGTGCGCGCAGAAAACACATGTACGCCTCTCTTTCAGATGTGAAATCTATAAATCACAAATGATCTTGAACTTGCAACTGAATGGTTTCAGCTCTCTGCCTTGTAAACGACTCCTAATTAATGTCATTAACATGTAAAAGATCGCAGTCATCATCCATATTCTTTCATTTAGAACCGCGAGCTGCAAGAACAGCTTACATTTCCAAAAACCTGCAGCACTCCGACAAGAAAAAGTGTGTACGTCTGCTCAGATCCTGACGTGATGCTAAGCACTTTTCCACGTCCATTTTTACAAATATGAGCCTTGCTGTGGATTTCAGTGCACGCACACTCTTAAGATCGAATCTGAGCGTACGCTTTATAAATGAGGCCCCAGAAGTTGCAAACATTATTTTAGAACCTCTCACTACAACATGGCCCTATAAATGTTTGGCTGTCCTCAGTGACACCTGGAGAAACAGACATGAAACTGTTATATCACGCAACTCTGGCGGGGTGGTGATCCAAATATGCTGTTCGTGTTTGCAAACTACTAGCTGACCCTATGACCATATTGTGCCAAGTTAAGTGTTACACAAGTTGCTCAGTGCTCTAAAGTAATACATTATACAAGACATTGATTTTTGTTTTCCTATAAAGAATATACGACAATATACGACAGTATACTTACAGTTTATATATTGCTAACTCCACAAACATTGAAAACCGACAGATAGACCAACACTGTAGTCCAGGCTCCATCCTCCAGCTGTTGACGTTGTTGAATGGCGCGCTTAAACTTTAAAAAAATGAGTGCTAAGAGGTCCTAAAAGTTCCTGTAGCTCAAACAGCAGCATTTGGCACTACTCCTACACCAACTCATGAATTGATAAAAATAGGGTGACCATACCTGCCATTTTTCCCGGACGCGTCCTGGCCAGGATTTCTATATTGCCTAAACTATCTAGGTTTTGGCTTTGTTTGCGTGTGCAGACCGATCGGTGTATCACATCAAAATACCATTCAGATGGTTCCTTATGCTTTCGAAACGCTCTCGAGGTACTTCGATGTCAAACACTGATCGGTCTGAGACGCGCTGCTTTTAAGTCGAACACACATCCTATGTACGCGTAATTGCATCGCTTTGACCGTAGATCCCACCTTCTCACACACACCATGATTGGTCCGTTATGTACAATGCCTGCATGTTATCGGTCAAGCTACTTTTCGATCATTACCTTCAGCAAGCATGGAAACAAAGCCAAAACAAATCCTGGCAAATGGCACGTATGGGCTGACTGACCCAAGCCCTGGCAGCAGCAACACCCGTGGATTGGAAAGTTCAGAAGCGGTTTGCATCTCACTTCAGAGCTGGTATGCATGCAAGCGCAGCTCTATATATGCACCACTAGATAGATGTAAAGTGAAGCATGCTGTCTTTTCTTTTCTCTAGGTATGAACTACTACACGTCTGTGCTTCCCTTCCTGGCAGCAGTTCAGACAGCTGTAGTTGGGAAGGGTGAGATTCAGCTGCACGTCCAGGCTCCAGCAGAGGTGGCTCCAGATTACTGCTCCAGCTTCACACACTGTTCCACCAAATATCCTGATGCCATGACTAAGTGGGAAACATTTTTCAAGTTACTGTCGATAGATGCACATTTAGGTTGAATTCAGGTCAAATGGGACACTTTTTGCCATTGAGATGACTGGGAAAACATGTCCTAATTAACTGAATTCACCCTATATTTGTTCATTAAGCAGATGCTTTTTTTTTCAAAGTGACAAGAACTTACTCAAGAAGACAGCTTCTGTAACAAACACTACAGACTAAATACAATACAGTGTCAAGCAGCAAGAGCAATTATCATGCATGCACATGTGGAATATTTGTACACAGACACCACAAGACTATGTCGACATGTGAACTCCAAAAAAACTTTAAAGAAATGGAAATCAGTCACAGTGTCTGGGCTCCAAAGGTCTCTGACCATATCACAGTTCAATGACAAATCAATATATTTATGACATAAAATGAAGAATACTAGATTCACTAGTCTCTCTAATATCTTGGTCACTAATGGGATGTCAGCAAATTTGTGATACTGACCATGTTTACTTCTTTGTGCAAAAGGTTTTTCAAACTAGTTCAAGCACATTTGTGACCCTGGCGCACCAAAGCATTCTTAAAGGGCTAGTTCAACCCAAAATGAAAATTCTGTCATTAGTTACTCACCCTCATGTCGTTTCAAACCCGTAAGACCTTCGTTCATCTTAAGAACACAAATTAAGATATTTTTGATGGAATCTGAGAGCTCCCATAGACAGCAACGTAACTGAAATGTTGTAGTCCAGAAACGTAGCAAGGAGATCTGTAAAATAATCCATGTGACACCTTAATTTGTGTTCTGAAGAGGAACGAGGGTCTTACGGGTTTGAAAACGACATGAGGGTGAGTAAATGATGAACATTTTTATTTTTCTCGTGAATTATCCCTTTAAGTCGCTGGGGGATATTTGTAACAATAGCCAAAAAAAGCATTGTATGGGTCAAAATTATCGATTTTTCTTTTATGTCAAAAATCATTAGGATATTAAGTAAAGATCATGTTCCATGAAGATATTTTGTAAATTTCCTACCGTAAATATTTTAAAACTTAATGTTTGATTAGTAATATGCATTGCTAAGAACTTCATTTGAACAACTTTAAAGATGATTTTCTCCATATTTAGATTTTTTTTTTTTTGCACCCTTAGATTCCAGATTTTCAAATAGTTGTATCTCAGCCAAATATTGTCCTATCCTAACAAACCATACATCAATGGAAAGCGTATTTATTCATTCCTTCAATATTATAAGCTCAATTTCACAAAATTTACCCTTATGACTGGTTTTGTGCTCCAGGGTCACACATTATGCATTAAGCAAAGGGACTGTTTGCTCACCATTGCTCTTTTCTGTGTTCCTCTGTAGTCTTTGCAGCACATCAGTAACTCTGACGACACAGATTTAAGCAAAAAGGACAAGATCCTGGGACTGCTGTACATTCTGCAGTGTATTTAAGCCTTCCTTTGTCTCCATCCACAGGGCAGCAGAAGAGGTGTCTCTACAAACCGCCTCCTCGGCCTGCAGTGAAAGGTCCATACAGAATATACACTTAATAAAGCATTCAAACTGTTGCTCAATGACATTTCCTTTAACCAGATATGTGTGGATAATTCCTCAAGCTTCGGTTTGGCAGGTGCCTTATGTTGTAATCAAACGGTGAGCTGTAGGCAGAAGCTGTACTCCTCTCCTGAGGTGCGCTTTGGACAGGGCTGGCTCAACTCGGCAGCATATGTAGCAGCTGCTCATTTCCACGCCAGCATCGAGAGGTCCGAGAAGTTCATGGCTCCTCTGCCAAGCCGAGTGCTGCAGGAGTCTGATAGACCACCCAACATTGCCAATCTTAGCGCTGAGGAGAACCACGCACTCCACATCTTCGGCTGGATGAACAGTGTCAATCAACTGCTTGGTAAGAATATCAGAGGAAATAGTGGGAGGGAGAAAATGTATACACTTATGGGTCCAGAAGTCTGAGACCACTAGTGAAACTGCTTTAGTGCTTTAATGGGACCCAAAACACCTGTCATTGTTCACTCACCTTTTCATTCTGTGTTTTTGTTCATACAATGAACATGGAATGACATACAGTATACAGTATCCCATTAATGACAGCAGGACTGGAGCAATGTTCTCCAGCATGGTTTTAGATGTTCCAAAGAGCTTCACAGGAATAATAAAATCTGACCGTCTCTACAAAGATGTTGATTTAAATGTTTAAATTCTTAGACTTTTGTACCATGCTACATGCATTTGTGGCTCAGTACATTGATGGATGAATAAAAAAGTGAACAGTGATCAGAGTAGATCGTGCAATGTACAATTTTGGTGGGAAATAATTTCACATGATTTCACTATGTTGCACAAAGACCTTCTTGGTTTGCTTGTAGTAGAGCACAACTATTGCAAATTCAAATCGTTGCACAATTGTAGAGTAATTTTTTGTATGCATGTATTTATTTGGAAACAGGTGGCTCCCTTGTGAATCTCTGGCGGAGTGCTATGTGTTCACCTCAGGCTCGGGAGAAAGGTCAAGGCCTTCTTCACGACCTCAAGTTCCCTGGTACCAGTCTGATGGTAATCCTGACCGAGATGACCACCAACTGTTAACAATCTCTAATAAATATAAAAACTGGGTAGAATAAACCTGTTTCTAGTAAATAAGAGCTGTTTACAGTGAACACCTTACTGATCTGCAGACGTTTGCTGTGTCCACAACACTGCTGCATCCCGGATGCATTATCATGACAGCCAGTGTAAACATATATAATTTGTATCTTATCCAAACAAAATAAAAACAGAAGAACAAATCAAACATGGATCCTTTCCATCTCATTTATTCAAAGTAAACCAGACAAAATGCAGAAAAAAATATGTTTCTTTCTCCACAAAATAATATAAAAAATACACCCACTTTCAATTCTATATATAGCCAGACTGTACAAAAAAACTGCTTTTATATATACTTAAGTTAACAAAAAAGATTGATTCCTCTGGCATCATTACTTGAAAGCAGCTGTCACTGTGGCAGTACCCTTTTAAAAGGTACTAATATGTACACCTACTAAAATGAGCCATTAAATAAATATGGCATAAAACCCAGTGATAGCTTTTTGGATATTTTTTGGAGAGTGCATGATCCACAAGCCATCCTCACCAAATATAGCCGCATCCTGGAGAGAAACAAGAGCTTTATGCAGCAAACCTATAAATGCTTGCTTGACTGCAGAGGCTTAGCAACAGAAAAACAATTTCTAAAAATCTTTGTTGTCATTGTTGCATTTTTGTCCAATGCCAATACATTTTGAACTCAATTTTAATTCCTGTCATAAGCATGTTGACAGGGTGGTGGATAACACTTTATTTTAAGGTGTCCTTGTTACATGTACTTACTGTTATAATAACAATTAATTATGCATATTTACATGCAAGTAACCCTAATCCCAACTCAAACCATATAGTAAGTACATATAGTTAATTAATATTCCTTAGTACTTAAATGTATAATTACACTATAACTAGGACAGTTGTAATACAGTAACACTATTCGGCTTGCACACCAGTGACAGCAGGTTAAAACAACACAGCCTTGGATGCATCGGTAAACAGCCGCTAAGTGAAGCTTTTGGCATCTGTACAGTGGCGTGCATTCGCTCGGACATGCGGCAGCACTGGACGCTTTGTGAGTAAGAGCAATATCTCTCATCTACAGCCTGAATGGGTTCTATGTGATTTTTCAAAACATATTCATAATATTGTATGGAATTTAATATACAATATCTGAATTTTTCACTTCACTTCTGTGAAGACTGACATGTCATGTCTGCTCTCCTACAGGACTAATAAGGACCTAATAAATTATTTGCATTCCATCAGACTTACAGTCATTATTAAATAGACTTTGGCCATGTCAGTCTCATCATGTGAAATTAAAGTAAGCGGTTTTGGAACACCGCCATAGTGAACTTCATAATATACTCTTCATAGTATACTTATATTGGTTTTCCTTGTTGCCTGTGTTAATGTTAATGTTATGTCCTCCTTATGCTGTCAAGCTGATCTTCATCGATATATTCATAATCATGCACTTCATCGTCATCATCTTCATGTTTTGTGATGGATATGTTGTCCAGACTTTGGCCCTTGGCAAGATCTGAGGGGGAAACAAACGCCCACTCAAAATTTAGGTGAGGACATAAGGACACACAAGCTTTAAAACACAGCCTGTTAAAGGTGAAGTGTGAACTTTTTTTTTGTTTTGTTAAAATACCTTCTCATGTCAATCCTAAATATGTAGAGCTAATTATAAATAAGCAGTTAGTGGGTTGATTTCCTTAAAAGTGGACACTGCTCTGGCAGCACAGCTGACTCAACCAACAGAGTGAGTCTGAAGGAGCAAGTGTTCAGGGGCCTCATTTATAAAACACGTATAGGCACAGATTTGATCTTAAAGGAGACATGTTATGCCCTTTTTTACAATATGTAATATAAGTCTCTGGTGTCCCCAGAATGTGTCTGTGAAGTTTCAGCTCAAAATACCCCACAGAACATTTACTATATCATTTTGAAAATGCTTTTGAGTGTGGTTACCAGGAATACATGTCGTGCTCTGTTAAATGCCAACATGAGTCTGCTCGTCGTTTTCCCTCGCCCGTCACTCTTTCACGTCCCCCATCAATAGAAACTCGGCTAGGTAGCGATCCTCCCTGCCCGCCTTTCCGCTCGGACCTGTTAAAACATCTGATTTTGCTTTCCTGATTATCTATGCTTTATACGTGTTGTAAACCGACGTCATGATGTGTTTTCAAACCATATAACTTCTGATATAGGGTTTGGTCTGCCAGGCACACATAAACGTCGTTTATCTAAATATGCCCCCTGAAGCACACGCACAGAAAGCGGGCTGTCACAGCATGCTAGTACTAACTAATTTTTCTCATTCACACAGCAAGTTTACCTTAAAAACACAACGTTACAACCTTGGGGTTATGTCTGTGAAGGTAAACAGCTGGAAATAAATAGCATTTTTATTTTAGATCTGTGTGGCAGCAGAAATACAGTAAATAAATCAATAAATCAACTGCTCAGTCTCTTGTCTCCTCTGAGGCTGGGACACTAAACAGTGTTCTGTGCTCGTCTGTGCATCCAAACACAGAACAGTTAGCGTGCTTTGCTCAAACTTTCGCCATGGCATTAAAACTAGTACATCGTTGTTGCTTGCGAAAACACAACAATGGCGCCGTGGGTGTAAACGTACAGATGAAGGGGCGGTAATATTATAATGAAATCCCTTTGCAACATCATTAGGGGAGCGAAATCAGACGTGCTCGTTTTCACTTGCAGAAAAAGGCTTACCAAAACAAGTTACTGGATTAAACTTTTTCACGTTTCCTTGGTTGGTAGATGCACTGGAACCCTATATTCTAGCACTTACAACCTGGAAAAGTTCAGATTTTCATGATATGTCCCTTTAAAGGGGTCATTACGGCCTGCCCATTTTCCCAAGTCGTATGATTCTTTAGGTTCTTACTGACAAATCTCTATAACTGCTTTGGTTAAAATTTCTCATGGTAGTGTAAACAACACCCTTTTTTAACCCTTTCCAAAAGCATCTCTTTTCCAGAGCAACCCTTTTTTGTGCATGTTCCTTGTAAATCCTAATAGCTCTGCTCTCTTCTGGGGGTGACGAGCAGTAGTTTACTTTAGCCGCGAAACGTGCTCCTTAAGCTAAGAACGTTTTGGCATTATTATGAAAGGCGATTTGCAAAGATTCATTATAAAACCTTATACTCACTTCTTCTGTAGTTGAAGCTGGATCACGAATAATTCGAGCGAACATAGATGCATTTAGGCAGATCGGGGATTGGCGCATTCCCTTCAAAAGTCTTAAAGTAATTCACTGCGTCTTCAGCGGCTCAGATTTTGGGAGTAAATGATGACTGCTATGTTCTTTATTACATCCAACAACAAAACACCTCAGTCGTTTAGGAGACATTATTGTCTATGTCCCTGCTCCGACAGTGAAACAATGGAGGACTGATGACAGCTCACTCAGGGCGGAGCTAAGGTAAGACACCAGTGTCAATCAACAATTGTGGGAGGGGCCTGGGTCCATGTGACGTCACACAGACAAGAAGCTGAAAACGGCTTGATTTGAGAAAGGGGATATTATTTATAGGGATTAAATAAAACCACTGGGTGGATCTTTATCATTATAGGGTGGATGTGTACAAACACTGCCAACACACATTTCAGTTCACACATGTAAAAGTGAATTTTGCATCCGATGACCCCTTTAAAGTGTGTGTACACTAAAATCCACGCCAATGGTCAGATTTATAAAAACAATTAGACACATTTGAGAAATGATCTCAGAACAAATGTAGGACAGTTTTAAAGCAACATTTTATAAGTGAGGCCCATGGACACCTGTTTGAAAACGATCATTATTTTTGCATTTTCAGTTGATGCTATGATGCTGAAATTACACACTTCACGTTTAACATGCTGATAAACACTGAAGAGGGGTGTAGCAGAATGTTCCTACCTTTCTGCAGGGTAGGTCTTGGCAAAGTGACTGGACTAATGGGAACCTTTTTGTCATTTCCATTTTTTGAATCACTGCATTGAATGAAGTCATCTTGCTTAAAAGGTTCAACACAAAGACTCTGTGACAGGGATGACAGAACATTATGAAATTACACAGTGTACATAATAAGTGAATATAAAAGTTCCATTACAGTTTTTATTAATGGCTTTGGGAAGTATACAAGTAGTGTTTTCAACACTCCCAGTACAAAGCATCGGCAAACAGATAATCAAATAGCAGATTTTGAATAGTTTTGGGGGAAAAAATACTATTGGTGAACATAGTACTAAAACAAATACACAACAGCAAAACCTGATGAGGAAAGCGTCTCCTTTCAATTAATTCAACTATGATGTCAACACATGCTAAATGAATTTATGTGATGCTATATTAAGCCTATGTCATGTTATATTGCTTTGCAATGTAAGCGTTATAGCAGCATATACTGTATAAGTAAATACTAGATTAATGTGGCACATATGTCATTATAGGTCAGGCATAAAATGCAACAATTAGTTTTATAACATTTTTAACAATAAATCCCTGTTATGTCTTTCTACATAACTTACAATGTACAATAACATCCCCTTACAATGTCTGTGAGGTTGGCCTGTAAAATAATATCTTGATTGAACAGTTGAGTTTTTATTGCATTGTCTAAGTGAAATAATCCACTAGGAGGCGCTTACAACAGTTTGATGTTTTGTATAATACTGAAAATAAAATGAATGAAAGGTGCATTTAAAATGCAGATCTGCATGCATATTTAACTTGTTTCATATGTATACAGTAGGTCTCTGAATATATTCTGATAGTTATTACTGGATTTTCACATTTTGTTTCTTTTACACGTTCAGATTCAGATGTTCAAATTATGCCTAACATAATGCAATGTTCTTCATTTAAGAGCATTCCTAACTACAGACTGAAATACATTTACATTTACAAAGTTAAATCAGTGTGGATGTGTTATGTGTTTTTGTGTTTTGCAGCAAAGCTTCTGATGTTGAACTCCAGCTGTACCAGGTGAGATGAAGACTGTCGGAGGATATAGACTATTCACAGATCATTTCTGCAATGGCTTGACCTTCAAAAATCAAGTATTTCTGGATTTTTAACTATGTGCATTGGGCCATTGTATTGCTAAAAAAAACAAACTCCTGATTCTTAAATGCAGATCTCTGGCTTCTTGTTCACTTATGATAAATACACTCCTTAAGCATGTTAAATATTCTCTTCTGTGTTACATAAATATTAAATGTTGGTAACTATAACCTATCCTTTGCATCTCTGTGTGAAATAAAATTGCAAACAAATATCTCCATCTCTATCTGTCGAAATCTAAAACACAATAGTGTAAGTATTTATTACGCATTTTCAGTTTTGAAGCTGAGAACCATATCACATGACGTTATTAGTATAATTGATTACTATTTAATGTAGGTTTATCTCAGCAATGTGGGTGTCTTAGGCAACTAATGTAATAATAATAATAACAATAATAATAAAAAGCTGCTGTCGTGTGATTTTTTTTTTTATTTTATAAAATTTTCCCACCTTTCAATATCCATGTATTGTCTTACTGCATGGGTCAGATTTTCTATTGCCAGTGTAAAACACAAAAATATTTATTATATTAGATTACTTTATTACATATTATATTATATATTACATACAAAATTTGAACTAGCCCTAACCCTAACCCTTTTCAAAAAATTCAAGTAAAGGATTTTTAAACTCATTTTTGCAGTTTACCATAAACCATACAATAGGCAAATTTTACATGTATTTTCTTTGCTTTATCTTAAAGCTTCAGTATTTTTTACTTACAAGTGTTTTGTGGATGGAACTACTGTACTTGGCTTAGCATGAAACTCTCCTATCTCTTCTATCTCACCAAACCTACAGTGCACACAAGCTCTTTAATACGCCTTAAATGATTTACAGTAAGCAGTGTGAGTCTCATGTAGCCTCACTTTTGATTATTTCCGTGAAGTCAGGTCCACTCTGCAGCTTATTCTAAGAAATACACGCCACCCAAATGTATTAGTAAATGTTGAGCTCTAGTCATTTTCTATGCAGTACGCATCAGATGGTCTGTGAATGGTTTGTGGGTGTCCCGTCCAATGGTGCGGTCACAAAATACAATGAATTATACAGGAATAACGACATTGAAATAAACATCCAAAGCTATTCTACTGGCTAACAAGCAAATCAACTATAAATAACTTCCAAAAAAAGTTTTGGTTATGTACGTAACCCTCGTTATGTCGTGACGACATAGGGGGTTCACTTGGGAGCCCCAATCCTCTCGGACTTTAAGAAAAAAACAATGAAATTTGGCTAGTGGATTTTGCATACCTGAGCCACTCCCTGTGCATACGGGTATAAATAGGCGACAGGTGCAACAACTTGTCCCTGGCAACCAGCGATGGTTCGAGGTTGTGGCATGGGGACATTCCCTCCATCAGGGAATGAGGGTTATGTACATAACCGAGACGTTCCCTATATGTCGGTCACTACGAGTTATGTCGTGGTTATGTAAAGCGCCACAACCTGAACCCCGTCACAACCCTGTAGTTCTGCAAATGTTGACAAGCAGCCACGTGTCTGACAAATGCTACGCAAAGGTCGTAACCTTCCAAACGCCCCAGCGCAAATTCGCTGACCTTGGTGCCCGCAGGGACCAAAAGCTGGAGATAGCCAAGCCGCTGTTCCTATGACAGAAAATCTACACCGGATGCGACAGTTGTCGTGTCATGCCGCGCTGCAACAGCTAAAGTCTGTCTACACTGGATGCGACAAAGCGACCGTTGAAAATCATTTGAAATTTGTGTCAGTACATCATAAATAGAACGAAGCAGCAGTTTACTGTTGGGAATTTGTCAGGCCGCACCGCATCCATTGTAGACAGCATAATAGATTCTATTGTATTTTGTCACGTCGCGCCGCTCGCGTCCGGTGTAGACACGGTGTAAAGAAGGGATTTTGACCTTCATGAAAAATGCTTCATGCCTTTCCTGTTTGTTGTTTACAGCTAAGCAGTAACGAAGGGGAAGCGAGCCTTCCAGAGAAGGACGCTACGGAGACCACATCCTCCTGCCCATAGGGAGGTATCATGTGGAGATACTGATATGGACTGACCCAGAGGGCAGTACTACATATGGAATGGGTCTCTGAGGCACCTAGGAGTAGGGAGGAATGGCTGCCAGCAGAGATTTAACCAGCATTTAACCTTCTGGCACCCCTCAGGAACCTGACGATGAGTTCGTGCTTTCCCAGGGATCGGCCGTCCACTGCATCGTGATGTGCTGGGATAGCAGCCACATACACTTTAAAGGTGGAGGGTGACAGCCTACGCTCCAACCTTTCTTGCAGGAAAGAAAGCACTACTCCAGTCGTGCATCTTCAGGGGTCTTCTCAGCGAGAAGAACACCACTCAACAAACAGAACGAACTCCATCAGAGCATAGGCTTGCCTCGTCGAGGGAGCTCTAGCCTGAGTGATCGGTCAGGGAGTAATACAGCTGGCAGTGGGAGGACTCGCAGGAAGCAAACAGGTCTACCTGGGCTTCCCCGAATCGACTCCAGATCAGACGGACTGTCTCGGGATGGAGTTGCCATTCCCCGGGGACGTGAGCTGTCGTGAGAGTGCGTCGGGTGCACGATTGTGCTCCCCCGGAATGTGGACGGCACGCAGAGACTTGAGCCGCGTCTGACTCCAGAGGAGATGGCGGGCGAGCTGTGACATGCGACGTGAATGTAGACCTCCCTGCCGGTTGATGTACGACACAGCCGCAGTGTTGTCTGTGCGGACCAACACATGCTTGTCCTGTTGCAGTGGCCGGAACTGTCGTAAGGACGAGAGAGAGGTGAGATTGCAGCGAAGCCATGCTCATACGCTCGCAATGAATGGACGAGTCATCCACGAACGCAGCTTCAGCGTGTTGGGTGCCCAGACACTGAAGACAACGCTCGTGGCCATCAACAGAGGGCAGGTAACGACCGCAACCAAGAGAACAAGAGCAGAACGGCATCTTTAAAAAGTTGCGAACCGACCTTGATTTTCTCTTTTAGAGAAACTGCTCTTTCATTTGAAGTGCCCAGAGGACACTTCACACTGATGATAGGGACACCGCTGTTTGCACCGTAACGCCAACCAGGAACAGCTTCTTCTAGTCAGATGAGTAAAGGGCTTTGTGGAGATCAAGCACTATCATCCACTCGGCTCCGAAGCAAAAATCTGAAGAGTGGATGCACCTGTCGCCTATTTATACCCGTATGCACGGGGAGTGGCTCAGGTATGCAAAATCCACTAGCCAAATTTCATTGGCGTTTTCTCTTAAAGTCAGAGAGGATTGGGGCTCCCAAGTGAACCCCCTATGTTGCCACGACATAACTCGTAGTAACCAACAGATAGGGAACTCACACCTTATTTTAAGGTGTCCTTGTTACAGTGTAATTATACATTTAACTACTGAGAAATATTAATTAACAACATGTACTTATTATATGGTTAGGGTTAGGATTAGGGCTTGGCTTCAGGTAACTTGCATGTAATTATGCATATTTTATTGTTATTATAATAGTAAGTCCATTTAACGTGTAATAAGGACACCTTAAAATAAAGAAGGGCTGTGCAAAAAATCAAATGCGATTTTCATGCGCATCTCGTCAGTAAAGCCGCTTCTGGTGATTAGTAGTAAATCTCCAGCAAGTGCTTTCAGATGGAGCGGCATTTACTACACAGAGCCGTAATTCACTGACAAGCTACACAAAATCGCATTCAAAATCCACAATGAATCGCCTGCGATTTTGAACGCGATTTTGTGTAGCTTGTCAGTTCGATTTTTTGCCCAGCCCTAAAATAAAGTGTTACCAAATACAGTTTACCTGTGGAGAGCAGCTGGAGCTTTCACTGTTTGCGCTCTCAGATCTGGACGACAGCATCTTGGGAGGTCGAGGTGGAGGGTCTTTGGGTTTTTTGGGAGGTCGTGGAGGGGGTGTGATGGTAGAAACGGCGTACCTCCTGAGTGTGTAGTAACAGTCCTCTGAGATCTCCTCTATGACTGAATTCCCACTACATACTGGACTCTGGCCATCCCAGTGCTGCTTTATGTTGAGGATCAAGTCTGTGCGATTGACTGGCACCTCCCTGATCTCTGACAGCTCAGAGTTTGAAATGAGGAGGCAAGGGTCAGAGATCTCCTCCTCAATGTGCAGACCGGGCACCCCAGCCAAAACGTCCACCTTCAAAGAGAGGTCTCGCACAGATACTTTAACGTTGAAAGGCAGCGGGAACCATCTGCATATTTCCACAATGGTGTATTGACGCTTGTCTTTAACCAGCTCCATGAATCCCCCCTCCAAACACATGGGGAGGCGCACAAGCTCCTTTGTCTCTGTCCCTGTGACTTTCAGACATTGAAAAGCATCGGCTGCCCTCTTGGTTCCATTGTGTGAAAGCGCACAGCTTTTGCCTTTGGTCACTATAAACTCATCTCCAGCGCTTACGGAAGCTAGCCCATTGTACACAGACTCAAACTCCCTGGTGGCCACCACGCGTATCTGCTCGGTTTCACTGCGCGCTCGCTCCAGATCGTAGGCGGTGGGGAACTGGCGCGGCCGCCGCTTGAGGCGTCCGTTGTAGGACTCCGGAATAAGAAAGTGTCTCGTTGATTCACGACCCATTTCCGAGGCCAGTATTCGTTTAGCATAGAAAGCATGATGAATGATCACCTGATTGGTTTTGAAAAGTGTTTCCAGCTCTGGAGAAAGCTTGAAAGGTCTTTCACATGACAACTTGGCCACCACAGGAAAAAACTCTGTAGGACTCTTGAAAACGTCCATAAGAGAGAGAGGCTGCACAAAGGAGTCACAATCAAACTGCTCAGTGACGTCCACCACCTCCACGTCCAAATTTGATGGGATGAGCAGAATTTTCTCACTGACTGTGGGAAGAAAGGGTCCAAGTTTAAAAGAGAAAAAACCTTTATCAGTGGGCTTTATCTATGAGACGTGAGCTGAACAGATTTTTTTGTAAGCCAACTACCACTTTTCTAACTAACACTTTCATTTGTAATTGTCCCATTGAATTGAATGTGATGGTCTATGTACAAATGAATTTATAAATTTTTTTTTTACAAAGAACTCTCTCTACTCGTTCATGAATAAAACGATTTTCCCAGCTATTTTTTTTAATTAATCTTCAATGACCGGATAACACAGCAAAAACATCGACTAGTCCTAAAACTGTCTTTTTAAAAAAAAATCTGGTATTCTATTAACAATAGTTAATGCATGAATTAACATGAACTCACAATGAGCAATTTATTAGTTAAATCATTTACTAATGATGCTGTTCATTGTTAGCTTATGGTATCTCAGGTCCAGATAGATCTTTTGATTTTAATAACGTATTAGTAAATGTTGAAATTAACATTAACTAAAATTAATAAATGCTTTAGAGGTATTTATCAGTCTTAGTTTAGTTAGTTTTAGTTATCAGTGACTAATTTAGTTGACTAATGTTAACAAATAGAACCTTCTTGTAAAGTGTCACCAAAATCTCTAAATATAATCTCTAAATGTAATGTAAAGATAAATTTAAAAAATAAAAATAATTATATTAACTCCTGCTTTCACAGAAATCTAACTAAGATTTATAATAAAAAATATAAATGCCAGAGGTTTCAGAAGAAAAAAAATTCATTCAAAGGGGTAAACAAATGTATTTTTTCTCATACTATTGACAAATAATTTCTTGATTTTAATTTCGGTAACACTTTAGTGTAGGGAACAATTCTCACTATTAATTAGTTGTTTATTAGCATGCCTACTATTAACATATTGGCTGTTTCTTAGTACTTATAAACCACATATTCTGCATGACCATATTCTACGTCCCTAATCCTACCCAATATCTAAACTACCTTACTAACTATTAATAAGCAGCAAATTAGGTGTTTACTGAGGCAAAAGTAATAGTTAATGGTTTGTTAATATCGAAAATTGGACCTTAAAATAAAGTGTGGCCTTAATTTCTTCTTTATTCAATTTTGTTGAATTTCTCTTAATATATCGTTGGTTCTTTTTAAGGATGTTCAGATATTTTTACAGGAAAACAAGATACAAATGATAGATTAAGAAAATGATTTGCTGCCGCATGTTGGGATATAACACTGTTATTAACAATATCTGTGTACACTACTAGAACAGGAATGAAACTAGTGGCATACTCACGTCGTGTAACAGCCTTCAGTTCATACACAGGAGTCAGCTTCAGCTCTCCAAGTACATTCTCCAGCAAATTTGAGAATAAGAAGTCCTTTTTGGGCAGAGTTTTGACCTCGGTTACAGTCCTCTTTCTGCCTTTGGAGATTTTCCACTCCGCTATCTCTCTCAGGGTGTAGAACTGGTCGTCCTGGCACTCTGTGAAGTGGCCTTGCTGGGAGAAGCTCAGGCTGAAGCAGATCTTGGGCTCTCTGTGCAGCAGCTCACACTGCACACGTCCACCGCTGAGCTCACGGGTGACGGCAGTAATTCTGAAGCTGTCTCCCTCCCGTATGACGCCCTGCGCCGGCTGAATCTCCGAACCGCTGAGGAATACTGGCTGGGACAGTCTGTGGGAGCTGATCTTCAGCGAGTCAGCTATCTCTTGTATGCTTTGGTACGGCTGACTGTCAGCCACTAGCTTGAACAATCCTGTCACATAGAGCACAGAGCCAATGTTAAGTCACTACAAGGACCAAAAGTGGTGACAGCAGAGAGAATGTGGGTAATAAAAAAAAATACAAGCACACAAAAGTTTTTAGTGAGTCATTAACAGGGCATTATACCACTATTATTTTGGATGATGCACCAGGTAAGACATGACCAATGGAAAAGAAAAACAACTCCACTGTCCACTATATCTGACTTATCCACGTGAAGATGGAGCTTTTCATCCTTAAGCCATCCCAGCAATATCCCCTCAACATTCGGCTAAGATTGTCATGGAAAACCCTATCTAGGACAACATTATGGTTATGATGAGCAGCTGAACGTCATAAAGACAGAAGCATCAAAGCACATAACTGGTAACGCAGCAGTGAGTTTGCTCAAATTCTCTCTTTGCATATCAGTTGCTGTTCACATCAGGTTCAAGACAATGATATTTGGCTCACATATTAGTTTAGGGATTAATTCTCATTATTAACTAACGATTAACTATGACTTTTTCCTCGGTAAACTCCTAATTTGCTGTGTATTAACAGTAAGGTAGTGGTTAAGTTTAGGTATGGGGTGGATTAAGGGATCTAAAATAATGCTAATGCAGAATAAGGCATTGATATGTGCTTTAAAAGTACTAATAAACAGCCACTATGCTAGTAAAATCACTTTTCTGAAACGTCATTGTTCTTCACTAGCGAAACGATCTTCACTGTCCTATTAGAACAGCTTGCGATTTAAGAAACGGGATGCTTTTAGCATGAAGTGAGTTGTAACACTGACACTTTAACCTACATTGATAACATCACTATCATACATAAGAACAAACAGAAGTTATAAGTCACTGTGTACAAATAAAAAGAATGAACATATGCAAAACAATAGAAACATTTCGAAAATGTGTCAAATGTCACCTTATTTTGTAATTTGATGAGTTTCATGTGACAGAACTGGCATGATCAGAAGCAACAGATTATTTTATAATTATGTTATTATATAACATTTATTCAAAACATTCACAAACATGTAAAAAAAAACATGGCGAGATCTGCAACACGACTTCTTTTGGACACACAAGGACTGAACAAACTGTAAAGCCGACTGTGAAAGTAACATAGGCGCGCACGCGCATATTTCAAAATATGTTTTTGTCGTTGTTAGCCTGTTTTATGTATGTGTGCAATTATTTAATGTATGTGAGCTTTTTTACGCATTTAAAAAAAATCTTTTGTCTTTAATCTTTTGTTTTATCATTACCAAAACAAGGTTAATAGATTTAAATTCACTAACAATACAAATGCATGAATAAATGTTCAACTGATGACATTTCTTTTAGATTTCTATAGCAAATGATCAGTGGAAGGTGCTTCTCAAACAGACTGACCACGCTTAGCTATTTTCCGTTGATTTAAACAGATGCATTTAAAAAGACACAAATAGTTAGTTTATATATATATATATAGATGTGTGTTGTGTGTTTTTTTGCATGGTCTTAGGTTTGAAACATCTACTGTCCACTGAAACTCTGGTACCTGGGTATTCCACAGGAATCTCAATCTCAGTGTTGCTGGAGGTGCGGGCAGTGAATCTGGTGATGGTGATATCAATGATTTTCAGCAAATCTCCTGTTGAAAGAGAGCACTCTCTTCCAAACACCTCATACACGCAGCCTGAAAAAGAAAAAAAAAGTGTTTAAAGCATGTTAAAATACGTTACAAACCATAATAAGATAAGATAAATGACATCACAAAAGACATATTACTGACTAAAAGGAACTAGAAAAAGATCAGAAAGAAGTGGGTTTCCGCTCGGGGGGGGGGGGGGGGGGGGGGGGGGAAAAAACCATCATGTGGTTTGGAAAATTAATTTAACTTTGCTTCTTCAAACTTTTCTTGCTAGTTGGAGTTACCTCTTAAATGTTGAAAAAGGATACTTTTATGACATATTTGTGAAAGCTGCTATTGGTTCATATGTAAAAACGTGCCCGTCTTCAATGCTTCAACACAAATTGAGGAACAGGATTACGCTGCCTATTTGCACTTTATTTTAAAAAAAAAGTGTTTAAAAAACAAACAGCAAGCTTATGAATTATCAGTATTAATTTTTCACCAACATGTTGTTTCTCACCTACACCAATAAGTGCACACTAGGTTTTCAAATGTTGGAAATGCGTAATCGCAGCTATTATTTGACTGTGAGCAGCAGATGAATTCTGAGCAGGTAGCTCTCCAGTTTTACTCTTACCTTGACAATATATTCCTGACTGGATCTGAAGCACTCTGGGGAACATCTTAGGATCCAGAACCTGCGTGAATTCATGCAGCGTCGTAGCCATCTTCTACTGCGGCTTTTACGAGGAGACGTTTTTAAAGCTCTGGACGGGCTGAGAGACGTGGCTCTGTACCTCGCGGATCCATAAAACGTCCCGTAAGAGGGTTAATGGAGGCAGAGGAACTCCCAGGATGCCCTTTGGCCCTCCAGACGCCCCTTGAGCTCAGCAGTGCAGACTGAGACGAGACTGTGAGGCATCCTGCGCAGCGGAGGAGGACAGGAAGCCGAGTGCAGCTCGAAGACCACAACTCAACGCATTGTTAAGCAAAGCTGCAAAAATACTATGACATACACAAATCCCACATCCTCTGCCTGACTTCATGACACCAGGGCCCAGTGTAAGCCAAAACAACAGGGATCCAAATCACTGAAACACACAACATCACCGACTCATTGTTACAGCAATATTGTGTGGCAAGCTGGGAAACCACCGCAACATTTCCAACAAACCCACATTTTAAAACGATTCGTTCCAAACACATTCTTTAACATATCTTTTTTTTATTCAAAGTATTTTTACTATTTGACATCGTAATACAGCGAAAGCCAACAACTACAGACAAAAAATACATAAGTTATTATTTCACATGATGGATTTTTTTGTTGTTTTGTTTTCTATAAAACGTCTGATCAGCATCGATACAGGCTGCACTTTCTTCTTAAATTGGCTTTGATCCTAAATACACTAGAGTCTAATACTGTATATATTTTTAATGCATACACTTCATTGTTTGTGCTTTTGTTTTTTTTTTCCATTTCCAGCACAATACAAATGTGAAAACATCAGAAAAAATAGAGCTCTTCTCTTTTCTCCTCGGCAAAGGAATAATTCACAATCAGTTGCGTAAAACAAACCACGATAGCATGTAAAATATTTCAAAAGAAATACAATTTTCAAATACAACAACAACAAAAAATAAAATAACACTACTTAAATCTGTCTCGTACATAAAAGAGCGCTTGCAGTGAAAAATTTCAGCTAAATGGGGAATGATAATGATTGTTTTGAGCTTTCAAAAATGCAAGTAAACAATAAATACAAACAATGTGCTTCATCCCTATAGACATTTTTACACAAGTCTTTGGCTTATGGTCATCGTCTGCTACCAAAAAACAAAAGAACACATTATAAGCCAGCCATTCGTGCGGAATGCAGTCTTCTCGAGCCACAGTTACACGCTCTCGATCGATGGATGAACCTGTTTGTTCGTTTTTTTCCCTTTCGAAACAATGTCCATTTACACGAGCACTACTACACATATGTTTATTAACAGGAACAGTGATAGACACAAAGAAATAAAGAGCGTCTTCAGCATGCAACAGCTCGGGCTTAGTGTTTCAAATGGCTGCACGAAACCATAAAAAAAGAAGAAGTTCATATTAAAAAAACATGGCCGGCACTTGAATCTCATGTAAGTCAACACATATGCACGAATGGATAATTTCCACCCATTCCACGGCCCGATCTTCTCCGGTTCCACATTAAAATAAGCCGAGTGTGTTCTGCTCAGACACACACACACACACACACACACCACACACAACACGGTCCGTACGTCTCCATTACGACGTCTCGATGTACTCCAGAGCCAGATCGTAGCAAAAGCGGTACTGCTCCTGCAGAGCAAGAGGGAAATGATCAGCTTTACTCTCAAACAACACAGCAACGGTCCAGATTGTGATGAACTTTAAGAGGAGGCAAACATGGGCTTGACTCTGAAGAGCTGCAGAGGATGTGGTGAAGCTCTTTGAGCCACGCCAGGTTATCATGAAATATATCGAGCCCTGATAAACATCTGATGGAGTCTCTCTTACTCGCGCTAAATGGCCAGCTAACATACAAATGTGAATTTCTAAATATAAAGAACAAGATAAATAAGGAAGAATAAAAATCATATAAAGTATAAAATAGACTTATTTTTATTTGCCTCAACAAAAAAAAAAACGCGGGCTTTATATGATGATTTTTGGCTTACATTGTATTAGATTATTATCCAGTTTTATATTTTTTTTATTTGCATTTACTGTGAAATGTCAGCGCTTGACTCAAAAATATCTTTCCTGGTCAGTATTTTTGTGAAATATCTCAGCATCCTTAAATCAGGACAAACTCGAGATGCTGTGTTTTCAGGGAATGCACTTTAAATTCAGTTGATTTTTCTCAGCTCACACACAGCATTACATTACATGTGTCCTAAAGCAAGAAACATGGATTTGCCAGTGGAAGATATTTTTAGTATCATACACAATATTTCTCGAGTCTCGAGTGCCATCAGCAAGACAAAAATACAATGAGGTTACATTTTATTTTAAGGTGTCATTGTTACACTGTAATTACTCAAATAAGTACTGAGTGATATTCAGTTGTGTTGCTGCTCTGGGGTTTGGTTTACAGTTATTATAATGTAATTCTGCACCATGTGACTACAAGACCTAAAACTGAGGTGCTTTGCTCTGGCTGATGACACTGCTGACAAACGCATAATGAGTGTAGATGTTGCTTCATACCGGGCTGTCCACCATATTGGGCTTGCTGTTCCTCAGACTCTTCACAGCGTGAAAGACGTCTACAACATTCTGCCGCTTTATCATTTCACACACGATACTGATGGCACAGAACATCCCACTGCGGCCGCCTCCGTTCCTACAGAGACAGAGAGACATGAAGACATGGTGTGTGTGTGTGTGTGTGTACACACTTCTCCACTGTAACGGTGTGTGTGCAAACGCTCTGTATCCAGACGAACATTACATTACACACATGCTGTAGTGAAGGGTCAGTTCTGATGGAGAAACCCTGCTCAAGATCAGTGAGAAATGCCAGACTTTTGATCACTTGGCTTTTTTTCCCCCCACTACTAACACCTTAGAGGTTTGCTCGCTGGGGTTTCCTTTGTGAAAAAAGAAGTGAGCTTAATTTTATCGGATGTGCATTTGTGGTGTACTTCAAATCTTAAAAGTACATAAAAACTGCACTTGCAGATAACATTATAGAATCAAATAAAAAGGCCAATTCAGTGTATTTAAAGAGAGACACAGTTTCTTAACACATGTAAGTAACTTTTAAAAATTCACTTGGTAATACAATCTAATTAAAAGCTTTATTATAAATCATGCTTTAATATTCTTTATTAAAGCATGTGTTTATTTGGATGTGTTGACTAACATACTAAAGCACATGTAAAGCACTTGATTAGAATTTTAATTCGTGTTATTTGATATTACATTTAGAGTTAATATATTAAAAAATATACATCTTTGAATCTTAAATGCAATGAATTGCAAATTTACAAAGCGTGTAATTGCACATACAAATGACAAACAAGTTTCAATAGAAATTCTTAAAAACAACTTCATAAAATATAATTAAAGTACATTTCAGTTTATCATAAATGCTTGTCATTACATTCAGCAAGTACTATATTTAAAAGACAATAGAAGTATGAAATTACATATAAATTGCCCAACCGAAACGCCTTAGTTTAAGAAAAAGGCACTCTAAATTTTAGCTAACTGTATTTAGTATACATTTAAACTATAATACATTTTCATGTCATTTTTGTAATAATTGTTATTTTAAAGGTATGCTGTACAACAGTTAATTAAGCATTAAATGCATAGTTCACCCACAAAGGTAAAAAAACCCCCAGCAACTTCAAAATAACTTATTTTGTGGTCAACAGAAGAAATAAATTCATACAGCTTTGGAACAACTTATGGGTGAGTAGATGATAACAGAATTTTCATATTTGGTGAATTATCCCTTTAAACAGAATTTAAGCCATAACATTATTTTATATGTCAATTTTATTTATGCAGCATAAATAATTTAAGCATAAAGCATACATAATTGTATTTATGCTTCATAAATAAAGTGTAGAAAATGAACTTGATCAGTCAAAGCAGCAGTTATATTCTGCTTTTAATGTGACGTGTAGGTGTGGGTGAATCTGATGCCAGTGAGAGCAGTGTGAGACACTGACAGCAAATACTGACGAGAGATTAGATGAGTAGACTGTGGTCTGACTTCCTGTCCGTCCACAAGTAAAACCGTAGCTACTGATTAATACACAAACAGCTGCTTTTGGTCTCTGTCCATCTGTACTCACAGGCAGTGTATAATAGTGCGTCCATCGCCTTCCTCGCATTCCTCCTGCCATTTATCCACCTGGAGGATCAGCTTGAGGAACGAGCGCTTGGAGGCGGGAACTTCCCTATGACCTGCCCATCCCAGGTACTGGAACTGACGGACCATCAGGTAACCTTCCTGAGGCTTAGGACACACACACACACACACACACACACACACACACACACACAATCAATGTAACTATGCACTTCTGCCCAAGACCAGTGTACGGCTCTGCACATTGTTGCAAAATGATCAATGGCTTTCAGAGACATGCGGAAAAACTCACCCTGGTCAGGTTGCATATCCTGAAAAGACGACTAATGACATCACAGTCCATAGAGCAGGATATGCAGTCCACCTGTACGGGGCCGTATCTTAGCATTCCCTCCTCCGGCCAGTACTGAGGACAGCCCTGTACACACCGATTACACACGGATCAAACACACACAGGAGTCACTGACAGATAACCAGCTGTTGCATTAAGGGAATAGTTCACCCAAAAGTGAAGATTTGCTGAAAATGTACTCATCATCAGGCCATCCCAGATGTAGATGAGTTTGTTTCTTCATCAGATTTGGAGAAATGTAGCACTGCATCACTGTCTGACCAATGGATGTGGATGGGTGCCGTCAGAATGAGAGCTGATAAAAACATCACAATAATCCACACCACCCCAGTCCATCAGTTAACGTCTTGAGAAGACAAAAGCTGAGCGAATCCATCATTTTAGATGTTTTAACTTTAACATAAGCCATAATAAATTCCCCCGTGGAAAAACCACCTCATCTGAATAAGGCGAGAAATATGCATAGACAAGCAACAGTTTAAAGTTAAACTGTCTTAACTTGTTTCTTTTGTCTTCTCCAGATGTTAACTGATGGACTGGGGTGGTGTGGATTATTGTGATGTGTTTATCAGCTGTTTGGACTCTCATTCTGATGGCACCCATCCACATCCATTGGTCAGACAGTGATGCAGTGCTACATTTCTCCAAATCTGATGAAGAAACAAACTCATCTACATCTCGAATGGCCTGAGGGTGAGCACATCTCTTGCAAATGTTCATTTTTGGGTGAACTCTTCCTTTAAACACGCCAAAGAAACATTCAATTTGGCTCAACATAAACAGATTGTTTTCCACTGACTTCACTCGCTAACCAGCTGATCTTCGATGTCTTCTCATTCCTTCAATATACATTGCACAAACATTTCATAAGAATAATAACAATACGATCTCACCTGAGCCAAATCGATCTCATTTAGCATGACGACGGAGGTGCATCCATAATCATACACCAGCCTCCAGAAGTCCTTGACGGTGTTGGGTAACGGATGCTGGGTCACGATGAACGCGGCCGGCTGCCTGTAGCTCTGCATAACATAGAACATAATGTACTTCCTGCAAACACTCTGCTTTCTGACACTTACGCACAACCAAGATGAAGATGGGGTGTTTTTCAGGATGGCCGATGTGTGAATGTGTACGATCATGCACGGACCACAGTGAGCATTCGACATGAATGATATATGATATAAACGTGTGTCGTTTCCTGCGTGTGCGTCTTTGCCGATGTGTCAGTGTGATACATGTACATCTCTGTAAGTGATTAAATGCATTCGTTTTTCTCTGCATGCTGTAGCAAACCCAGTATAGAGAGGTTGAATGGAAAGTGCTGACATACCACTAAAGCCACGAAACAAATCCAGTCTAACAGAGGCAGAACTGAATCAGAAATTACCTGGTATTCTTCTGACGGCTTGGTTAAAAAAAGTCCAAGAGTTTGTGAAGCGTACGAGGAAGCGATTTAAAATTACCCTCTAAAATCACAACTTTTTGAGTTCAGCTGTCAGAGTAGCTGATTGTGGCTGTGCGATCACCGTCTCCCAGGGTCAGAGGTCATCGGCTGTGGGATGTCACTGATTGAACACGCTCTCAGATACACAGACGATTGTGCACATAGCAAAACAGTGCTCTACACTAGATAGCGAATTCAATAGAGTACTTAAACAGACAGCCATGACAAATGAAGCACTAGGAGAAGGATGCACTGTCACCCACAGATCAGTCTAGACACTAAACAAATGCATTCTCAAACTAGAAACTGAAAATTCACTCGCCCTCGTGTCATTTCTTTCTTCTGTGGAAGTCAAACGGAGAGTTTTGGAGGAATCTTTAGGCGGCTACTTTCCATATGTGACCCTGGAGCACAAAAGCAGTGTTAAGTCGCTGGGGGATATTTGTAGCAATAGCCAAAAATACATTGTATGGGTCAAAATTATAAATTTTTCTTTTATGCCAAAAATCATTAGGATATTAAGTAAAGATCATGTTCCATGAAGATATTTTGTAAATTTACTACCATAAATATATCAAAACTTAATTTTTGATTAGTAATATGCATTGCTAAGAACTTCATTTGGACAACTGTAAAGGCGATTTTCTCAATATTTAGATTTTTTTGCACCCTCAGATTCCAGATTTTCAAATAGTTTTCTCGGTCCTCGCGGCAATATGTCCTATCCTAACAAACATCACATCATGGACAGAGTATGATTCCGCTTTTGAGATGGTGTATACATATACATTTTTAAAAAATGACCCTTATGACTGGTTTTGCGGTCCATGGTCACATATAACGAAATCCTGCAGTGACCAAGGGCTGTGATGCTCAAAACACACTAACAGTAGTTCATACGACTCAAGCTGAAAGACTTCTGATGTCATATGGTAGCGTTGAACGAGGGACAGGTTCGGATCACAAATTTGTGCTTCTGTTCAGTTAATAAAAAGTGCATAAGTGTGTAGTATGGACTACTTTTATGGTGGTTTCTTGCGCTCTTTTTGTAGCTTGACAGTAACTGGTCACCACTCACTTTTGTTGTATGGAAATAAATACAGTGTTAAAAATCTCCAGTTGTTTACCACAGAAAGAAGGGAAAAAAACCCCTCCAGACTTGAGGGCAAGAAATGATGGCAGAACGTTCAGGATTTGGGTGAACTTGTCCTTTAAAGGGGTCATATGATGCAATTTCAAGTTAAGTTGTATTTACAACACTGTTCCAGAACAGTTCAAACCAAATATTTGTGATTCATTAGATGTGATCACCGCTTTTACCGGAGACGAGGCTATTCCTTGGGCGAGTATAAACAATACAATGCCGTCTGTTCTGACAAATAATGCTGACTCCCAGCCTGTAAGTATGTTTTTATTATTAAAATTATTAGCAACTGACGATTCACAACCGTGATGTTTGATCAGTGTATGAAGTAGCACTTGTTGTTTGTCATTTCTCTGATCACAAATGCAGACATGGTTTTATGTTTACGTGGCGCGATGCAACGCAACACGTAAAGAGACAGTATAAGTCATTATAATCAGTAATTATGTCTCCACTGGATGCAACAAATGCCTCGTTTAATGGGTTTTAATGTTTTTGTCTCGTCGCTCTGGCCGGACACGGCATCACAGTATGGTGAGGGGCGTAACATTTCCGTCACACGCTTGAGGTATTCGGCCAATCACAACACACTGGATAGCTGGCCAATCACAGCACACCTCGCTTTTCAGACCGATGAGTTTTTTAAAAATCGACGCGTTTCAGAAAGGCTTGGCATAGAGGAGAAACAATAATGTACAGTATGTGGAAAATAATGTGTTTTTTGAACCTTAAACCGCATAAACACATTTCATTACACCAAATACACAAAATAATGTTATTTTTTAGCAACGTCATATGACCCCTTTAATGAATAACAAAATTAACACTTTAAAGCAAGAGATTCACACTTACACTTACCTCGCCCTTTCCGACAATGTTACTAAAACAGTTTGAACTTTGGAATTATTTTTGAAAACCCAAATGAAAGAAAGTTCAATTTAGGACCACATACAGCCATCAAGAAGAATGAATTCATTTTTTTTATGTAAATAAGTATTTTTATTTTTTAACAGTATAATTTAAAAGTGTTATTTTGTTCTAAATTATAACACAACTTTTAAAATGTTTTTTTTTACACACAAAAAAAAAAAAACAAAATTTAACAACACCCAAACTAACTAAAAGCGCGAATTGAATGCTTTACTAATTCAAGACGAATAATCGTATCGCTGATCTACACGACACTGTCACCACGTTACAGAGCGACTGGAATAGGGTTGAAAGTGGCTCACGCTAACATCTGTCCCACTCAAAGGACTTGCCACCTGGATTTGTCTCTAGCTTTCTGTAGCTCCGTTCCAAAATCCAATGAGAGCTCTCGCTGTCTACTAGCTACACTACACACAAGTGAGGGACTGACTCAGTAGAGTTTGATGTTAGCATGTTTCATTAAGAATCCACAGCATAAAGACTTACATTTTTATCATACTGAACTGTTGTAATCAATATGTTTACTATAACTTTTAGTATTGGTAATGCTAAAAGACTGACTAAAACAAGGTATCTCAGAAGGCAGCAGAGTTAAGTTGCCTACCTTTTGGCTGCCCTCAAATCTTTCCTCCATTGGCAGCTCACTAGGTTTTGGAACAGAGCGTGTGTCTAACATAAAGGAGACGAGGAAAAGAGAGCGAGAGCGAGGAAGCCATACTTACATCCATGAGCGCTGCATTGATGTAGTTGCTGCTCTCTCCGTCGATGGTGATGAGGAAGGGCAGGCAGCGGTCGGGCGGGAGGTTGTCCATGAAACGGTTCTTGTCGTGATTTCGAGGAAGGAGTGCAATGCTGCAGTCTTCAGGCTGAGGCTGAGGAGTCACTGAGTTCAGCGTCTGCACAGGAGAGAGTGGACAACAGCGGGTGAGGGCTGATTCTGCTGCTTTTGTTGTTCATGTCAAAGGCCGTGCATCGTATGCCTTTTGGTAGAAACTAGTCAAATGAACCAGATGCCAACACAAACAGGTTGCTTGACATGCGTGCATCTTCAAAAACCACGAATAAAACTCTGCAAGAATGCTTTAAATACAGTGTTATGTGCTGTGAATTATTACCTACCAAGAATATAGAACCATAAATGATGCTGCATATTTAAAAATGAATAAAATAGTGTTTGAGTGTAAGGACGTATTTGTTTCATTTGTTGAACAAAGTTTGGATTTTTGTGCTGGGTCTCCACTTGATGTCCATGCAAAGTCTGGGTCCTGAAGGAAAAGCACAGGCGTGAATAATAAGCAGCAGCATTTGTCAGGTACCTGGAACTCGTCTTTGAGGTGAGAGGAATTGCTCTGAGAGTCGATGCGGATCATGTCGTAGTACGCGGCTTTGAACTCGCACACGGGAATCGCAGTCTCGCCACACAAACACGCCTCCAGGATGGCATCGTGGATGAAAATGTACTGCTCCTGAGAGCCAGGGGAAAACCAGGGGTTGTGTGTCGTCAGTGCATGCGCTTTCATTTCTGACAACACTATTAGTTTGCTTAACATGTAGATGATGTGTAACACTCAGAGTCCCACTGTAGCAAAACTGCAACACTTGTATTAAATAACCCTTTTTTTTTTTTTTTTAAGACTTGAAAGTATGTCACTCGACATGCCTCATAGCAGTAAGACAGATACTACAGCATGGCTGACTGCTTTGTGGTTGTTGTAAATAGTGCAGAAATGCAACAGTGGCCCTTAGTGGTCAGGACTGAGGCTTCCTTCTTCTACAGTAGATGTTTTATAGAGGTCAATGCAGCTGCTGCACTGCAGGCCTCTGAACATGCACTTTTTAGGTACTGGCAGTAATGGCAAAACATATGCTTTATTAGTGCTTATAAAGCACATATGTGTCCCTGGAGCACAAAAGCAGTGTTAAGTCGCTGGGGTATATTTGTAGCAATAGCCAACAATACACTGTATGGGTCAAAATGATTGATTTATCGTTTTAATGCCAAAAATCATTAGGATATTAAGTAAAGATCATGTTCCATGAAGATATTTTGTACATTTCCTACCATAAATATATCAAAACTTAATTTTTGATTAGTAATATGCATTGCTAAGAACTTAATTTGGACAACTTTAAAGATGATTTTCCCAATATTTAGATTTTTTTGCAGATTTTTAAATAGTTGTATCTCGGCCAAATATTGTCCGATCCTAACAAACCATACATCAATGGAAATCTCATTTATTTAGCTTCCAGATGATGCATAAATCTCAATTTTGAAAAATTGACCCTTATGACTGGTTTTGTGGTCCACGGTCACAATTGTGTAAACTTGAAAGCAAAAACAAAATAAGAACTAACATTATGAATTTGATAACCAGTGGCTTCCTAAAAGTATATTTAGTGGGGAGAAAATCTTAGAGGACCATACTCAGTCTCATGATTGAAGCATGCAAACGCACCTCAGTCTGAACCATGTTGATTCGTCTGGAGCGCAGAGCTTTGACGCAGTTGTAGATGTCCACCACCCCTTCTCTCTCTGCCATGTCCAGCATGATGTCAATCACGATGTAACACCCAGTCCGGCCGGCTCCCGCACTGACACGGACAGAGCAGGGAAGAAATCATCATCCGTCTCATAGCGATTTCATCACTGATCAAACCATTCCAAGTGTATATAAGCAGCAGAGAGACGAGAGTAGTGCTGTGAGCTGTGGCTCACTGTTTTATAAATGCTATCAGAGCTGTTTGTGAAGCTTCATTATCTACAAAAACTAGGCTCTAAAGACCGTTTTTGATTAAGAACAAAGCACTTGTGTCAGGATGCTCATAAAACCGCTGGAAAGAAAATGAAGTTGTTGTTAATTCATGCAAACTGTCTAAAGCAGTGGTTCTCTCCTTTGTATGAAATTTCCAAGGCATCATTTTTTTTAAATACAATAATGTGTACATACACATAAATGTGAAATACATTGTATTCAAATCTAGATAGTTAAATTAGGTTTCTTTGCTTAATGTCTTTGTATCTGTATTTTAAAATATGAAACATTTGTACATTCCATTTCATTGAAAAAGTTTATTTGGTTATTTAGTTTCTAGTAGTGCTATTTCTAGTGATACCAGTAACATTTCCCAATTTTATTTTATTGAACTGTTTAAAAATAAAAAATATTAAATCTTTAAAAAATATATATATTAAATGTGTTTATTTTTTTAAATGCTAATAATAAGTCAATATTACAGCAACCAGTATATTCAGAATAAGTGCACATTGCTTTAAAGTCAAGTGAATTAAAGCATTAAAATATTAAAATAAAGAACAAAGAAATACATCACATGCAATAGAACAAAGTCTGTTATTATTATTAGTTATCATCACTGATTTGTTTTCTTTTTCTTGTTAATATTGCTGTAGCAGGTCTATTCATTTGCATTTACACGGTAAGATTTACAAATGTTATATTTTGGCATTTTTATATTTTTCTGTTGCCATGGTTATCACTGTCAATCAAAACATTTTCTGTTTGACTGAACGGCAGAATAATGCAATGAGAAACAAAGAGAGTAGCATTCAAAGACTGTCAACCAGTTTAAAGGAAAAGAAAGCTGCATCATGGGATTGCTTTCTTTTTTGTTTCTTTTTTTTTGCATGCAGCAATGCAGATGAGACCACATCCTGTTCTTGGGGCGTGAACGGCAGGCAACGTGGTAATGTTTAAGGGTAAAATTGTTTCTGCCAGATGTGTTAAATGAGCTGAGAACCAAGAGTCTTAAGAGTAGTCATAAGAGCTGCTGTGACTGGCCAACAGTGTCAGATGTGGACGCTGGTACACTGAAGTGTGAGCATGACAAAATAAAGAACCAACCACAAGACCATCCGCATATGCAGAAGAGCTGTGGTAAGACCCTAAGAACAGGAAGTGATGTCATGAACCAATGACAATGCATTCTCATCTACAACAAAAGAAGCAGTCTCAACAGAGACGGGCCTCCAGATTCGACTACGCATTGCTTAAGAAAAGAATAGAAAATGTCAAGCTGTGGATCTTTCTTCAGATGCGGTACTGTTCATTAAAAGAATAGTTCATGCAAAAAGGAAAATTTGCTGAAAATATGCTCCCCCTCAGGCCATCTGAGATGAGCTGATGAGTTTGTAGAAATATAGATTTGGAGAAATGTGTCACTGCATCAGTGTCTCAGCAATGGATGCTCAGCAGTGAATGGGTGCCGTCAGAATGAGAGTTGATTAAAACATCACAAGTAATCCACAGCACTCCAGTCCATCAGTTCACATCTGGAGAAGACAAAAGCTGAAACAAATCCAGCATTAAGATGTTTTAAATGTTAACTTGTGTTGCTTGGTCTGTGCATATTTCACACCTGATTCAGACAAGATGACATGTTCACTGGAGAAAGCAATATTATGGATTATGGACTTGTATTTTAGCTGGAAGCCACTGTTTGCCATTAAAAACACCTTGATGGATTTGTTTCTTACACACATGTAGCTTTTCACTTGTCAAGATCATTGTGATGTTTTTATCAGGACTCTAATTCTGACGGCACCCATTCAATGCAGAGCATCCATTTGTGAGCAAGTGATGCAATGCAAATACAGAAACACACTCATCTACATCTTGGATGGCCTGAGGGGAGGAGTACATTTCCAGTAAATTCACTTTTTTTGGGGTGAACTATTTAAAACGTTAAGAATTCTGAAATCACCTTCTTGTCTTCAAGCCAGTACAAAGCAGTTATGACGTTTCATTAGCAATATTTTTCAGTAGCCACTTTTACACATTTTCTGTCATTCACAAATGCTACGGCTTTCCGTGTTTGATTCATTTTGCTACTATTCACACTCCACCAAAGGCCAACATTTACTGCAAATGATCTTAATACAGCTGGCATGCTCACATGAGCTCTGGATCTCCAGGCTGTACCGTGTGTGAAGGAGCCGAGGATGTGATGATGCATTGCGGTACCTGCAGTGGACGACGATAGGCCCAGCGCTGGGAGGGTTGGACATCTTGACTCGTCGGATGAATGACAACAGTCCTGTAGCGTGATACGGGACTCCATGATCGGGCCAGCCAGTGAAGTGAAACTGCTTTACCTCTCGCACCTCATTAAAACCCCTCTGCGGAAATAAGAACAAGCATCCACAAAACACCTGAGCACCTGGAAAAATGATAGACTGAAAATCCCTTTCCCTGCAAATACATTGGCCCCAAAAAGCTTCTGGATATTTCAAGTCACACTAATGACAAAATATCACAGCAAGTGCAGAGAAAGATGCACCAGTGCATTTTACAAGCTATACATTATTAAAAAAGGGGTACTTGAAGTACTGCAATGACAGATGCAGTGTTGACCATGAAGACAGTCAGCGTTGAGTAACTTCATGCATGTTTGTGGTTTTAAAGTACTGTATATATATGAATAAAAGTGATTTTAGTGAAAAAAAAGACACATGTAGATACAGACTCTCACATATTTATAACTGTGACCTAAGTGCTCAAAAGTGTCCAAATACTTTGTGCGGCCTCTGTGCATTAAACGTATTTCCTTCAGGCTTACAGAATATTAGCCAAACTTGCCATGCTAGACAAAAGGTTTTAACAATAAACTTTAAACACGGTCAAAATAATCTCACCCTCTCCAGAGTGAAAGTCCTGACAACGTATTCCGCGAGCGGCTCGACCTCCACAAACGTCACTTTGAAATCTCCATAAACTTCAGCATCATCTGGCCAGTATTTATAGCATTTCACCTACAGGAGGATGAGACCCATCAAACATAAAATACAGAGCAAATCACATGCACTCCAATGCAAACACATGTCTTGAATACAGTAACTATACTGACTGATGCAAAGCTTGATTCACAGCAGTCTGATTTAATTCATGGCATGCTACAATCTTCAAGCTGAAGTCTTGCTTAAATGCTTTGAGATGTGAGGGATCACCTCTAGTACTGTGTGATCATTAGCTCCAAGAGCATTATGATAAAAAGACTGCTGTGAAATCAGTTCACTCACTTGTGCATAATGAGAGAATTAAACAAAGCGTCCACAACGTGCACAAATGTACAAAATACATACACAGACGTGCTTAAACCCTTTGAGAAGCGTCAAAAAAGTTGATTATTTCTATCTTTTGATTTTGGGGTGAAATATGACCCGTTCCTGACAGGCTCTGTGAGATTCACCCAGTTTTGTGACTTTGAGCAGATGAATAACTAGTCCTCGCTCACTCTTCAAAAGGTTTTTGCAGGCAGGGGCCTTCACAGGTCACATCACAGAGCACAAGAACACACAACGGCCCCTCCGCAGGCAGTATAGCGACATACCCGGCCCACCTCCACTAGGTTGGTTACCATCACGATACAAGCCGACTGCTCCTGCCAGATCATCCTCCAGAAGTCGTACACCGTCTCGTGGACAGGGCCTGTGGGAAAGCCAAACGCTCTGCTTTATTTCTCTAAATCTCTGTTTTTATTTGATAATCCGTTTTCATTTCAGTCATTTACATTTGGACATTTGGGAGAGAGAAAAAAAATTGGCATCATTTGACAGATTTTGCACGGCGTCTTTTGTGATATAAATAAAGTAGAATGTATTAGTGGTATATAAAATTAGTATTGTTTGCTAAAGTTGTTACTTTAAAGAGATATTTATGAAACGGAGAGTTCCGGTCCTTGATTCTGATTGGCTGAGCCATGTTCGAAGCCATTACTCTATAAAAACACACCTTTTTTTTTACTTCTGTCTGTTTCTCTGTCTTTACTGTTTTTATTAATATCATTACACTTTATTTGCTCTGTTTTATTCTGTGAAACCTAACTACGTATATGGAATAACCGTTTTATAAAAGCAATAAGCCCCGTGAAGCCGTGGTGAATTTATAACAGCTGGGGGGTTTTAGGCACGACGCGACAACGCCCCTTAGCTGTTATAAATTCACTGTAAACCACGGCTTCTTTGGGGCTTATTGCTTTATTCTACATGATTTAACCCATATAAAGTAGTTTTGGTATAAATTAATACACTGAGGTTGATGCAGCAATATTGGATAATATTTTTGACTTAAAACTATTTCACGTAGATGCTATTTTTTTGTACTTGTCGCTACACAAATGTTTCCGGTGCATGTTTCAGTGAATGATTTTGAATTTATGAGCATGCACACTTTTTAAGATGTGTATCAGATAAAAAAGAATGCAGTTTCCACATATGACGACAATCCACTTACTGATTGTTTGTTATAGTACATTATATTTAGTTCATTATATTTAAACATCAGTCAGTTTTTGTTCTTGGCAACAAAGAAAAGACGATTAATTCAGCCGTCCTCATTTACCTTGAGTTGCGATGTAATGGCTGGGCCTCTGGTATCCCTGCAAGAGAAACAAAAATAAGAATTTTGTTGGAGGCAGCAAACAATTCAATTCTGAGAGTCATTTATTTCACAGTGGGCTATGCAAAACTGTGCTACATCACGCTTTTAAGAGTTTCGTTTTGAGACTTGTAATCTCAACACACACACACACACCACGATTTCTACGGATCAAACACACACTGCAGGGAGACCCGACATCAAATTCCCCCTCCCACGAAAACTAAAACACACCACACCAAAATCATGAGCGTTAACTGAAACACAAGCCAGGGATGTTAACATGCATGATGCACAGGCACAGCAGATGAGTGGCAGCGTGAGGAAGAGCCACAGAATGGAGCTGGAAGTGTGGCGGCGCAAGCGGCTCCATTCAGATGGGCTTCGGGGCATGGATGGGTGAGACAGAGAGGGGAAGTGTGTTCGAATGTGCCTACAGTGATACTTACATCCCTGTACAGCCAAATCTACCGCCCCAAAATCAACCGCATAAGAGTGAGAGAGAGCACAACAATGTCAGTGAGTCAGCAAGCACCTCCAACAAGGAAGAAAAGAAAGCTGTATATTGTGTATAGTTGAGACAAAGGCATGCATAAAAGACCTCACATACGAGGGAGGGAGAGACGTTTCTCACACGTTCGCCAATGGAGGAGGAGGCGGCATCGCCACTTACATCAATGTAGTTGGCATTTATGTAGTCGGAGGACGGGTCGTCTTCCATTGGCTGCAGGATCACTCGAGAATGATCGTCTACAGCGCGACACACGGCAAACAGAGCAGATTCAGGGCAAAAACAGCTGACTGTGTGCGCTAGGAAGCAAGCTTCTAAACAGCTCTTACGGTGGGTGCATGAAAACATGTCCTGGTCATATTTCACCTCAAAACCATTTTGGAAAAAATGCAAAAAAGCCCAAAAGATCGATCGCTTTTTAAGCTTATTTGCAGTGTGACGTTATTTTTTATGACGACCGAGTACATTTTCTCTCATAATTTCTCCAGACGTTTACCTACTGAGTCTATTCGTAGCTGTACAGAAATAAAATACACGAATGAAAATCGTGTCATATTGACACAATGACCAGTTTTCGTGAAATAAGCATAATTTAAATGCGTGAAGTTGATGCTAACAGCACCAAGGTCATAGGTTTGATTGCCAGGGAATGCATGAACTGATGCATACCTTTATTGCAATGTAATGCGCTTTGGATAAAAGCATCTGGCAAATGTAAATGCATGCAAAATACTGAGAATCTGGGGTGTTCAATTGAAAATGATCTTACTAAAACAGGCCTCATTTTTATGTGCTAAGATGTTGGGGTGAAATATGACTCGTTCTTGATGTTCATCTTTAAAGCACCAGCACATGTTGGTTTTCTACAGATGCTTTCCAAAAGGTTCTTAAATGACCATCTAAAGGAGAGTGTTTGGAGCCAGATATTAAGTGTACAAGAGGATACTCTACACTCTTACATGCAATGATGTTCCCGTATCGATTCTTCGTTCGATTTTGCTCTTTCTTTGCTGCGTCCCAGGAAGCAGACTGACCCTCAAAGAAGCTCTGGAGAGAAACACAGAATGAATTACAACAAAGGGGCTTAAGTGAATCCATATCCTAATTTACTCATATTTTCATCATATCTGACAACATCAGCACAACACAGTAGTTTGAATTTGCTCTGTGTGCATGGAAATACATGTAAATTTGATCACTGAACAGTTAAGGAAGCATCAGGTGCTCTCAGCAGCTGAAACAAAGCAAATTGCTCTGCATCTGGCACACAAACTCCACTGATCAGATTGTGGTTTCATGAACTAAACCGCCAACACTCTTCGCCTGCAACCAGCAAACTCATCACTGCAAAGCACGTGTGGGTTACGCTGCGGAGGAGGGGTTTCAACGACTTCTTGGAGAAGTGTGACATTTCTTTTGGATGTTAAAAACATACACCCAAAAATGGAAATTTGCTAAAAATGTGCTCACCCTCAGGCCATCCGAGATGTAGATGAGTTTGTTTCTTCATGGGAACAGGTTCAGAGAAATTCAGCATTAATCACTTGGCTCAGCAATGGATGCTCTGCAGTGAATGGGTGCCGTCAGAACGAGAGTCCAAACAGCTGATAAAAACATCACAATAATCTACAAGTAATCCACACCACTCCAGTCCATCAATCTGTCACATGACCTGTGCATATTTCTCTCCTGATTCAGACGAGATTCCCTTTTCACTATTACGGATATTTTAGCCGGAAGCAACAGTTTGAAGTTAAAAAGGTCTTAATGATGGATTTGTTTCAGATTTTGTCTTCACCAGATGCTAACTCATGGACTCGAGTGGTGTGGATTATTGTGATGTTTTTATCAGCTGTTTGGACTCTCATTCTGACGGCACCCATTCACTGCAGAGCATCCATTGCTGAGCAACTGATGCAATGCGAATTTCTCTAAACCTGATGAAGAAACAAACTCATCTTGGACGGCCTCAGAGTGAGCGCATTTGAAGCAAATTTTCATTTTTTTGGTAAACTATTGCTTTAAAATAGTTCCATAGTTCATCTGAACAATGGCAGACAGAGGGCAAGGTTTGAAAGCAATCTTTATTGTTTCCAGTCATTTTTGGTGATTCAGAAATGACACACTTTAGCTTTAAGATCACTTAAGGGTTCTCACATTCTCACAGATGCATGCACTAGACTGACAGCTCTGACTGTTGAGTCAGACGAGAGCTGCGTGCTCACGGTCTAACCTCATACTCCTCTTTGAAGCCGTAACTGTCGGAGGTCTTCATCAGATTGATGTGCTGCAGCAGGTCGGCCACCCGTATGGCAGGATGGAGCTGTCCGGTCTGATAGGGCGACTCGGTGCCCTCGCAGTGATAGCGCGGGATGTCCAGCAGTCTGCTGTTCTCGGCCGCTGCCGCCGCCGCCGCCGCCGCTGTGTGGTTCTCATCTGAGAAAGGAGTCAGGAAAGATTTATTGGAACGCAACACTGAGGGATTCGGACAAACCTTAGTACACGCTAAGCTCAAAGGCCTCGACACACACACACACACGCAAAACCTCACAAATGCTTATACAATCCCAGAGTTGTGCACTCTGAACAGGACAGAGGCGTTTCTTCACACACACTTACCAGTGATAGGCACTTATGGGGCAGCGGGAGAGAAAAAGAGTTGTTTAGTTCAGCGTCAGCTCAAACACATGGGCTCTGTAGTACAGCTGATGGGGTGATATGAACTAAACATGTACAGAACACAGCTACAGACGAGGGGGAGCACAAACAAAGCCACTCTCTACATCACATCCAGACTGGCAGACTTTTGCATTTTTGAAGGCACTTCAAATTTCACTTTAGTTGCAGTTTTTGTGGAGATGTGGAAGCCACATACATACATACATATATATACTGTATATATATATCGGACCACAAAAGATACCTCTGAATATTATCAAATGCACAGGAATCGCAACCACAGGAAATGATTTACAAACAACCCCGCTCGATTCTCGAGAACAAAGACGAGCGTGCTTTTAGAGTTGCTTCTACACAGCACCGGCCTCGACTGAGACACTTGTTAAGGTTTCTGCAGACTTTGATAATCAGACTTCATTCGGTCACAGCTTGTAAGGGACTAGAACTTCTCTGATGTGAGAGAGACGCAGCTGTTTGGATGAAGTGTTGTCCTCTACACTTCAGCGCTGTCTCTGCCAGAGCCGTGGCCTAAGGGGACGTTTTAATACCCCACTGCTGTAGAAAACGTCTTCTTTCTTGCTAGTTCTGTCATGTTAGCTCTATGTTAGCATCTGACACTGTTAACCCAGATGACTGGAGTTATATTAGGTTTACGAGTAAGCTGTCAGTTCAGTTTCGGCACTCATAATGCCATGTGTGTGTGTGTGTGTGTGTGTGTGATGAGGCTTTGCTAAAACATACAGAGCAGTGCTTTCCAGTTGATTCTGCTTCCAGATTTTTACACTGAGCATCTGGTAGTTCTTAAAATGTTTAAGTAATGTGAATCTACACTTTAGCATACTTTAAAGAAAATATGGAAATAATATTCTTTAAAATAATATATGCGATATGTGATATACTGTATATAGATACTTAACTGCATGTTAATTGAAATTAAATGAAAATACATTATAGTTAAAATTGATATTAAATGCAATGAATTAAATTGACCCACTAAAGTAGGATTTCAGAACATATTTAAATATAATTTCATGCTGACTATGAAATATGGTTAAAGTGTTACTGCTGAATGTACTGACAAAGATTTATGATAAATATTATCTTTTTTTTTTGTTTGTTTTGGGTCGCAACCCACCAGTAGAGAAACTTGGTGATATACTGTAGAGTAGATATTGTGTGTGTGTTTACTTTAGATGACCAAAACTCCTAAAAGTCCCCAAGTGAGCTAAATCTGACGCAACCTCTCCTTAGAGACATATACAGTTTTATTTTAAGGGTAGTGTTTGGGTTCATCTGTAGTAATTATAATATATAAAAACAATAAAAAACTACAGTGTGTCCTCATTTAGCAAATGCGTGTGTCCACAGTAGCAGAAAAGCAGTACGTCTTCGTACTCTAGATGCTTTCACTCAACACACACACAGTCATCACTAGTCGTCTCATCAGAAATTTGTAACATTCTGGGATTTGAGTCTTCAAGCACGGTAGTTCTCTACAGTAGGCTCCCTGAGCTGCATGCTTGGATGCAACTTGACAATAGCAGAGTCCATCCGGACTGAACCGGGCGCTTCAGTTCACTGTGCGATCCAGGAGGAGCCGTGGAAACGACTGAGAAACGCTGTTCAACGTAACACAACAGGAACATGGTGGGGGGGGCTACATGAGTGATGCATGCTGGGTAATGAAGGTCTTTATGTGCAGCAGGAGCACTCAGCTCAATTCAGTTCTCTCAACCAGAATCAAACATTACCTCATGACTTGAACTTATTTAACTAATTGGGGAGAAGTGTTTGGCTGGAAATATGGACAGATTAAAGACAACATGAAATTGCGCAACACGTACTAATTATGCAGGGAAGGGCTTTATTTAAATCATTTTGATTGGATTAGATTGGCCTATATTGTTGGTTAATATTATTTCCTCACTCACACCTCCTTTGTTACAAGAGGTGAAGAAAGTGAACACATCTTGACGAAATATTACAAAATCTTTTACTGTAACATGCACTGATTAAAAGTGTACAGTAGTGCACAGTAAGACCAAATGTGTCCCTGCAGCACAAAAGCAGTGTTAAGTCGCTGGGGTATATTTGTAGCAATAGCCAACAATACATTGTATGGGTCAAAATTATACATTTCTCTTATGGGTCAAAATGATTGAGGATATTAAGTAAAGATCATGTTCCATGAAGATATTTTGTACATTTCCTACCTTCCTGTAAATATATCAAAACTTAATTTTTGATTAGTAATATGCATTGCTAAGAACTTAATTTGGACAACTTTAAAGATGATTTTCTCAATATTTAGATTTTTTGCACCCTCAGATTTTCAAATAATTGTATCTCAGCTAAATATCGTCCCATACATCAATGGAAAGCTTATTTATTCAGCTTTCAGATGATGCATAAATCTCAATTTCAAAAAAACTGACACTTGAGACTAGTTTTGTGGTCCAGGGTCACAAATGACATACTAAAAGCAAGTAAACTGGATTTCATGTTGTCTTTGAGCCACGGCACAGATTGAACTGAATTGCTCTGATGAAACTCCACAGACACAGATACTGGCACACCATACACCCACAATCCTCACCTAATACAGCTGTCGGCACGAGAGGGTCATTAGGCACTGCAGAGAAACACGCAGAGTTATCATAAACAAAAACTCAAGAGCTGAGGATGTTCCGAAACTGAAATCAGAGCTGCTGCGTCTGCACTTGAGATTTTACTCACGATTCAACAGAAGCACTGCTGAACGTGGGTGCGTTTTGCACAATATTAGGTCATTACTAATAACTAACCTGGATGCCTTGTGAATTGCAGAGGCACTCTAATCACATTAAATGTGCTTGAACTAGGCTGGGTAAGAGAGAGGGGAATAATCTAAACCACTGGTAATACAGAGCAAAAAGAAAATCTTGTCATGACACACTTTCTTTACGTGGGCCGCTTAAGGCTTTGGGCGTGTTTCGGTTTTTACGATGCTTTCCTGCACATATCAAGTGGAAGTTTCAAAATCCTCAGACAAGCTCGATATGATTCTACAATGTTCCATGTAGATGTAAGCTGTGCTTGAGTACTCACAGCGGTTGCTGAAGCTGTGCGAGTCCATGAAGGTGACGGACACGGGCTCCTCGGCGTGCAGAGTGCTCTGGTCTGCATAACTGCGATCCATGGAGTTGACCATGTGCGTCATCTCCTGACGGGTGTTTCCGATGGCGTCCTTGCGCTTCTTGGCGAGCTTCCTGATAAGCCAATTAAAGACAGAATCATTACAGATCTACTACTCCAGAAAACAGTACCACTGCACCCTTCAGCCCACCCCAAAGCACCCACATGTAGGAATAAACAACAGACAGGAGAGAGAAGAAGGGATGATCCGATAGGAAAGCTTTAGTTCCATGGTAAGGGACAACTTTGAGGAAACTTGTAGGAAATACTTGTAAATTAGTGGAGGTGATTCAGAGAAATAAAACCATGCCTGTTTCTATTTGAACACGTTTTACTATCAAAAAAAGTTACTACTTTACTGTTACAAAATTACTTTTGGCATTCATGAGGGATTTTTTTTTGTCCAGCGCAGGGTCCTTTATCTTTAAATTGTATTCAAAATTTGATCAAACATACTGTACATATATATTTTTTTTGCATAGACAAATTAGTAAAAATAGCTGTTGTATTCTTGACTAACAACAATAAACAGCAATAAAACTGCACAAAATAATGTTCTTAGTCAGCATTTTTGATTTCATGAACAAAGAGCTGCATGACAAAATGTGATAGAAATTTGATAACCTATGAGTTCATGTCAATCTTTTATTTTATTATTTTATTATTATTATTTTAAATGATCCGGCTGTCTGTTCTTTTTAGTTAAGAAATAAAATGTGACCCGGAGCACAAAACCATCCACAAAGCAAGCGTCAATTTTTCAAAATTGAGATTTATGCATCATCTGAAAGCTGAATAAATGAACTTTCTATTGATGTATGATTTGTTAGGATAGGACAATATTTAGCCGAGATACAACTATTATCATAGTTAATATATAACTATGAAAATCTGGAATCTGAGGGTGAAAAAATCTAAATATTGAGAAAATCACCTTTAAAGGTGTTCAAATGAAGTTCTTAGCAATGCATATTACTAATCAAACATTATGTTTTAATATATTTACGGTAGGAAATTTACAAAATATCTTCATGGAGCATGATCTTTACTTAATATCCTAATGATTTTTGGCATAAAATAAAAATCTATTATTTTGACCCATACAATGTATTGTTGGCTATTGCTACAAATATAACGGCTAAGGCGACTTAACACTGCTTTTGTGCTGCAAGGTCACACATAGCAAAACATATTTGTCTTATCTTATGCACTTTTGCTTAAAATAAATCAGTCTTGTTTTACGGATGACTAGACATTTGTAAAACAAGACTAAATACTGATCAAGACTTAGAGATTTTCCATGTCAGTGTCAATTTGTTAGGTTGTTTGTGTATTTAAGAGAGCAAATATAGAACCGATTGATCTGAACAGAAAAATATATTCACTTATCATGGTTTTACTTTTTTAAAAAGTGACATGTGTCATGTGATGAAATGCAATGTGGAGCTGTGAAAGATGATTTATGCAATCTCTATTTGTTACAAGATGCTGTTTTTGACAAGAATAGATAAAAGCAGGAATCTCTAGATATCTGACTGAGGTTTTGTAGAGCTGTCACGGGAACTCTTAGAAAGCCATCAAAGCAGCGCTCGAGTCGCCTGCTAGATTGAGCTGCAGACTAAAGGCCAACCGGGGACACATGAAAAACACCCTCTTCACCAAATGAATGAACGGATGAGTGTGTGAGGATGAGAGGCGGACGGAGACACGGTGAGTAACTATTCCACACACACACACACACACATGCACACACCCAAAACAAACCAGACGAATAACAGACACAAGTGCAGCATTCTTTTTTCAAATAACACCGCTTGGATGCGACCGTCGCCGAGCATGTCCTACTACAATGCAAAGGAACGTGATTGGTCAAAGCGATTTGTGTTTTCGCTTGAAAAAAGGATACTGCATCTTTAAAAGACTAACCATAGACAGAGAGCAGAGAGCCCTGCATGTTAAGCCACCGTTTTGCTTTTGCTTTGGTCTGAGCGTCTCTGTTACTTACAGGTAATATGAGTACGAATAGTAGCTCCTCCTGGCGAGCGAATGAGAAACAGCACAAACAGATGAAGAGATATTGGTGAGAGCAATGTGGGAATCAACCGGGCCAACATAAGCAACAGACACCTAGCTTTTACAAAGCTTTTAGCCTGATCTCTGCCGCCCTCATTGGTGGCGTTGATTGAAACATGCATGTCTTGTACATTTGTGTGCAATCCGATTTACTTGACAGTCGTCAGTCAGAAAGGAGGAAAAGAAACAAAACGCAAAATCTCCGGCTGCTCGATTTCATCATGCATCGCATAAATCACTGCAATAAACCGTGAAGCACAGATGATTAAAAAAGATAAAAAAAGCCATTTTTAAAGAAAATAAATAAAAAAATCACATATACGTGGAGCACAAAAAAATGCTGCAAGTCAAGCTGCTGACTTCCTGCAAAATAAGCAGCGTCAGTGACCACTGTTTTAAAGATGCAGTATCTTCAGTTTGACCTGAAAACATTGATTATCCATCGCTCAGTTGGAAAAGAGCCATTTGTACTTATCGCTGCGTGTCGAGGTTCAGCATATGCACATATTAATTCATTTGAATAGGATGGTAACACATGCAAAAATGAAGCCGCCACAAACTGAAGGTCCCACTTCTGTCAAACGTGTTTAAATGTGTTGAACGGTGCACCTAAATAAAGTGTGGTTAGTAAAACAAAAACAGATTTGTTTGTCAGACTGCTCACTTGGTCTCACTTCTGGTGTACTGGAATAAAACAATCACGGGAGACAAATACGGCATTTCTACAAGAGTATCACCAGCCAGAAGCTTTTGCCTTTGCGTGACGCTGTATCCGCAGCAACAAGTGTCCGTTTAACATGTTGTATCTCTTATTTAGGAGAACGAATGAAAAACGCCCCTTCTTAGTACTACTGCACAGAATGGATGAAGAATGGAGGAGGATGAAGAATCAGTGCTAGTGCTGTTAGGTCAGGGTGCTTTACTGGGATCCGAAGCCCATTCAAGAGAAATTACGGGTTAAAAAAAACCCTATAGGCCTCTTCACATTATAAAAGAGAGCTTGATGCCAGCTGATGTTTCCAGTCTGGTCTGTTATCAATCAATGAGCATTGATTTGTGTTTTAAACAGCCTGCTGTTCAAGAAAACGCCACATGATGGAGCCCGTAGACAGAAGCAAGAACGGAGAAACAAACGCTCAGCTTCCTCACACCCTCTGTTCTTTTCCTTCATCTCACCGATACGAATGTTCACCTCAGGCACACATCAGCTTCCTCTACACTGAGACACACACATGCAACTTTTCCACTAGACTAATGCTGATTCATGTGCGAGTCAGTGTTTGGCCGAAACCACACACTTCAGAATCGAACAACAACCGGCTGACATAACTGCCTACATAATCTGCCCACAAATATATGTGCCATATCTCACGCTTTGTTTACCAATGTTTTGAGAAAAAACAAACTATCCACCTTTTTCTTGTCGTAAAAATGGGCGACATTTGTAAATTCTATGGGTCTGGCTTCCGGTCTCATCTGCGTCCAGCTATTTTTAGCTGAACAAAACAGTTCGTTTTGCTGCTTGATATTGAAAGTTGGTGTGTCTTATCATATTATTTGAATGTATTATCTTAATTATAAACACACTGGTTTGTAGAGCAAACAGTGTTACCGTTTACTGCACGTTGTTAGCGGCTAATGACCGTAAAAAAAAAAAAAGTTCTTCACCCATAGCCTTATTCCGCGTTGACGAAAAGGTGGTATAAGGAATTAATCTGCAGTGGTCAGACCATCATATTCATGCACTGGGGGGGGGGTTTTTTCAGCTGTCATTCAAATACATAATAAAAAAAAATGTACACATGTTTCTAGATAGATAAAGTTGCTGGATATGCTGTGCAACGTGACAGTTACAGATTCCACACTGTTATCCAAATGCAGTGCATTCAGACTTTTCAATGTATGATTATGTAAATTCTCTGGAAATCGAACAGTTCCAGCGTCATGAGCAAAAGTTTGGGGTCAGTTTATTATTTTTTTCCCTGAAAACGGAGGATGCATTACATCGATTAAAAGTGACAGCAAAGATGTTTATAATGTAAAAAAAATTTCATCACAGAATCCCGAAAAATACAGTTGATCACAACTGCGGCACGACCGTTTTCAACACTGATAATAATCAGAAATGTGTCTTGAGCAGCAGATCAGCATATTATACTGATTTCTGAAGATCATGTGACACTGAAGACTGCAGTAACGATGCTGAAAATACAGCTTCGAACGCGGCTCAGCCAATCAGAGTCAAGCACCGGAACTCTCCGCTTTATAACAGCTATTTTATATTGTACTATAGGTCAATATTACTGCTTTTACTGTATTTTTGATCAAACAAATGCAGCCTTGGTGAGCAGAGGACACCTCTTACATTCAAAAACCCCAAACTTTAGCGTGGCTGTGTGCATTTGAATGTGTTTGTACTCCTGGTATACATTTTTTGGAACGTTTTCAAATGAATAAACAGGTTTGTAAATGGGCTAAATAAAGTATGTAAGACGGCAGATTTCTATCGGTGCTCCTCATACTGTAAGTGTACATGCGCGGGTTTACTGTGTGCGCATCTGATTCTCTTTTAATGGCTTTAATTGAGATTTGGTCTTGTTACGCTGGAAGCCAGAGGCTGGGGAAACGAGCGGCCCCTGTGTGGCATGTAGTTGCTGACAGCGGTGGAGCTGGGGCCCCTGCGGCTGCTCCCTGGGTGCTGGAGATGTGATGAGATGGCAGTGGAAGGAGGATGTCGGTGTGCTCGTGGGCATCTCAAGAGCTAACACAAACGCACTGTAACTGCATTCACAGAGCCTTACCTTTTCTTCACCAGCAGGATGGCCACGAGCACCAGGAGAATGAAGACCAGCACGGCAGCGCTGATGCCGGCAATTTTCACCACTTGGTCGGTCTGTTTGGCCGGGGTCTGGAATCACTTCCGGCTCCTCTGTGGCCCCTGGAGACAAAAAGCAAATCTTTTTAAGTTAACATTCCCTCGTATAAGTGTTAGGTCAGAGCCACGGCTTAGCCGTTAGAGCACATGCTCCATTGCAAAGAGATGAGATGCAAGCTCAAATTCAAGATATGACACATTATTTGGTAACACTTTATTTCGATAGTCCACTTTAGACATTCTATTAACAGTAAGTAACTTTGCAACTACATGTCAACTAGCAGTCATTAGAGTATTAGTAGACTGTCTGCTTAATATCTTCTAACACTTTCTTTGTCAACTTATTCTACTAACCCTAAACCTACCCTAACACAGTCTACTCTGAGAGTTAGTAGACATGTAGTTGCAAATTAATGAGAATGAGTTGACATGTAGTTGACATGTAGTTACAAAGTTACTTATAGTTAATAGAATGACTAAAGTGGACTATCGAAATAAAGTGTTACCAATTATTTTGTTTTTTTTGTCTACTAAGAAGCCAAAGTAGCACCCAGAAAACCAAGGTCATCAAAATAAATGGTGTTTTTTCCATTACAACTAGCTTCTATTACAAATGTACCTCTAAACCAAATAGCATGAAGGTCTTCTGACCACAACATTAAAATGCCTGGACGTTTCACAAACTGCCATCAGTCTGCTGTGTGATATCTTTCTCTCGCTGCCAAAGCATAACAGAATGGGTTGAAAATGACTGTCGGATATGTTTCTCCAAACATTGGCAGACAACCACTGTTTCATTCCATTGCTGAACGCTAATATTATTTATTACCTGGCACGGATACATTATACAGAACACAAAAATCTAAAAATAAAAGTATGAAACCGTTCAAAGAGAAGAAGCTGCCTCAGAGCGCAGCCTAAAGAACAGAGTGTGAAGGATACGATGTTGAGCTAAACAGAATGTAAAACCTCTGGGACTCTGTCAAACACAGGAGTGAAGCCATCAGTGTATTCTCCAGGCCTGTTAGGATCACTGTCGTATACTGGAGTGCACACGGCAGCAGAGAACGCTGTGAATGCACTGGTTTTAACGCTGATATGCAGATCAGGGAATACGTGGCATGTCATCTATGGTGGTTCAAAACACAAACAGATTGGGGGTCACTTGTGAAACAGAAGTGTGTTTAATTGTATCTAATGCTTTTCAAATCTTAAAAGTCTATTTTTAAAAACAGTTGTTGGACACATTATGGTATTAATAAAACACAAGTGCACTTAAAGAGAGACGCTTTCATGACTGTGTTCTTTGTCAAATTGGTAAGTTTCACTTTATACTACAGTACTTTTAAATATCATTATGTTTTAATAATCTTTTCTCATGCACTTATTTTGATGTGTTGACTAACACAACAAAGCACAAAGTACTTGATTATTATTTTTAACTGTAGCGTGTTATTTAATATTACATCTCAATTTAATATATCTTAAATGTGTAATTACAAACATATTTGAATACACGACAGTAGTTTTCAGTAGAAGTATTATTAAGATGGCTTGAAAAAGCCAACGTACTGAAATCCTGTTTAAACTGAATCTTCTTCTTAGACCCAATTTTAAAGTGTATCTCCTCCTGGACTTTTAAAGCTACAACCACCAAACTCGGGTCAGACCTTCAGACTGGTCTGACTCGGGTTGCTATATCTTTTCTAACTGATCCGGCTTACGGTTTTCGTAAACCAGACTATCAAAACCACCTAAAATCCCATAGACTTTCATTGAGGGGGTGAAAACTTTTATACAATAAGACTTATTCACTTATAAGGTGTATTTAAGCTGTCTACTGCAGTAGCAAAGCTTAGCAACTCCCTACTGAAAAAACAGCTAAAACCAGCCTAAGCTGATTGACTGCTTTGGCTGGTCTCCCAAGCTGGTTTTAAAGTGGTTTTGGCCACTTTTTTAGCAGGTCAGGCTGGTTTTAGCTGGTTTTTAGCTGTTTTTTTTACTGAATCAACTGGTTTTAGCTGGATTAGCATAGAAACATGGTAACAACATGCTAGTAACTTGCTAATTATGCTAACATCATGCTAGTAACTTGCCAATCATGCTAGAAACATGCTAACAAAATGGTAGTAACTTGCTAATCATGCTAACATCATGCTAGTAACTTGCCAATCATGCTAGAAACATGCTAACAACATGCTAGTAACAGGCTAATCATGTTAGAAAAATGCTAACAAAATGCTAGTAACGTGCTAATCATGCTAACAACATGATAACAACTTGATAATCATGCTAACAACATGCTAGTCACTTGCTAATAATGCTAACAAAACTGCGAACACCAGGTTAGTAACGGGGGGCTATCGTCATGCTAGAAACATGCTAGCAACTTGTTAAACATGCTAGCATCATGCTAGTAACATGGTAATCATGCTAGAATCATGCTAGCAACATTATAGTAACTTGCTAATCATGTAAACAACATGCTGGTAACTTGCTAATCATGCTAACAACATGCTAGTAACACCCTAGCAACAACCCTGAGTACTCTAGCAACCACATAGCAAAACACCCTAGCAACCACTCTGGGTACCCTAGCAACCACCATAGCAACACCTTAGTTCAGCCAACCCCAGTCTACCCTAGTAACCCCATAGCAACCCCCTCTCAAACAGCAAGAATACCCTACCTACTGCATAGCAACCTCTTAGCAACCCCCTACTCCCCTAGCAACCGCATAGCAACAACCACACAGAACACCCTAGCAACTGCATAGCAGCACCCTAGCAACCAGCCCGGGCACCTAAGTAACTGCAGAGCAACAGCCTAGCACCCACCCCAAGTACCCTAGCAACCACATAGCAATACCTTAGCAACTACCCCATGTAACCTAGAAACACCCTAGCAACCACCTTGAGTACCCTAGCGATCTGCTTTTCTATGTCTGTTCTTCTGATAGACTGTATTGCCTTCAAAACATTCCAACTTTAATCTTTAAAACTATTTTAAGTATTTCAAACTACTTCAAACTGAAAACCTTCAAACTTCTTTCAAACTTTCTGGTCTGGCTTTTTCAAGCCAACTTAAAGTTTGTCTACGAACTTTACTATCTAGTTGTTATTGTATTTGGCTGTATACTTTAACCATATTTCCAAGACAACAGAGGTAATTATGAATTTACATTTAAAAATCTACTCAAGTCCTACTTAAGTGGGTCAAAAACACTCTAAAGCTCTACTAATTGTATTTATAAATTTAAACTATAAAACGCTTTCACTTAATTTCATTTAATATGCAGAAAACATACATGTATATTCTTTTAAGATCTATTATTTCCATAATAAGTACTCTTTTTAAAAGTATGCTAAAGTGTACTTCTTTTTCACAACTGTTTTACATTCCTTCCAAAAAGGATCAGTGAGCATAGAAAAAGAACTTCTGTGTTTTATCTGTTTTTAAAGTTCACGGTGAATAAATCATTTTGTGTCTGTATATAAAGTTTGCATGACAAGTGACAAGAACAAAAAGCAGACAATTAAATGGTTAATAACAATAATCATCTAAATGAAATAGCTCGATTTTTCAGTACAAATGCAATACTACTCAAAGTGGTGCATCGCAGAGCGTCTGCTCCAGTGTAAGTGTACTGCAGTGGTGCTTCGGGCCTGTAACCCTGTCAGAAATACATCACTGCCGACTGAAATACTTCTCACACAAAAACTATCATTACGGCATCTAGAAGTATTGATCCGAAGCTCTGCTGAACTCCAGCTCGGTGCGTATGACATTTATGGTGGTCTGGATGCTGACTTCACTCATGGCTTTGCCTGTAAATGCTGCCATTGTGCGATCTGTCTGGGCGGCAGGAGTAAATGGATCTCCGGTACGTCCTGAAGCTCTACTATAAGCTTTTAAGAGTGATAAGGCAATGACCCGCTGACATGGGCCTCTTAAATAAAGCCATCAGCTGTACTCTCCTGCCTCTGGATCTGTGGGGCAGCTTATTTCTACCCAACAATAACACTCAAACAAAAGCCAAGCCCCGTCACACGGCCTCTCTGTTCTTTACAGCACATTTGGGCGAGTGAGCAGCCTGGGGTGAAATGACCAAGACGCAGATCACTGCTGCCCTAATGCACCGGTCCTTTCTCACCAAAGCACTCTCTTCCTCTTCCTTTGCTTTAAGCACTGATCGCTCGAGTGCTGTGTTAGCTTCAGATGACCTGTCCACATGACACAAATACCAATGAATGTCAAAAACACAAATATCTCTGTCAATAACAAATAACTCGGGCACGATCTGCAGGAGAGATGCTAAACACTGCAGCTGAAATAACTATAGCACTGGGGAATAAGCACGTTATGTTCTGCTGCCGGACTACAATTTTTATTTGCCCTGTCAACATTTCCAACACACACACACACACACACACAAAAAAAAGTTTTTATTAAACATTTTTTATAAATAACTTATACTAAACTTTTTGTTTTCCCATAATATTTTTTACTTTCTATTTTTGAAAACTCTGCGACAGCTATAACTGCATAAACACTGGAATTACATTATACATTTATTATAAATGTGGAATTACATTACATGACTATAAAACATAAAAATAAGTACAATGTACTTGTTGTGTTCATATTGTTTTACAAAACACATTTGCTGTTATTGAGGTGGGACACGGGTAAAGGTTAGGGACAGGTGTGGTGGTATGGGTAGGTTTAAGTTGTGGGTTAAGATGTAAGGGATGGGTCAACAGTGTAATTATAAACGTAATAACAGAAATTAATTACAGATGTAATCACATGCACGTATTTTTAAAAAACATAAGAACAATGTAAAAACATGTATACACAATAAGTGCATAGCACTAAATTATTCATTTAAATGTAAGTACATAGTAGTTAAGGTCACTTGATATAAAGTGGGAACTAAATAAATAAATCTGTCTGAATTTTGTTTTGATTTCTATAAGTACCATTTTGTCAAGCAAAAAAGGAGTTTCTGGAAATCCATTAAATCATAGGTCTTCAACCCTAGGCATTAAATATTAAGCTATTTTAGAATAATAGAAGCATTTTACATAGTAGTAGTATTGCGCACATTTGGTTAGAAATTGAAGATATGTCAGAGTTCAGACACATCACAATCTGGCTTCGATGTTTAAAGTTCAATATACATATGATCTGCAAACAGTGACATTATCACAGCAAGGCACGAGCTGATTGGCCTCTGCTGATACTGCAGCCAATGAGCTTGCTGCTAAAAGGTGCTGTATGTAGGATTGACACCGAGTGGTTGAACTAGGTATTACAGTCCAAATTCAAAATATTGGAGAGAGTTTTTTTCACCCGGCCCCTCCTCCTCGGACTTGACCACCGCAGGTTGACAGATTGAGGCACACCAACATGAACGATCACAAACTTGAACGCTGATTTTACATTTAAATATGCTGTGTTTTCCGCCAACTGGCAACCCGGGTTGCCGAAATACAATTGGGTAAACTGGTAGTGGGCGGGTTTCACAAACCAAAACAGAGACCGACATTCCGGCCCGGAACGCACATTTTCTAAGAAGAATAACTGACTGTAGCGTTGTTTTTCAGATAAACAAGTATGCTAACTTAGCATGTTTCTTAAATATCTGCAAACATATTATGGTATTTTTAAGCTTTAGTAGAGTCAAAAACTTACATACAGCACCTTTAACTTTTAAATAGTTTAGTTTAAGCAAATCTTGCAACATGAAACTCTCCGAAACCCTCCACCTCCCCCAGCTCCACCTGTATAGATCTGTTACGGCTAATTTCAGCAGCAGCACGTCTTATTTGTATGCACAGTTACTACTACTACTATACATAAAACAGGATTTCACTATTCTAAAATAGTTCATACATAGTCAATATTTAATGGATTTCTGCAGGATCATTATGTTCATGTACTGTTTTTGAAGGTTATTATAGCCTTCTTATCTTACAGCCGTCTTGCAATTGTTACCTTAAAGAGTTTTGTAGATATAAATCAATTTATTTAGGTGAATTCAGTGATGTTAAATAATATTTTTGACCAGTTATTAAGAGTAAATGTTATTTTTTTCCTGTGAATAAATGTAATCTATAACCCTGTCCCCCTCACCCACGCAGAGGAAAAGCAAATACTGTAACCTTACTGGCAATCACTTTTGACACTTGGGTTAAAAGGTGATTAACCGGCGGCGCGGTGTGGCTTTTGATGCAGGCCTGTATTGGTTCAGACACCAAATTTTGCCCCCTGCCAGAACACTTCTGTTTCTGTCAGCTCTTATGAGTCTGATCTGAGAGAAAAACACTAGGAGCAATTCAATGGAAATTGGATTACGTCCATTTTGGAGATAAAATTCCATGCTTAAAAACAAAAATGTATTTTTGTTGCTAAACAACACATGACGTGGGCTATATCTAATCCGTTCTGGGAGTGCTCTGAGCCGCGGGCAGACTTTTATCATTCGATTTCCTGCTGAAAAACAATTAATGAAGAGCCAGAGGAGGAAATAATGTGCAATAACTCAGACGAGACACAACCACAACAGCACACTGGCAATACATATGTGCATCACTCCAAGCAGAAAAACACTTCAGACATTTAGCTAGACAAAATGTACAAGAAACTATATGTCCAATATGCAATTATGATCATGATTTATGACTCTTTCTATAGATATATTATATATTATATAGGAGAAAATCACAACTCCGCAAATAATCCAAAATAATGCAATGAAAAAAAATCTGAATGCTTTTGGGTTGGTTCAGTCTCAGTCACTGTGACACAGCAGTACTGCATATTCACACATTTCATGAAGCGAATCAAATTTATATTCATAAAAAATGCCAAATTCTAGGTTGCGATTTTAAGGAATAAGAAAAACAACGCTTGACCTGTTAACACTAACTCCTTTGTCAACAATCCTGAAGCAATTTCTTGCAGTTCGTGACTCCTTTGTGCTACAGGGATGATTGTTAGACGATACAAAATTGCTTGGTAGTATGCTCAAAAGTTAATCCAAAATTATTTTGAAAGTATAAAAATTTATTATAAATATATTACAAAAAAAAAATTATTATGAGATACGGTATGACAGGTGAATCTCAACATTACATTACACTGTTGTCTTCTCCTGTTTCAGACGGTTACTTAAGAGCCAAAGCAGCAGAGCACATCACGCCACACACACAGATTCACGTCAAGCACTTTCAGGCTCCGGTTACTGTGGCTATGGAGTTTTCATTCTTTATTTTATTAGCTGTGTTATGAATGGCAGTGAAATGCTTTGTCTTCGAAGTTATCACACTGTTTCTAGCAGGACTGAGCAGTACTACTCTCTACCATCAGTTTAAAAATATCTAACCATTTTACCCCTTCTGTATCATCACATTACCACACATATATGTTTTTATAACTTTAATTTTTGCAGTATACTGGTGCTTTGCAGTGATCAGTACTACTGAACACGGGCTACGCTCTTATCATTGGCCTTGTTCTCTATGTGTGCTGCTGATTCCTAACTGTACTCTTCTGTAGTGTTCATTGTTGACAGTGGAGTAATATGTGGCTGAAATGACAATAAACCTGACTCAGGAAAGGCCTGTGCTGTAGGCTTGCTGCGATAGACGGTGCTGACGGTGATACCGGTGTTAAGCCGCAACACCGGTTACGTCACTTGCCCACCGCGGCACCGACCCCCGCCGTCTTTTTGATTTTTTATAGTAATAAAAATAATTTAGTTCAGTAAAAGAACAGACACTACAATTAAAAACTGAACGCGGCTGCTCAATGCATCACAGATCAGATTTCATTTCTCCAGTGAGGAGAGTGAGTCGAGCTGACTGACCAGAAGAGTGAGGCGAGACAGACAAGATGATCGCGGATGATTTAGTTTCTAAACAAAATGCAAAAGCGTCTGTTTGGCAATATTTTGGATTTTGAAAAGCCTGCTGACTTTTGCCGTTTATCTAAGGTGATTTTGGAAGTTTTTTTTTAAACATTTGTTTCCACATTATTTGCTGATTTTTACTTTATTTAAACTTTGTGTCATTTATTTATTTTATTTGACATCAAGGTGTATGCCGTGCCTCCAAGCTTTCTTATTCGTTTTGCTAATAAACGTTCTATGTTTCTTATTTATTTGGTTATATATTATACATGTTTACTTAGCCTATTTCCAGTTTTTTTATTCCTATTTAAACTTTATGTAAGTTATTTGTTATTTTATATTAGGCATAGCCTGCCCTTTAGCATGGTGTATTTTTATTCGTTTTGTTAATAAAAGTTCTATGTTTTATATATAGGCTAAAGTGAGTTTGATGTTGTATTTTGTTGCTGCATTCAAGCAATTGATGCCGAACTGCAGCTAATTCGAAAGTGAAAGTAAAATGCGCATGGCGCTTTTAAGCTATTTAAAAGCAAAGGAAAGTGAGGAAAAGAGGGAAAATTCAAACGAACAATTGCTTTACGCCGAATTGCCGCTGTTTGAAAGTGAAAGTAAAATGGGCACGTCGCATTTACAAGCTATTTAAAAGCAAAGGAAAGCCAGGAAAAGAGGGAACGCCCCCGCCCCCGCGGTGAAACCGGTATTACCGGTGTTGTCACACGTCGATTAACCAGTGGGAAAATTTCCTCACCGTCACAACCGTTCTGAACAATGATCTAAAAGTGTTCTTGTGTGAGGCAGTGTGACCTATTCAATTTCAAAACGATCCACACATGCCATACTCTAAAATCTGCCAATTTAATATGCACAAATACATGCAATCCATTTCCACTTGTACTAAGGCAAAATGGCACGAATGCAAAAACTTGCATTTATTGCACATTAAATTACATATAAAAATCACATACTGTGCCTTTTACGTAGCAGTATATTTTAGTGCATATATTTGGAGATGTTTATAAATGCGATGCATATGTACAGTAACTGATCATATGTAATTATGATGCATATGTACACGCATCTGAACAGAATAGGCAATTGTGAGCAGGATGGTCAAGCTTTGGCCCGTCGACACTGTCCCACTGCATATACTAAAATTGCTTTTCTATAACTCTGCTAAAAGCTCAGAGCACACAACACCAATCACCGCCGGACTTTAGATGACAGAATTTAACCTGCTCTTACATCATAACATCAGAGACAGAGAGAGATTAGAAGGAGACCGACTGGAGAAAGGTATGGTAGATGCATGCTCTCAATTTGAAGGGCTTACCTTTAAAAGCCAGTTTCAAACACTGCGTTTTACTTTCCTGAAACACAAACAACAACAATTCAAAGATAATTCTCAAAACTCTAGGAATAGCAGAGCAGAATCATATCAACATATTGAGCAGAATGACTGCAGCAGCTTGACTTGTAATGCATTTTAATGATTTTGAAACACTATAGTCAAAACACTAGAAGGCCATATTTTCATACTTTTTGAGGATTTGTCACAGGTGTGAACCATCACATGCATTGCAGACGAATGCACAATGCACCAATAAAAGAGCCTGAAGCAACACAAATGGCAGCTCAAGGACAGAACAGATCAAACTGTGATTCTGTGTCAGTCCTGTCGCACGCTCTCAGTCACTGAGAGGGATGTGTGTGTTTATTTATCTTCTGCTGACCTTCTCCACTCTGCTGACTGCCTGAAAGTAGATGTTGTAGTTTTTGCGGGGCGCGAGGGGGGCGTTCCAGTAGCCGTGGTATGTCTTGTTGTCTCCCACGGTAAATGGCAGCGGTTCTGGGAGATTTCTGGGTGGGAGCTCCGCTGCAAAGTAATACGGCAGCCCGGCGCTGGCGGCATTCTGATAGGACACCGGCTCACGGTAACACTCCCCGCCGCTGGCCTCCCGCCGCACACGGTGCGGGTTGATCTCCCTCACAACGATCTGATAGGCACTGTTGATGACGGACAGAACACGACAGCCATTAATGACACAATTACATGCACACCAAGAAAAAAAAAACATCTCACTTTTCAACTCTCTAACATGATCATGCACAGAAAATCGAAATGGCACCATTGTCTTCATGCAAAATAATACTTTTGGGAAGATATTTTGCAATGTGAGCTGGGATATTCAGGCATAATCCATCTAAGCTCTTGTCATTCGGACATTAAGTCATTCGGATGTTTGTCTATGGAAACTGGAGGACAAAATCTCCTTGATCTGTGCGGTTCCTACGTACATGTGCTCACTGGTCACTAAAGTCGCCATATTCAAATAATTTTTCCTAGGGTTGACAAGTTACTAATGTTTTCCATTCTAGTCAAATAGATGATGTGCCAATTGATTAATCAAACTAATCATAGATTAATCAAAGAGAAATGACACCCCAAAAGATCATGTAAAGTCATTATTGTGTTAAATGAGAAAAGCATTGAATAGACATAAAAGTAGATTTGGAAAGAAATATTTTGATTCAATCAAATTTATCACACAGACACACACACACACACACACACACACACACACCACACACACACACACACACACGCTATACTGCACTGTGACCATAAGATTGTTTTCATAAGCTGCATCTGAATTTTGGTGTATTTACACAGACTGTGCAGAGATGCCATCCATTTGAACTATAATTAGAATACTGTAAGAAGAAACCGGTTTGTTCAAACGACTTTATAAATTATTCATTGAATCATTGACTCACATTATTTGTATAAAAACGTGGATTCATTCAGTAACACTTCACTAGTATCTTTTGATCAGAGATGCACAACAGTTTTGTTGTGACTTTGTTCATAACTATTTTCTTTAATTAGGCAAAAACAGGCAATACTGACAATATTGTGTCTAATATTTAACACAATATTAACTTGTTTATTGAACTTGTAAAAATCAGTATCACATTTGCAATTGTGCAGATATTTGGGAAAACAGCACTCTGATATCACTAAACTATATAATATAAGACAAAAACCATTAAAAGGTCATTTTTTTGCCCTCATATCTTGAATTTTCGGCTCATATAACTGTACTCTAAGAGGCTTTATCATGCAGTCAGTTGTCCTGCATGTTCATCAGCAACTGCATCAGTGTAAGATGATGGACAGGTCTGGATGGGGCGGATATGTTAAATGCCTTAATCATTTTAACACATTATTTTTTACATAATTAATCACACCAAATTAACGCATTAAATTGACAGCCGTATTTTTTTTTATACATAAAATCATTCTAATTAGGATACCTCAGGGGAAACTCTAACTGTGCACTAATGGGCTCACATCCCTGCTTCCCTTCACTTTACCAATGCTGTTTTTCTGCATTTTCCTTACTTGACTGAATTTAAACAACAAGTAAATAAGTCTTCCTCCTCCATCTGAGTGTGGCTGCAGGAATGAGTCTGTCACAACGACAGCTGAATTACTGAAAGACTGTTTTCAAGCCTAGAGCCTCAAACCAGTCAAACAGAGAGCAGAGAGAGGAGGAGGAGGAGGAGGAGGAAGAGGAAGAGTCAGGCACGGCTCAGATCAAATAGGGATCTTTGTGCAAGTGTTGAGAGGAATATCGAACAGCTGAAAGAGACCGAAGGAGAGACAGAGAGTGAGGGCTTATGAGCTGAGAAACACAGGAAGTGAATATTGGAGCAGTAATGTCACCAGCAGCAGCTCATTACAGCACCGAGAGGAAGTCTAATAACGTCTGGAGGATATGAGGAGACCGAGGAGCCACAAACACACACCTGATAGGAGCTCCTTTAGCCTGGGCAGGTTTCAGCAGGACGGTGATGGTAGTGGCCGTCTCGTTCAGGGACGCCTCCGACCCATCATACTCCTCTAGAGTAGGCGCTACACAGACAGAGAAAGAGTGAAAGTGTCACCATTTTTCCCTTAATACAATCGTGTGTTGGGGAAGCTTCCCTGAAACTGTACTTTGTCGAGATATAAGCTATTCACGATCTAAAGTAGCTGAGCTACAGTCTGCGGGCCTTCTGCGAAACAAGTCTGCACAAAAACAATGAGCATCTCAATATGCTTGACAGTATGAAACTTATAACACATACTTTTACACCATCTCAAACTTTATTTATAGAGCACTTTCAACACCACAAATGGAACCAAAGTGCTGTACAGAGAAGGATACAAGAAAAAAAAACATAAAATCAATGCAGACATAAACTAAAATAAGCAAATTGAACTTGATTGCAGTGCTCATTCAATTTTTTCTTTATGTAAAATGATGCTAGGGCACATAAGTGACAAATTATGCTATGGATTTTTAACCTATTATAGCATATATTAATGTATTAAATCAACTGTTATTTTTATTTTTTCATTCAGTTCTAGTTTTTTTTACTTTTAGTACGTTTTAGTTAATTCATTCTTTTAACTAAGTTTTTTTTAAGTTTAAGTTTTCATTTTATAAATTTTTTCTTTATTTCAATTAATGAAGATGATTTTTGATAGTTTTATTTACAAATAACAACACTCTTGTTATGTATTTTTGAACCAGCATACTGAAATTAACCAATCTGGATGGACCAGACAATCACTAGATCTTAGTACAACTAAGCAAGTAAGCAAATAAATAGATAAATAGAAACAGGAAAAAAACCCCACCTAATTCCACTCTATGTGAATAAGCAATACTGAAGTCGATTTGTCTTCCTCTTCTTTTTCAAAAGCTTTTTTTTTGCTTTCCTCAGCCCTGCATGTTTTGTTATCTCCACCTACACTTGTCTCACTCTCAACAAATCTGAAGTGATGGATTTCTGAAATGCTAGAAAATCATATTTCCCCTGATCATGCCTGTATTACATCTCAGAGCGGTGAAGTACGCTGTGAGAAAGTGATGAGGTTACGTTCCTCATCGCTCATTAGCAAAGCACAGAAAGGAGCTTTAACATCCAATTCAGCTGATTGTGCTGAATGCAGCCTGTGATTAAATCAGGTGCAAATTAAAACAAGCTAACAAACAAGGGCTTAATTTTCCTTCTAAAAACATCATTTGTTTTTACTTTAATTAGTTGACCAGAAACATCAAGAGCGGACTTGAATCAGTCAAAAGTTATTCAAATACATACTGATTACACAACAAAATATTCTCAAACTATACAAACTATCGTTCAAAAGTTTAGGGTCAGTATTTTTTGGGGGAAAGAATAATGAGCACTTATGCATTAAAAAGATGTTGTTGCAAAATATTCCAATTTCAAATAGAATCACGAAGAAGCACGAGCAAATGCAAAGATTCAGTTTTCTGTCTCCTTCTCCCACACCAGCAGATACTCTCAGTCACAGCAGATGAAATTGTCCTGGCATAATGCAGGTGACTAAAGATACGAGATGTCGACTTCAGATTAGGGCTGGGCGATATGGACAAAAAAATTATCACGATAATTTTTTTCATATCAGTCGATATCGATAATTATCACGGTAAATGTCAAATCTTTATTTCTTTCAAGTTTAACGCCAGCATTTTGCCAGACCATTAATTTCCCCTAACAAAATAAATATCTAAATAGAAAACTTAATTTCTTAGTTTCTGCATGTTCTAATGAGTGATATTGTTTCAAATCAAGAAACCGTTTGGGTGCCTATATAGTAATAATATTAATATCACTTTTTTTGTCTCTTAGAGATGCACATTTGATGCATTAAATATTTGTTCATTATCAAAATCAGTAACACCTGTAAAAATTGTAATCGTTTTTTTTTAAATTAAGCATTGGTCTTCCATAGTAGCATACATTTAAATCATGATAAACAGATAAAACCACACATATAGCACCTCAATCCAATGGTAAAAATATAACGTATGTTATTTAGGTAGCCTATTTGTATGAAAAACAGTAGTCTAAAAACATTCAGTATAAACGCACACATGCTATAGCTTAATCACAAATACATACTATAATTATATACCATACTATACTCGGTAATTAAATTCAGTGTGAATATCCCACATTTCTGGCACAATACCATGGTGCAGTAAGTGTTACTACAGTAAATCCATGGTAAATGATGGCGATTTGTTGATTGAAAAGCCTTCTGACTGTTTCGTTGCACACAGTGTTTCTCCTGTTTGGCTTTAAACTAGTTTAAATCACCGAGTCATTTGTGTTCATCGCTGAGTTCAAGCGCTTCACACTGGATCTCACAGCGCTGCTTTTGGCGCATAAACTTTAGGGCTGGGACAATAAATCGATGCATCGCGAATCGAGAAATTATCTGCATCGATTCTGAGATTTTCCGAAGGCATCGCGATTCTCTCTTGAATCGATTCTGAGCTTAGTTTTTGACAGTAGATGGCACTGTGTGCTTTAGAAATAGCCTTATTCTGCTTGCTTCCAGTTCCTTACATACACACCACTTGAACCTAAAATAATCATTCATAAAGTTCGAAAAGGTTTAAGCGAATTACAAGAGTGTTCGCAGTGGGCTGTGTTTACATTAATCTCACATCATAAAAGCCGATGTGCAAATACATTTAACCACTTACATTACTCAACTCTTCTTCGTGACTTCGAAACTAGCCTAGAGCGCCATCTGCTGTTAAAAACTAAGCTCAGAATCAATTCCAGAGAGAATCACGATGCATTCCGAAAACCTCAGAATCCATCCACGAAACACAATGCATCGATTTATTGTCCCAGCCCTAATTAACATTATATCGAACATTTATCGAACTCTTCATATCGTTTTATCGAGGAAAATTATATGGTATAATTATCGCTATCGAATTATCGCACAGCCCTACTTCAGATGGGATCAGATATGATGTAACAACACGAGCTCATGCATACCTGATATGTTGGTGGTGACGTTGAGTGTGGTTGGGGGTCCGTATCCCTTGCTGGTACTGGCCCGGATCAGGAACTGGTAGGTGGTTCCTGGATGCAGCTGTGTGAAGTTGTGACGCGACGTGTTCCACGGTAACGGCACCAGAACAAGCGGCCGCAGCAACGCCACTGACGGGTCGAACGAATGCACGCTACTGTAGCTGATCTGGAGACAGCAGACACCCAGAAAACAAGACAACATTGCTAAAACATCAATTTCTCATTCAAATGCATTATATACTGTATATAGGATTGTTCCTTTATTTTCATAGTTTTTTTATTCTCTTTTCTCATTTTTAGTTTTTCCACAGAAAATACAAACGTCTTTGTACAAACGGTGCAAGAGTGTGTGTGCTTTTAATACAGTAGGCTTCAGGTTTGCACACAAGCACTCAAATCTGACACACAGTGGAATTGGAACGAGACACTGGCAGCATTACCTCATACTGGGTTATAATGCCGTTGGGCTCCAGAGGCTCTTTCCACTGCAGTGAGATCTTATCCTCCGACGGAGTCGCTCTCACAAACTCCTTGGGAACCGGACCGGGCACTACAGCACAAACAGACACAGACGCGGAGAGAAATGAACACTCAACAAGCACTAAAAGCAAGCAGAACTGGCTTCAGCGAGAGAATAACATTGGCTTGTCTTTTTGAAAGCTTTACCTCAGTGGAAAATGTTTAGCTAGAAACTGATATGTGTTTATGATGACCAGTGATGATACCAGTATATGAGCAGGGTTAGGGTAATTTGTCATTACTGATAAATCCTTATCTGACAATGAAGATTATTGCATACAAACCCAGATAATATTTCAGCAATCACGTCATGAGTCAATATTGATGGAATTGGTCCAATCAGTTTGTAAAAAGGTCTGAAGCTGTTCATGATTCAGTTTGATTCATTTGAACAGTTCACTCACGGATTGAATCATTTGCAGCGGTTTCTTACACTGATACAGCAAGGGGATACTTTATAAGACAAAAAAAAATGCTGGATGAGGTTGATATTTACCTACAATCCATTGTAGGTAACAAACCTTGCAAATGTTTTCTATTGTTCATCAGCGATGAAGCAGCTCTTTATTGCTTATACATGACCCTATACTGCAGGTTAAGACAATTAATGGACCCTGGAGCACAAAACCCAGTCATAAGGGTCAATTTTTTGAAATTAAGATTTATACGCCATCTGAAAGCCTTAAGCTTGGATACACTTTCCATTGATGTATGGTTTGTTAGGATAGCACACTATTTGGCAGAGATACAACTATTTGAAAATCTGGAATCTGAGGGTGCAAAAAAATCTAAATATTGAGAAAATCATCTTTAAAGTCGTTCAAATGAAGTTCTTAGCAATGCATATTACTAATCAAACATTAAGCTTTTATATATTTACGGTAGGGAATGTACAAAATATCTTCATGGAACATGATCTTTACTTATTATCCTAATGATTTTTGACATAAAAGAAAAATAATTTATTTTATAATTTTGACCCATACAATGTTTTTTTTGGCTATAAATACAAATATACCCCAGCGACTTAAGACTGGTTTTGTGCTCCAGGGTCACATCTATAATCCACATATCCATAACAGTATCAGAAAAAAAGAGTATAAATATGAGGAAAATGCTGAGTACAGTAGCAGTGAAAAGTCTGGAAAAAGACCTTCTGATGTAAAAGTTCCTGCTTCCATGAGTGAAATTAATTTTGATGACACATATAAATTGTGCCTACATGTGAATTTCTTTGCATAAGAAATATTAAATGTGGGCACAACATTAATTCTGTACCTGACTGTGATTCTGTGCACGTTCGCTATAAATCATTCTGCGGGATAAAAAGGCCATCAACACAACACAAAAGAAATGGGCAGGAATGATGGTACTCTGGTAGGAGTGTGTCATCTCATCAAAATAAGAAAATGTTAGCTTCAAAATCCATTTGCATATGCGCAGATGAAAACAAACGGTGTTCCTGTTAGCGGCGCACACCTAAACCTGGCTTTGCCGGCATTCAGCCCGTGGAGCCGCTGACGGTGGCCTTTATTGTGCAGCGACGCTATTCACAAACAAAAAAAGTTGTGCAGGCGATGTGCATGTCCCAGATGTGTCAAGAAATCACAGCATCTTAACCCACTTATGACTGTCAGGTGCGCTCGTGTTCGATTGCTCAATATATTCCTGCCTTATTTGAATTATTTGCCTCACTCATCTCATCTTCTGAATAAAAAAAGTTATATTTATACATTCTTGACACGTCTTGATCTGTTTCTCCATGAGAGAGATGTTACACAAAGAGGCTTTAACTGTCAGTGTAATCATGTAAACAATTTAAATGGGCCATCTCAAGTCAGTCACCTGATCTTACAACACTTCAGCAGATCCGTGTGTTTCTGGGCGAGATGTGAGATCTATACTACAGTATATGGTATAACAGTATTGGGACACCTGGCACCAACAGGGACTTTAATGTCATCGCATTCTAAACACAGACATTAATATAGACAGACAGACTATAATAGCTTCCACTCTTCTGGGAAGGCTTCCCGCAAGTCTTTGGAGTGTATAGCACTCTTGGTATGAAACTGGAAGTAAGGGGCCTAGCCCAACCCCTGTAAAATAGCCCCATACCATTATAATAATGCCTCCTCCAACAAACTTTACTCGCCAAACACAGAACAGGTTTCCACTGCTCCAGAGTCCAGTGTCTGCGTGCTTTACTCCACTCCATCCCACGCTTGGCATTGTACTGGTGACGCGAGGCTTGCATGCAGCTGCTCAGCCGTGGAAACCCACAATTGTTATGCTGATATTGATGCCAGTGGCAGTGTGGAAATCTGGAATCAGCAGAGTATGAGCGACTTTTACACACCAAGCTCCTCAGCTCTTGGTGAGCCGCTCTGTGACTTTGTGGCTGAGTTGCTGCTGCTAAATGCTTAGAATTTCCAATAATACTTACAGCATAGAATACCTATCAGGTATGAAATTTCATGAACTGATTTACTGCAAAGGTGGCATTTTATCACAGTACTAAGCTTGAATTAACTGAGCTCTTCAGAAAGACCCATTGTTTTTCACAGATGTGTGCAAATGTAGACTGTATGGCTAGTTGCTTGATTTTATACACTTGTGGCAATGATTCTTAATGTAACACATGAATTCAATAATTAAGTGGTGTTTCCCAATACTTTTTTGTGTATATGGACACTGGCTGGGCAGCTTCATGGTGGGATTATGGATTCTGTACATTTGGATCCAGGAACACTATTATTTTCAAATTCAACAAGGATACATGACTCTCAATGAGTACGTTTACAAGGACATCAGTAACTAATCTCATTATTTACCTTATTCTGAATAAGACAATATTGTGATTAAGGTGTTTACATTAGTTGCTTTTATTTGCCTTTATACCTGGATGCTCTTCTGACCCCATAATGTAATACTCAAACTGTGGCGTTCTTAAATTATCAGTGTGGATAACAGTAAAAGCTACTTTCAGAAATGACGTCAGGATGTCGTGAACATTGAATTATTTATGGATGCTCACTGGTTTCGCGATATCTAGACGTTTGGTTTCGCTGCCCCTCCAATCAGTGATCTTGATGGCTCACCTCAGTATTACGGAGGAAAGCGAGAGAGGGCAAAATTAATTCATGTCAGACTCCTTTATGCCTGAGCACTTATCATCTGTGGACCGACAGACAGCGTGTCGAGAAACTCAACTAGCCACAACAGAGTCCAGAGCCACGTCACACTCTTCATGTTATCATACAGTGAGAATCATCTGCTCTACACAGCTGCATAGAAGGACTTGGCATATTAACACTATATGGAAAAGAGCAAGTCAGCACACCTGGACCCACGATTACAGCACAATCACATGACACACTAAAGAAATCTGTACAAAGTCATTATAGGTCAGTGGTTCTCAACCACTAGGGTGACTTAAAATTATTTAAAATAAGCTCATTAAAATTAAGATACTTCTTAATTTAAGGCAAGACACTACATAGAAACCATTGTTTTTCATGCACTGGTCATTTTGAGATTTTGGGCTATTTTGTTTCCATAACATGCCTTGTAGGCTATATTCACACTGTCTGTACTTGGGTGTGAGTTTCGAAATGCAGTTTACAAGAGTCTCAAGTAGGGCTGGAGAGTAGCGCGGGAGCTGCGTGGAGTTCCCATCATATGCAGATGTCCGTTCATACTAACGTTACACGACCGAAAGCGCGTGTTATGTGACCATTCATGCAAACTGTAGCATCATGCTACATAAGACAATAAATAAGATTTATATTCCGCTTTTACTCAAAACTCACTTTAAACCACCATCGAGTGTTTGTAATAACTTCCGATTGTCGTCTAATGTGTGTTTTGGCCATGTAATGTTGCTGAAATTAAATATGTTATTATATGATATATAGTCAGAGCAGCGATCATGGAAGAGAGAACACAAGCAGACAGCGCTGGAAGCTGCTAATGCTCATCAGTAAATCAGTGGAAAATAAATAGAAATCATGATTCTGTCTGAGCTATGCTTTTTAAAATGAACACTAACTAGTGTAAATGTAGCCTAACAGATGTGTAAACTGAAGACTATTTGAGCTTTTTAAAAACGATTTGCACTGATTTATTGTGTTGGTTACATTTTGTTCCTTTGTGCAGTGGCTCAGACGTTTAGTCTTTGAGTTTGTATAAACATCAACAAGCTCAAAAATAAAACCAAAGTTTTTTTTTTAGATAATGTAATCTTGTTAAAATTGATTTCATAAAATTGGTATCGAAAAAAGTATCGTTCAGGAACCGGTATCGAAGTCAAGGTATCGGTATCGATATTGAAAATTTTTGAACGATACCCAGCCCTAGTCTCAAGTACTGTCTGTAAGAACGTGCAATGAAAGTCATAGTCATATTCCACTCGTGACTATTAGACTATTGGATTTGTGATATTAGTCAAAATGTTTACCCTCTTCACCTGCAGTGTCTTTCGAGTCTCGACCCATATGTTTCTGAATGACAAGTGTTCAACAGATGAAACAATGCATCTGAAACATTTGAATTCTCCGCTGGAATGCAATCTCATGCATAACACAGCACAGTTATTGGACACAGAGCTAATTTCAATAATAACGCTCAGAAACCAATGACGCAGGCCTGTACTTTCCATCTTTAAATTAATGCACTTACCTCATAGATTAGTAATTTTGGTTTTCAAACCAAAAGAATGAAACGGCTCAGAAAAACAACCAGTTCGCCCTTAATAAAAAAACATAATGAACAACAACAACCCCGTTTAAAAAATTTTTTGGAACCTGTATATATCTAACATCTTGCATTCATTTGCATTCTATAAAATGTGTGAATTCTAAAATGTAATTATTTACATTTTAATAATAATCTAATAGTCTACAGATACTCATAAGTAATACTGTTGTGGTCAAAAAGGGTAGGGAAGTGTGTGCTACACTCTCGTACCATCCTCCTCCGTCTGGATGACGGTCTCGTCGCTCTCTTTGCGTCCCTCCGGGTTGGTGAGGATCATCTTCAGGCTGACGTTGGTGTTAGGCGGCAGGTTGCCCACCACGTGTCGGGGGGCTTTGGGGTCCATCTCCAGGCAGTCAGCTTTGCTCTGGTTGGTTTTGTGGTAGTGGTAGCAGATGGTGACGTTGAAGGTGTGGCAGCGGGTGATGTTGTAGCCCAGCGACTCCCAGTCCACGGCGATGAAGCGCGCCTGCGTCTCTGCGATCTTCAGACTCTTGGGGGTCCGCATGGGCTCTGAGAGAGAAGACGAGAGACGGGTTACACTAGCCGACACGATTCACACTCAGCAGGACTCTGAAACACGTTCACATATCAAGTACCTTTCGGATTCACAAATACAACTCATTGTTAAAATGCAATTCAGAAGTTGTCACCCTCCTGGAGGCAAATAAAAGCATGATGATGTGACAGACACATTCATTTATTTTGATTTGTTCCACAATTGCTTGCAATATTAGCTCATCTCACTCCACTTTTTGTTATGACTTTTATGCTTTTTTTTGGCATCTCAGAAATATGAATGTCAGTTGTGGACATTCCATGACATTTTATGCAGGCCAGCAAGTTTTATTGCCACCCAAACTATCAAAACGATCTAAGTGAATGTTAAAGATTATGTAAACGAGTCATTCATGCTCATGTTTTCACGCTTTCATTTTTGAATTCTAAGTCTTAGATCAAAATGTCATGTCTAAATCTTCCTGTGAAGCACCTTCTCTCTGCTTACCCTAGTAAAAAAAAGTACTATATTTAAAATACATTTATTTCATACTAAGTATAGTTCAAATCTATTAACATATTTACTGACGTATCGCTCAAGACTTACTGATATAAAAATTATAATTTAACTTTATTTGGAGCACTACATTGTGCACAACGCACATTTATTAATATTAAGCCTAAATGTGTTTTAATGTCACTATTGATGAGGACCGTATGATCTTTGAATAATATCGGTCTTAATGCAAGATATTTAAAGTGCACCTGAAGTATAGTTCCACTTCAGCACAATCAAATATACTTCAGTATATCTTTAGATGGACTTCAGCACTACTTCCCCACAATTAAAGTGCATTAAACATAAAATTAGTAGTTTTAATTTAGCAGACTTTAAGTAGACCAGTTTAGCAGACTAAAAGTACAATTGCAGGATATTTTCATTAAGTACATAAATATGTAAATGTACCTATAGTATGCTTAGCATGAAATAAATGTATTTCAAATACATTTTGGTATATTTATTTTTTCGATGCATTTACACTATGCACCGCTGTTTTTTTTTTTGCCCCCTTGGGGGGCAGAGCTATTTACACTAACTCCACCCCCCAAAGTGTGATTGGGGCAATCAACGCTACAAAAACTGACTGTCAAACATCAGCTCCAGTGGCATAAATGGTAAATTGCGTACTGTCATTTTTTTTTTGTCGTGATCGAGTTCGAATCCGCCTTTTGCCGAACGTTTTTCTCCCTTTTCAAATCCCATATCACATTGGCAAGGCACTTATTTAAAAAAAAAATTTAAGAAATAATTGAAACGTTGAAAATAAAGTATCGGGTAGGTGTAGGGAGGGCTTTATTGTCCCAATAAGGTGGCATCCATTTAATAATTTGAATTAAAATGATAATTTACATTCAATATGTTATTATTGCATATTGTTTTATAATGTACTACAGTACTGAGGTGCTGATAATTGCCACTGTTTGCAATAAGTAATATATAAAGCAGAAAATCCTGCTATTTTAACAGTGTAAATAGAATCCATCAATATTTGCACTTAGTGTAAATAGCATCTATTTAGAAAATATGCTATTTTAACTTAGTGCAAATAGCCTTTATTGCTATTTACACTTAGTGCAAATAGCCGCTGCCTTATTTTTTTACTAGGGTATGTTTGCATGTTTTCTCCAATCATTTAGTTACTCTTAAACGCCAACCATTTCTTACTTCTTATTCAGATCTGCCTGCATCCAGTCAACAACCAATGCATCCTTTTTACTAAGATGCACGTCACAATACAGAGAAGATCGGACACTATTTCAGTTTCATAGCAACTTCATAGCAACAACGGCTTTCGGTTGAAAAATTTCTCTTTCTGATGTTTACATTTAAAAAGGCTGAAGTGAAAAGCGAGAGTGAACTGGTACGAGCGGTGCGAGAGAGAGATGGGAAGTGTTGTGAAAGCAAATGAGTCACCGTGGACCAGATAAAGGCTCCTTCATTTCACGCTCACACACACACACACCCACACACACACACACCACACACACACACACACACACAACACACACACACCCCCCCACACACACACAGTCCCACATTTGAAGGCATCTCTAAACTAACCATGCACAGTGAGAGAGGTTTCTTATAATGCCTCCCCATAATGCAAAAGTGATGGCTTGTAATTACTGTAACGGAGTAATTCACCTGTGCCAAACACTTCATCAGTGTCATTAAACACACACAATGCATCATGCATCACATATATGTAGCGGTGAATGCATGCGGCCGTCTTCTCTCTGGGATGAAATGCAGAGTGTTTTTCTGCATTGGTGGTTGGTTATGAGATGACTACATTATGGTGTTATGACTGAATGTCCAGTACGCTTTGACCCTAACATTAATCTTTGACTTAACCTTAACACTAACTAAACCGAAACCTTCGTGTACAGTCATAAATCAGCAAACCTCTCAATAAAGTCCAGCCTCTCTTTGACCTGAGAGTCAGGCAGGACCGAGCTGAGGTGTGTGAGGGCAGAGACCAGATGTCAAAACACTCAATCTAGTATTGAGCTGTTGCTACACATGGAAGCACACACACACGAGCCCACTGAAGCTTTTCTGTCACAGTAACTATTTTTTATAGTTTGCTTCACATGTCTTATGCATTCAACCAGATGTGCTATTAATCAGATAACAGAAAACTGAGCATAGAAGAAGACGGTTTACACAAATGTCTGCTACTGTGCCCCTCATGGCAACTCTGAGATTATAATGCATATTTTGTGTTTTGCATTACATTGCATCAGGGGGAAAAAAAAATCTGAACGTAACAACTGAACTCATTCTCTTGCTAGAAGTGTTTGCATCCACATGTTTGTGTAGAGTATGCTTTCTACTTTGTATTTGTATTTATTCACATAGCACTTTTCACAGTAGACATAGTTTCAAAGCAGCTTTACAGAAAGTCATACTGTTATGTCAATAATGCCTTAGTACTTGCTACATGACTACTACATAACATCAAACACTGATATAAGTGTACATTTTATATTAAAATATTTAAAATATTACATTATTATTAATATTAAGATATGCATTTAATTATTTCATAAAACTGTATACAATTATATATGAGTATATATTATACAAGGAAAAAACAGTGTGTAGAGATACAACAGATGCAGAAATGAGTGGAAATGGTCTTCTTTACCAGTAATTATACACACATGAATGCCATTTTTGACCAATCACGTCAACTTGTTCTAGAAGCATTGTAAACATGAAAAACAATGTAAGTTAGGGCATCAAATGAAGCCATGGCAGGTGGAAACATTATGCAAGAAGAGAAAACTCTTGGGAAAACAGAAGCAGAAAGCCAGATCAGCGGGTGGCAGGTGAACTGAGCCACGCTGAGGGCAGAAGACTAAATGAAATGGAGAAAGGAAGTACACACTCTTAGTACATGTAGTGCGGCCTGGGTGGTGGAGAGTTACACACACACACACACACACACACACACACACACGTACGAATGCACGCACGCACACACACTCACACACCACACACACAACACACACCACATCACACCAACACCCTACACAACACACACACACACACACACAGACCACACCGACCACACACACACCACGCCTCCTCTCTCTTCGCTCTCACGCACTCACACCGCCACACACCACACACACACACACACACACACACACGCTAGCTCAGTAGGATCTGTGCATGTAGTCTAATTAAAAGGAGACGCTCTGAATACAGATGAGGAGCTTGTTAACACAGAACAGTGATTGGCTGTTTGCTCTGAGCTTATTAATAACAAAGCCTTTTCCATCATCCCTTTGGGTGACATTTTCTCTCTGACTCATGATTGTCATGAATCTTCAGGAAAGCAAAGAAAACAAGACTTTGGCCTGATAACAGAAAGTACGCAAAAGCGGTTTCTGTTCTGTTATTATAGCTGGTGGACTGTCAGCTTGAGGAAGACCTGCATCATTAGGCAGACTTAGTGTCAATGTGTAGTGTAGATGTGTTTCTACATTTAAAAACCAAACAAACACAGGAGTCCCAAGACGAGCTTTCAAAGCTTCAACTTCCTTTCATTTGATATTCTCAACAACAGCTCATCAAATCACTGCGTTGAGAAGCCATGTCAAACAAAAGGTGTTTTTATGTGATATGTAATTGGGACACACACACACCTGATGCAAAAGCTTGAGCTTTCTGTTTTGAGCACAATTATAAACTGCATTTGAAGTAACATGTTCACACTTTAGTTTGGGGACCACATCTCATTACTCAAATGATTGACTATGACTTTTGCATCAAGAAACGCTTAATTCGCTGCTTATTAATAGTAAGGTAGTTGTTAAGTTTAGGTATATTGGGTGGATTAAGGGATCTAAAATATGGTCATGCAGAATAAGGCATTAATATGTGCTTGATAAACAGCTAATATGCTAATAACATGCATGCTAATAAGCAACTAGCTAAAAGTGAGAATTGGCCACTAAACTAAAGTAGTGTTACCAGTAATTTATTCCAAAATCAACAGGTTCATCAGTGAAAGAACGTGGCATCATTTCACTTAAAGGACATAAACAGAGAACCCACCCTTGAAAAAGTGCAGCTGTGCTGTCGCGAGGTCAGTTGAAAGATATTTCTGATAATAACAGTCTTGAAATGTATTGTTGAAGAGGTCTGATTTGTTACTAAGCTTTGATGGCTGTAGGTGTGATGAACTTAGCAAAAAGCTAATGATCTCAGACAGTCCAACAGCTTCTGTTACTCACACGCTAAAAAGTCTGGAAATTAATTGGATTGTGTTTTATGTCAGGCTTCTGAATGTGAGAAGGAGACAGGCAGCCAGACAGAACAGTTTTCATTTGGAGCTGTGCCACCGGTGACCCTGCAGGATGACAAAACATTTGTCAGGACTTACTTACGCCGGCCCCTCATTGCCACCGCCACTGAGCGGAGGTCAGACGCAATAGAGGAAGAGAGCGGCGGGAGACACCTGTTGACCTCTCCTTTCTCCCTCACACATCTAATAACAGCCCTCGTCCTCTCATTCTCTCCACGCCGCTCACCGCCCTCTCAGCCAACACGCTTATTCACAAATAATAGATGAAAACACAGAAAGGAGGATCCAGAAATGTAATAAAGCTAAAGACGCGTCTCTAGGGCCGATTCCGCTCAAAACAAGTCATTATGTAAGTGTCAGTCATCGCAGGGAGGGTTTGTACGGCTCGTCTGAAACGTATCGCATCCTTCTCTGCTGAATCACAGACACTTAGAATACAAAACACAGAGAATGCAATCACACACACAGTTTCCAAACAGCGCTCATTAAAACACACTCATTATTCTCCAATCTTCTGCTAATTCTGATGTTTGTTTTTTTCTCCTTGCTGCTCTTTTCTGATGATTAAATGTATGTATCTACAGCTGCGATTGTATTAGATGAAGACAAACACTCTCCAATCGATCGGCTGCTCGCACAAGCACCAATCCTGATGTTTATTCTATTAAATTAGATTTTTTCATCAGGATTACAGCAGCCGTACACTGTACATACAGAATCAGAGGCTGCAGCGGGCGGCACGAGCCCAGTCTGATGTCACGCTAAGAGCCAGTTTATTTCATGGATTTGCTATCATTATTTCTGCGGTAAATTCCACCCCACAGTGTTTTAGATATAAAAGGAATCTTGTGGTAATGTCTACTTTTTATATTTACATTTTTAAGTAAAATGCTGAAAAATGAAAGATGCTTTATCTCATTTGATTATTTTTACTTTTATTTGGAAAAGATCAGATTGTCTGACATAAACAATTATTCGGCCATTTAATGTACTGTAGTTCTCATTGCAGCTGTTCATAATTGACTCTATTGACTATTTTAGTGTTGGGTAAGTTATTTTAAAAAGTAATTAATTACTAGCTACTGATTACATCTTCAACAGTGTAATTAGAGTACTGTACTAAATACTCTCTCTAAGAAGTGATGTGAAGTGAAGTGACATGTGGCCAAGTATGGTGACCCATACTTGGAATTAGTGCTCTGCATTTAACCATCCAAAGTGCACACACACAGCAGTGAACACACACACCGTGAACACACACCCGGAGCAGTGGGCAGCCATTTATGCTGCGGTGCCCGGGGAACAGTCGGGGGTTCGGTGCCTTGCTCAAGGGCACCTCAGTCGTGGTATTGAAGGTGGGAGAGAGCGCTGTACATTCACTCCCCCCACCTACAATCCCGAGTTACGAGTCCGACTCTCTAACCATTAGGCCACGACTTCCAGAAGTATTGCATTACTAATTATTAATTACTGTCTATATCCCATGTCAACCTCAACCAGCTGAACAATACAAGGACAGACATGAAACTGCACACTTAATTCTTTCAAATAAATATTACATTACATTAAACAAACATTTTAACATTAGATGTTACATTTTGATGTTACATCCTCTATTACCCATCTCTTTAGAGAACTAACAACCGTTTTCCCTTTTCCTTTCACTGCAAAAACCTGAATGAGCTGTGTTCAACCCAAGTCTCTGCCTTTCTCACACAGAACAACCTCCTCGATAGCAACTAGTCTGGTTTCAGAAGTGGACATTCAACCGAGACAGCCTTGCTCTCAGTTGTTGAAGCCCTAAGACTGGCAAGAGCGGATTCCAAATGTTCAATACTTATCTTGTTGGATCTGTCCGCTGCTGTTGACACGGTTTTCACACCACCAGATCCTCCTGTCAACCCTATTGGCAAAGGGCATCTCAGGAACCGCACTCCAGTGGTTTGAGTCTTACCTCTCAGATAGGTCCTTCAAGGTTATCTTGGAGAGGTGAGGTGTCCAAGTAGCAAAATTTTACTACTGGGGTGCCTCAGGGCTCAGTTCTTGGACCATTTCTCTTCTCTGTCTACATGGCATCACTTGGTTCTGTCATTCAGAAACATGGCTTTTCATATCACTGCTATGCTGATGACACTCAACTCTACCTCTCATTCCAGCCTGATGATTTGATGATAGCTGCTCGCATCTCAGCTTGTCTAACAGACATTTTTTGTTGGATGAAGGACCATGACCTTCAACTCAACCTTGCCAAGTTAGAACTGCTTGTGGTTCCATCAAACCTATTGTTTCATCACAATTTCACCATCCATTTAGGCACATCAACCATAACTACTTCAAAAACATCCAGAAACCTTGGAGTTATGATTGATAATCAGCTTACTTTCTCAGACCACATTACTAAAACTGCCCTGGTCCTGCAGATTTGCTTTATACAACATTAGGAAGATCAGGCCCTTTCTTTCGGAACATGCTTCACAACTCCTTGTTCAAGCTCTTGTTCTGTCCAGGCTGAACTATTGCAATGCTCCCTTGGCAAATCTTCCAGCCAGTTTTATCAAACCGTTACAATTAATCCAGAACGAGGCAGCAAGACTAATTTTTAAAGAGCCAAAAAAAAGGCACGTCACACCTCTGGTCATCAATTTGCACTGGCGTTCCTGTTTTGCCTACAAAACCACCACTGGCTCTGCCCCCCTTTACCTAAATTCATTACTTCAATCAGAGTTATGTGCCTCTAGAAGCTTGTGTTCTGCAAGTGAACATCGCTTTATTGTGCCATCCCAAAAGGCACAAAATCACTTTCACAGACTTTTACATTAACTGTTTCCTCCTGGTGGAATGACCCTGCCCACTCAATCCGACGCTGATCCTTAAACCAGCTCAAGATCGGCTAAAACCATCTCTTCATCTTTATGTGACCCCCCCCCTGCCCTACCTCTTAGCACCATCTCTTTCTAAATCTATTCTTTAAAAAATATTTGCCCCTTTTAGACTTGCACTCTATTCATTTACTAACTGCTTGTTTTCTTTAAAAAAAAAAACTAGCTTATATTCTTTTTGTATTCTATCTACTTGTTTTCTTTTTATTTATTATACAATTAACAAAAGCAAAAAAAAAGGCCTTTAACACTAGCTTGCTCTATTCTTTTTCTATTCCATCTGTTTTCTTTTTATTTATTATATAATAAAAAAACAAACAAACAAACAAACAAAAAAACCTTGCTACGTGTACTGCGTTAAGCTAACTGATACTTATTATAGCACTTGCATATCTTTGCTCTCTTGTTGATTTTGATTGCTTAAATGAATTGTCCTCATTTGTAAGTCACTTTGGATAAAAGCATCTGCTAAATGACTAAATGTAAATGTATTATTTTATAAAGAATTGTCTATAGTCTATATAGTACTTAATGCAATTCCTTAATGAAATTACATTACAGAAGTACTGTAACTGTAATTAAATTACAAAAAGAGTAATTCCTTACTTTATTTTTCAAGGGAAAAGTAATTCAATTACGGCAATTAATTACTTAGCAATGCATTACACCCAACACTGATGTCAATTACTAAATTACCCACGTTTCTCTTCTTGTTATGTGTACACAACAGCCAATCAGTGCTCTGCGGCACATTCACACTCTAAAAACCTTCAAAACGGAGGAGAAGAAAGCATCTCGCGGCTGGCGATCGTACGATTGTGGATCTTTTAAACAGAAGGGGGGCGGGACAACGCGCCTGTCGCCGTGGCGATAAGGAGATGTCACTCACTGTCGAGTAAAACCCACGAGAGAGGAAATTTATATGCATCCAATTCACACCCGCGACCCGTGATCAATTCAGCCTGGCTGGAAAAAGCGTGAATTTAAGTGGCGAGCTGAAGGCTGATAGATCCCTGACATCCTCCATCAGTTTAAATGTCAAGCAAGCCATAAAACGTAGTGGTGAACAGCAATGAATTGCTCTGATTTGGCACGGCCCATCAAACCCAGAACCACACACACTCTCGCACACACAGATAACATTTTTCCTGCCAACAATTACCAGCCTCCCTCTTCCTGTCTCTCTGAGCCGGGATCAATACGAGTGGAGAGCTGCATTAAGTTGCTAGATTAAAGCATTACTCCTCTGTAATAAAGCTTTATTGATCAGCCACTCCATGATCAAATCCGAACACACTTCCCTCAGATGCGTCCACACCTCACAAAGCCTGCGTCCGTCAGCCGGGATCTCTGCACTTCGCAGGAAGTAGCGGCGCTTTTGGACGGTGTCTCAAAACACACACTTCCTGTGTTGATATGAAGGAATTTTTCGAATTGATTTTTCAAAGGTGTTTTCTCTGCATTTTGAATCACGCATTGTATTGTGTTTTAGGGTAAAAAAAAGAAAATGACTGGTACCTTTTCCATTTTTTGTTTGTTTTTGTAGCCTTCCTCAAATTAGTAATAAATTGATAATTATTCAATGGAGATTTGGAAACAGGGCCTACAACATTTTCATGACTCGAAAAACCAGTTATGAAACTGTATATACATAATTTCATTAAAAAAATGGGGAAATGCAATTTTAATTATTAGTTTACAAGGTCTATATTATTATTATTATATTATTACCAACTTATAAAAAATACAATTTAAATAATATCACTATACTACTACTACTTACTGTAAAATTTGTAGTAGTAGTATTTCATATAACGACAGTACAATTACAATACTAATATTTAGGGTTGCTTTTTTGTTTCAAAATTAACCACAGAGCTTTATTTAGGTGGAAATTAAAAATTAAAAAATTACATACAGTATTTATATGATTACAACATAGTCTGTGCCATTTGATAATCAGGCTAAACCATATTGCGTCACCAAGTATTGTTAAAATAATAATAAAAAAAGAATAGTTTGATGCTTGATGAAAAGTGTTGATGCTTTGCGAGTGTTAATTTTAGGTTCTGTTTGGAAGCGATTCAGAAATTCCAATATTTGTAACAAATGTCTAATACTTGATCTTTCGTCCGTCTAGAAACATACAGTCTGTTTGTAAAGTACAGTGCTGAATGCCACGCATAAATGAAGGCTGTGGGCTGGAACACAATAAATCAGAGCATATATTATCTGTCCTGCTGTAGATAAAATGAATACCGTTGTTTTACTGCTCACGCTGTATGTTTGTTGTGAAGACAATGCAATAGAAAGTCTATTTCTTTGTTTTATGCAGCGGTGGTCAGTCTTTTCCACATTCAATTCAGCCTGCAAACTCCAGAGTTTACCAGAGATCTTCTCTACCTAGTGCACACTACAAAAACTCTTACCTCCAACCAACAAACCCAACGCAGAGTGACATTTCAAGACAGCAAGGAGCAAAGCCATTGATTTCATTAGCAAGCGCTATTGTTTCCCATGAGGCAGTGCTTTGTGTCATTTCACAATGCATCAGTGTCTGTGGACACACACACACACACACACACACACACAGATTTACATAGAAGCTGTGGTTGTAAGGCGGGTCAGTCCGGCAGCACAGATCAATGGTAATCTCATTCACAATGACTTCTCAATGGCACAGTTACCTGATGAATAGACTCATCGATTTGCTGTTGTTCTGCCACTTCACGCAGGTGAAAACATATCGGCTCTTTTTGAATGAGTCTGTATGGGAGGAAAATGATTCCCAACGTGGAGTGGAGACGAGCTCAGACGTCTCTTCTGTGCTGCTTTAAGCTGAGCTGTGTCCAAAATGAAAGTCAGAAGACACATTTTCTGAAGAAAGTGAGAGTGGTGTTCATCTACATTCATCTCACCGCCATAACGCTAGGCTGTTGGGATTTTAACATCCACTAGGTGACGATAGTGCATCTGATCACTTAGTATGTCACATAATATTAATCATAATTTCATTCACAAACAGTGATGTTTCTGTTAAGGCTGTTTAAATATGTAACTTTAAGTATGAGTAATAGTACCTTTTATTCAAAATAGAAATCTTTGTAACAGTATACACTACCGTTTAAAGATTTGGGGTCAGTATTTTTTCTTTCTTTTTTTTTTAAATAATTTTTTTTTTTCAGCAAGGATGCAATAAATTGACAAGTGATAGTAAAGACACTGTTAGAAGCTTTAATCTCAATGATATTAAAACAACACTGTTGGTAATAAGAGCAATCATGATCTGAAACAAAAACTCCAAATCATATTGTTTATTGCAATAAGGTACAAAAGTGTAGATTTTGAAAAGGTACTACCCCAGCTTCTGGACCTTTTTGTCTGAGAGTGCGATTCAAAATGGAATTAAAATCGACTCTCTGGTGTTTTATGCTTGATATAGTGGTACATTTTAAAGGAAAAAAAGGAGTTGCTTTCATAATACTTTTTGATCAAACTGAACAACTTTAACTCTCAAACAACTCTTCAGGCCGTGAGGGCAGAAGTTTAATGAGTTGTGAATGCAACTGCCAGAATGCCTGAAGAAGCTGCCAGAATGACCAGCATGCACTCCAGTTCTAGGTCTTTTTCCAGATATATTTCATTGCAACTTGGCAAAAATTATACTTTGTTGTCATTCTAAATGAGTGTGTTGGAATTTCATATTGATTTTTATATTGTCAGTAGAAAAAGTAGGTTTATATGGGTGGAATGTTTATGCCTTTGATTTGATTACAGATGGAGCCTGTCGCTTCTGCACCCCTCACACGCAAAAATAATGTTTTCAAGAATGCTTGTCTTCCATTGGTCAGTCAACGGTCCAATGGTCAACCTGTAAATGTCTTTCTTACAGGTGTTTCTACACATTGAGCTGGGAAGTATTTCATCATCTCTAAACATCCACACTTCAACTCGAAACTAAATGTTATGAATGAACGTTCATTAATCCTGGTGACTGATTTACCTAGATTACCGTGTCAGACTGATCACGACGGCCCAGTTTGTTTCAGTTCACTCAGCGCTGTTGATTTAAGCATTACAACCACACAATCATTAAGTATTCAATCCCTCTCTCACACACACACACACACAAAAAAACCAAACAACACACACACAACACACACCCCACACGACCCACACTCACACTCACATCACAACAACACACACTCCACTCACACACACAACACATAACCACTCTCACACACACACACAACTCGCAACACATCTCTTACAACAACCCACACACAACACCCCAAACAACACACACAACACACAAACCCACACACTCACAACTCACCCCACATTCACACATCACACACACACACTCACACACACACACACACACACACACACACACACTCACACACTTCACGCAGGCCTCAGTGCATCCCACACTTGATTATGTTTCACCTTTTATCCTCCTCTGACAAGCGCTAATAAATCACTTCTTCAGTCGCGGCGGACATGAGAGAGCGAGGGAGGGGGAGAAAAGATAATCATAAAAAAACGAGCGTGTCGCCTTCCACTGTCTCTCCCCGAGGGAGCGGATAGAAAGAACGAATTCACACTATTCCCACGGGGAAAATGAAACAGTGAGCGTGTCACAGCAGTATCATATCAATTACCCATAAAGCAATGGGGCAATCTCGCAGCCCCCCTTAACGATCAACACCACATCAAAATTTTCAATTAAGCGCCTCGTGTAGCGCCTTCCATACCTCTCTCTGAACATGTGCATTACTTCCTGCATCGCTTTTAGCTTCTGAGTTGGGTGCAATTGAAAGCACTTTTCCCGATGCGCACGCACGCACGCACACACACACACACACACACACAACGAGTGTCACACAACCTCTCCAGCGAGCTCTATTACAATCAGAGGGAAAAAGTGAAACACGGGGCAACAGATGGAGATATTGTTCAGACAGAGAATGATAAATTCATTACATAATGTATTGCCCATCTCCACGCGGTCTCATCTGGCCACTGTTTGCATATTGCTTGATTAATTTTCAGCAGCACTTTGAATGGAGTCACCAGAAATGGTGTGTTTGTGTGTCTGAGAGCGCTGGCGAGCACAAGCACTTGTGTTTCTGCCGTTATTGTTACATTATAGACCACATTACCATATAAACTCAATAGCTGTGCTGCAGAACCTAGTGAGCGGCGTGGTAAAGCAGCGCATCGAGCTGGAGTAGCAGGTCACGCCATTCAGATAGAATAATTGTTTTTAAAAGAAGTCTCTTCTGCTCATTAAGGCTGCATTTATTCAATCAAATATTAAGTAAAAACAGTATTATTGTGAAATATTATTACAATTTAAAAGAACTGTTTTCTCTGTGAATACATAGTAAAAAAAAAACACTTTTCAGTAGCATTACAGTAGCTCAGCTTTTTTTTTTATATTATAGCTTTTCCATTAATATACAGTCAAACCAACATTTATTCAGACAACATTTCTCACATTATCACAGTTTAATCGCTATAGTTAAGAAAATTGTAATAAAACATGACAAGAACTCGGAGTTAAACTGTGTCAGAACAAATTAATCTTAATAATGTCAGATAACTTTGATAGAAAAATATGTAATGGATTACAATCAACCAAAAAATATTCAACTGTTAACTTGACCGTACACAATTAGATTACCATTAGCTCAACCAATGACCAAGCTTATGATTAATTTTGTTCAGTCTGTGTTGGAAAACACGTCACATTGGCAATTTAAAGGGGTCATATGTTGTGATTTCAAGTTTTCCTTTCTCTTGGAGTGTTACAAGCTCTTGGTGCATAGATAAGATCCCTGAAGTTGGAAAGACTAAAGTCTCAAAACCAAAGAGATATCTTTATCAAAGTTAAGACTCTGCCACGACCCCCTAAAACAGCTCGTTCTAACACGCCCCACATATCTACCTAACTATGTGGAAATATTTGCATAATGCGCCGAAATGTGCACACAAAGAAAGAAGGCGAGGTTTCAGTAACCGCAGTTAGTGTTGAAACAACCATGTCAGGGAGATGCTGTGTGTCTCTAGGCGAAAGCAAAACCACTTTATTTGGCCTTCCGAAAGTAGATGCATTTAGGAATGTTTAAGATTACGTACAACAGAACAGCATGGCATTTTATGGACGACCGTTTGGTGAACCTACGAGAGGAGGTAATTCTGACTTTGCTAAGACAACCTGGCGCTTCTGAATCAGCTACTGTTATTATTAGTTTAAGTATTTGCTATTGACTGTTCAATGAGGAGTTTTGACATGCGCTGTGAGAGAGAGGGAGAGAGAGAGGAGAGAGAGAGAGGAGAGAGAGAGAGAGAGGAGAGAGAGAAGAGAGAGAGAGAGAGAAAGAGAGAGGGGGGGTCACATCACAGTGGAGTCAGCTTTCTTAATTGTGGCTTGTGTACTGCAAACACATACAGCTTCATCACTGTGTCTGTCATGCGATCTGTTCACCTTTCGGGCTTTAACTGATGGTAAAACGAATTACATGATTTACTGTCTTTACATTTATTTTGAAAGATGAAGCTAGCGATTATAGTAAGGGGTGTTACATTTTCAACGAGTGCTTGTGGTGTTCGGCCAATCACAATGCACTGGGTCAGCTGGCCAATCAGAGCAGACTGCGCATGTCAGAAGGAGGGACTTTGTAGAAACGAAGTGTTTGAGAGAGGCGGGGAATAGAGGACCAACAATAACGTACAGTATTTGAAAAATAATTAGTTTTTTGAACATTAAACCGCATAAACACATTACATTAAACCAAATACACAAAATAATGATATTTAAAATAGCATCATATGACCCCTTTTAAAGAAAAAAAATCTTAAGCAAAAACATGGTCAGGTTAAAGTGTCTGAATAATTTTTGGTCCCACATTTACTGGTAATCCACTATATGAAGAATGTTTGGGTATAATATTTCACGGTTTACTTTTTTTGTTTTTTGCATTGTATTGTATTGACTGCAGCTTTACAGCCGAGTGAACTGTACAACTATCCAAGCAAGGAAATCAGTTCATTCAGATTCAAATAATGCCTGAGATACATCCTACAATATTTATTACAAAGTTAAATGCTGCTGTTCATCAGTTATATTTTTGTTATATAAATTCTGGGGTTTTATTCTGTAGTTTTATTAATTTATCTGCTCAACTCTATCACCCTAACTGAGATCCCCAGTTGTTTTTTGCTGTTGTTGAGAAACACTTTTGAAACAAGAAAATAATCTGATAATAATATATTGTTTCTCCCTTCTTACTTAGTTTGACTACTGCCCACAGCTAATATGTTTAATGTAGTTACAGTAGATACTTTTTATTAGTAGCTTGTATAGTGCTTTCAAAATAAGTCTTGGAATGGGATGTCAGCAGGCGAGGTGCATCCGCTCGGAGATGTTAGGAGTTTTAGCATAATGAGCAGTGTTAAAGGCCGGAGCTCTTGTTCATGCACTAGTGTGCTCATGGTGATCCGTGTGGAGCAGGAGGAAATGAACTACACTGCACGCGTGCACTGACACACACACACACACCACACACACACACACACACACACACACACACCCCACACACACCACACACACAGGAAGACAGACAGACAGACAGACAGGACAGACAGACAGACAGACAGGACAGACAGACAGACAGACAGCACTCCCACACAACACACAGACAGACAGACAGAACAGGACAGACAGACAGCCCTACAGAAAGGACAAGGACAGACACACACACACACACAGAACATCACACACACACACACACACCAACACCACACACACACACACACACACACACAAGACAGACAGAAGGACAGACAGACAGACAGACAGACAGACAGACACACACCCACAACACCCACACAACACACACACACAACCACACACACACACACAACACACACAGACAGAAAGACAGACAGACAGACAGACAGGAACACATAATCAGCCACAGACAAAGACAAAGACAAAGACAAAGACACCAAACACCACACACACTGAGGTAATGGGGTACTTTAACCATTACATACAAGCTATTCTTACAACATACAACAGAATTCATATCACTGATAAACATTACAAAATATAGTAAATATTACAGCTGACAATTTCATGTCACATACAACAACACCTATGTAAGTCATTTACATTCAATGATATGTTCCAATTCCATTGTTTATTATATCACATGCAGCAGACATAAATGTAATGATTAGGGCTGGACATTGACACAGATTACATGATTCAGTTCAGGTCTGATTCACAAGCTCTTGATTCAATTCAATTCAGTTCTGATTTTATTTTGATTCATTTGGATATTTATCAGGTACAGCATGTCAACTTTTCTTAAGAAAAAAAAAAACGTTGTCAACTGAAGCTGCAAACTATACAGAGAACCCGGTCAATAGGTGCAATATAATAATACTAAAGGTTAAAATTAGCAATAGAAACCATTAAATTCAATTGTGATTTATTTTGAAAACTGACTAGCGTACAAGGATTTAAACTGCACCTAAGGCAGCTTTTAAATATCTAAGATAATTATATTTATACTCTAATTAGTTACTGAAAAAGAAACATTTAAACAAAGCCAAGACTTTATTTCATATCAAAATCAACAAAGCTTACTGTGACTATCGGATACAAATAATGTTAAAGTTAAGTTTTGCTCATACACCAACTGAAAACATAGATTAAAACACAGAGAGCATAGATTGATGGATACTGTCAACCCAGCCCTTTACTAATAATAAGTTATCATATATTCTGTTATTTTTCGCTCATTCTGTCATCTCAAGATAAATGACAAGAAACAGAACAGAGAACAGATCATAAGGCCTGAGCTCTGTGGGCTTCCGTATGTGAACTTCAAATCTCTGTACTGCTCAAGCATGCTGGTATTTTCATGAATTAATCACTGCTGTGTATTTCTGCAGAAGATTTCTGACGGCTTCAGTCCTGCACTGAAAATCAATGTACTTTCAGACGGACTCTAGTTCAAGCGCTGTCCATCCGTCAAGAAGCCCCTCACTTTTCCACACATATTTTTGCGTCTGCCTTCAGTAAGGACTTTTCTCCCGTCTGTGAAGCGTGTGTGCGTCAGCGCACTGATCAGGGCAGAGTGAACTTCTGAAGCAGTAAGAATGGCATGTGCAGTAGATTACCTTTCCTCTGATGGGGTAATATTTGGTCACGGGCTCTTTTTTTCATGCCATGTTTTATTCATGGCTTTGGGGAACGGCTGTGGGGGGGTTGGGCTTCTGTAATGTATTGGGATTTTATTGTGCGGGGAGATTGAAAATGTTGAATTCAGATTCGGCATGTGGAAATAGGCCGTGGTTTATGTGTTTTTTTTTTTTGCCTGAGGAAGGCCACTGTGGAAGCGTGAGACGAGAGAGAGAGCAACGGCAGACAGATGAAAAGCCAGTAAAAGGTAAAACGGACCTCGTACCTGCACTCCAGCAGCATGTTCATCCAATTGGCTTTTTTGAAATTCAAATGAGGGCTGTTGAGGACCTGATAAGCACATAGAGTCAACACACACCTTAACCACTACACTCGCTCAGGATTATGGGTAATAAGGGCAGGGATTAAATATCATTATATGTGCACAAACCCACCTCTGCATGCCGAGGTGAAGTGAGTAAAACACAGGGGACAAGAGCACATGGAGAAGATTTAAAGGCACAGGTCAACCAGAAACCAAAGACATTGTCTGCTCACTCTTCACGCCGCTCGAAAAACATACAAGCAAAAAAGGAGAACATTGGCAGAAAGTTCATCGGTCTTCCTATGCTGGTTAGTATGTTTTGAAGCATGGCTGCTGGTTTAAGTTGTTTCTTAGCTGGTCATGTGCTGGTCCTAAGCTGGCCCTAAGCAACTAGCTCCAGTTTAGGACTAGCTTAAACCAGCTCATGACCAGCAGCCAGCATATGCTGTTTTTTTCAACAGGTTTTTTACACACAATGAAAGCGTATAGTGAATATCAAAGTGTAATACTATGCCACTCTGCACTATTTTTTATCAATTCAAATAAATCCAATCCTAAATAAAAATATGGCCAGTTCATAAGACATAAAGAAACGCATACACTGCTCCGTTCAGTGGGATCAGAATTTCACTGGGGGAAAAAATGCTAGTCGCTGCAGTCTTGTTGCTTTTGTTGTGTTTTTGCTGCTTTGTTTTCATTTTCTGGGTGGAAAAAAACAACAAAAAATGTTCCCTTTAAGATGATTTGAAGATATGGTAGCACTGATCCATTAGGCCAACACTATTGTTCAGAATAAATGGCCTACCAGAGCGTGTTTCTATGACAACTTTTTCCCCATATGAAGCCATTAAAAGACCTATAAACACCTACGATATGTTAAGAGTGGAGAAAATCATCTGAATGCTGAAAAGACACAAGCACCATTAACATTAATACCCAGCGCCAGCAATGCGTGGCAACGAGCTCAAATAAAGTACAGCGTGTGGCAGGAGAGGAAGTAATTTCCATTTAAATAACGTTCTCTGGACATAAACTGATAATCTCCAGGCTTTATGATGTTTGTCTGCTGGATCTGCAGACCTGCGCTCTTTATGAGATAGGCTGGGACACAGAATATTGAGTAAACACACAAACAGAACCTGCGGTAAAAAAGCAAGCCGAGGTATAAAGCGCTAGAAACTAGGACATAGGAGTTTCACACAAACACGCACACGTCTAATGAGAGAAGGGAAACAAATGAGTGTGTGGGAAACTCAGCGATTTATTCCAGCACACACATATTCCTCAAGGAACCTGATCAATGTCTTTTGAGACCTAATCAATCGTCTTAAACCGCAGGCTAATGGGCTTAATGACCTCTTAAAATCTTCTATGGATTGAACGTTAAAATTAAGGTTATTACAGTTGCTCTACGAGTGCAGATCATCTCCCGGAAATCATTAGTGGACAAAGCGCCACACCGAACGAGTCCTGAGGTAAAGAACGTGGAAACTGCTGGGGTGAAAATGTAGCGGTCAGGTTCATTTAGTCAAGCGCTTGCACAAACACACTCCATATAGACTGACGGATTGAATGGAGTGCACGTGTAACAGAAACAAGTAATGATTTCTCTCATATCGGTGAGCTGGCATGAAAAGGAATTCAGAAGAGAAACATAATATTCTGATAATAACAAACAACCATATTTCTCCAGTTTATTCACCTGAAGAACCACGTTTTTTCTCTATTACATCTGAGAAGCTGCAATTCCCCAACTAATTATCCCTCAATAACATGTAAAATATTTGGTTCTACCAACATTTAGCACAGTTTTAGGCTACTTGTGAAACCCCAAACTCCCTTCTCCCACGGATTCTCATTAACACGCCAAGGAGAGCTTAAGTGGCTGTCAGGATTTTCAGGGAATAGCATATATGGAACTTGGAACATTCCTTTAAAGTCCACCATTAGAGCTGTAGATGCTTGATTTCAACATTTACAACCGGCTACATATCGACACGTTGTGTTAATTCTTACAAAACAATGCACTCTACCATGCAACATGAACAGTGAGATTTAAAATATCCATCAATTAGAAAATGCCCACTGATAAGATGGTCTCCTACTGAGAAATTATTCTGCTTAAATAAGAAAAGCATGGCTGCAGAGGAGAGAGAGTGCGTAAGGTATGCTGCACGAGGCATGTTTATTGTACTTACCCAGAAGGCTTTCACCTTGACGGACGATGACAATTAGCGATTGGATTCATCCAATCTCACATTCTGCCACATAGGCAGAAAAAATGGGAAGCCGATGTTTCCTGAAATGGCCAATGTTCATTTGTGATGTAGCTTAATTGAAAATTGGCCTGCTAAATCGAGCATGGCGTGCGTGTGGGCCTTCGGAGAGCCTGCATTCAGCACAATCAGCACTATAACCACACACACTCATTTAGTTCATGATAATTACAGCACCTTTTCTCTCTCGCTACAGCATAACCTTAAACCTACACACTGTGCTCAAAGTCAAAGAGTACAAAACATGCAGCCTGGATGCAAACATTCACATGCCCGCAAACACACACAAACCACAAAAAAACAAGGATTTATCCCCCTCCGCCATGATGCATATGATATACTTTGAAAAAAGTGATACTCAAAGTGTTCTGCAGTAAAACAGATATGTAAGGGATACCTCATTTTGAATAGAGTTCTGAGAATTAAGGGTGAAAGCTAATCGCTGACCATCACACCCCGAGCAGTTCAAGATCTGTCCAGACTAATGGATGCCATGCATTAAAGGATTAAACTAATAGACTTATAATTTCATTTAGAATCAGGAAAAACCTTCTTTAGGAATGGGTCCTTCAATTTATGTTTATTTGGCATACTTTAATGTATTACTCCTATACATTTATATTAGTTGATTAAAAAAAAACACTTAGTCACTAGGCTAAAGAGCCAATTCACTGCATGTGCCGCAATCTGATTTCCATGAAATGTAATTTTAATTGAAATTTGGCTTCAAACTTGGTCACTCCACTTAAACTGCTTTCCTTGCTTTAACCACAGGACTCATGTAAGCCAGAGAGAGAATCCTCACACAACTCCATGCTAATTTTTTCCAGGTCAGCGCTTTTCTGGTTTATATCCTACTTGGCCAACAATAATGATGTTCTAGCAAGTCTTGCTCTTCTCAGCCCACACACTCATCACCGGCGTACCTCATGGTTCAGTGCTGGGACCCCTAATATTTTCCATCTACACTTTTCATTTGCAATATTTTCTATACATTTCTAAACTATACTCTGCTGTGTGGACCACATGATAACTTTACAATTCCGAGACACTCTTCCTGGCTTATGTGTTTGTCATAGCCACCCACTCCCCTGGAGTCTATTATCAATCAATATACACAAGCCGGATGTTATGATTAGCCTCTTCTGGCCACCCAGTCCTCCGACTCTTCAATTCTCCATCTTTACTTTTCTTTGAGGGAATGGAGATCCAATAACTGTTAGAAACAGACAACTCTCCAACCACTTCTAACATGCCACTCAAAACACAAACTATCTTATTTCCTGCAAGCTAGCATGCATGTTTTCTCATTATGTGGTGCTGTTATTGCTTTGTGACTTTGTAATCTGGTGGGGTTAATTAACCCCAGTGTGATGGTTGAAATCGAGTCCTGTTTAGACTTGCGTAGTAACATTCAACTGTTGGATAGACACGGACACACACACACACACACACACACACAGATACTCAGCCAGTTTTTTTTGCAGGAAACAGTCAAAGAGCCAAGATCAGATTACTTTTCCTATTACTTCCTGTTTCAACAAACAGTGCTTCCTGTTCTTGCTGACACTTTTTATCTAGATAGGAAAAGTCTATGGTTGTGTTCAGAGTGGAATGCTGTCACAGTGCTCACTGCATATGTGAAACAGTATGCAGCCCAGTTGTATGTTACACTGAAGTCACATGACCCTAATAAATTGCATGTTTAATCTAGCGAGTTGCGTTCAGTTATATTGCAATGAGTCAATGAGATGTTCTGAATCGCAGCGCATGCTATTAATTACAGTTCATTCGTCACACTATAAATTGAAGGTCAAGTGAAGCACACTGCATTGTGGGATACAGCATTCCGAACAGCGTGTTTTCTGTAATTCATGCAAACTGAACATCTACATAATGTCCATACTACAAAGACTTGATTAGTGTTATACAGTAGTGTAGTGTACAGTATAATGCCTTATTTTCTTCCTTCTCTAGGGCTGCAAGTAAATAAATTAAGTATACATGAATAAAAATGTAATTGTTTAAAAAATAGACTTAGAATAAAATTTCAATACCATTTTTAATTGGAAAATGTTATTTTCTCACTGATACTAACTGCTCTTGACATGAATAAATAATATTAATAAAATAAGTTTCTGGGTCTCAAAACCTTTCATACACATAATACATACATAATTTTTTCAAATGTGTTAATGCCCCCAATGAGCATCTCTTCTATCACATCCTATATCAAATGTGTTGAAGAGATTTTGAGGGCTGGTGTGACTCCAGAAGTGTCATTACAGCCGTGGTAGTTTCACCTTTCCTTCCTCAGTGTGACAGTGAGCCGCGTCTCAACAGCGCTGAGGCAGGAGCGAGGGATTTGACTTGGAGACACCATTTTCTCCCTGTGCTTTCTCTGCTGTCAGAATGCAACCTGTGGTGGTGGTCTCCTCTAAAGCACAGCATTACAGGCAGAGAGTGATGGGGAGAGACGGCACAGTAAGAGAGAGAGAGAGAGAGACAGAAAGCAGCAATACCAGATGTGTCGCTACATCCTGCCCTCTGGCTGTCAGACACATGGGAATACGACTATCAAACCTACCCGGACACATGGAAGGTTTGCAATACACCAATTTTGAAAAAAAGAAAATAAAGCAGAGAGACGGCTACAATTAGGCAACCGAGCTGTCTGTGCTACAACAAACAGTTAAAACTAGGCCTGCATGCTTAGAAAAGGAATGTGAAATTATTTCGAAAAATTTCATAATATCATCAAAGATTCGAACGCAAAATGATAACCATTTAAAGCTTAAGTGTTCAATTTCTATACCATTAAGCAAAATAAATGACTGTTTTCAAACAGGTTTCCTGAACACTACAATTGGTCATTACACTCTTCAGCAGAACCACCATACTTATAATTGGGACTGAAGAAAGTATTAACACAAACAAATACACACATCAGCTTTAGCATTTTATATGACTGATATTTAGATATCACGGTTAAACAAACAAATTAGCCTAAAATAAAATTAAAACAGCAGCTCTCATGTTCAACGGGGTGTGTGAAGTTTGTCTGCTAACAGAGAGTCACTCTTCATTAGGGATGCATCGACCCGATATCGGTATCGGCTCCGATACCGGCATTTTCTGCCGGATCGGGTATCGGTCAGATGAGACCGATCCAAATCCGATATTGTGTGTATACTATTCTGTGTTATTGTTAAGCCCCACGAAAGCACAAAAACATTATAAAGCACCATAAAGTCCAAGTGTTCTGAAGCCATTCCACAGTTTAATGTGAGGTACAGATGAATATTTAAGTCGTTAAATTCAAGTTCACGTAAACTCTTCTCTCCGCCGCGGCTGTCTGTCATCCTCCATTCAGCGTTCACACTGTCCGTCGCGTTCGGTTACGACAGTCAAGACTATAAAACTCTCTCCAAGAGCGCACAGTAACTGAAATGTAAAACTGTTCAAAGAAAAGTCTCAATAACTATCGCACATATTTAATAAACTACGCATCAATGTCTCTTTACTTTGCGCTTTGAACTTCTCTATGCTGCGCACTGACTCCGTGTTGCTTCAAGCACATCATTCTGTGCACACATAAGCACTTTGTGTTTTCGTATTATAATACTTTTGCGCAATGAAAGATTATTTATAGCGTTTCTTGTTCTGTCCTATAACAGGACAGAACAAGAAAGGCTATTAATAATCTAATTTATAGTTATTAATAGCCTTTCTATTAACAGCCTTATAATTGATAGATTATGATTATATGTCATAGATTATGATTATGTGTTTTTTCATTCAAGTTATTTTTCATTAAAATTAAGTTGTCTATATTTAGTAGACTGTGTTTAACACACAAAAGAGTGACGATCAGGTCAACACACAGAAGTATAGAAATTCTACATTGATTAAAAAAAAAACTGCGCTGGTATCGGATCGGATCAGATCGGAATTGGCCAAATACTCCAAATTTTCTGGATCGGATTGGATCTGAAAAAAATGGTATCGTTGCATCCCTACTCTTCATGAGCGTTCACACTCGAGTTCAAACCAAAGTCACACCTCTTTCAGTTGACCCAAATGTGAATTGAGTGAAACAATGTCCGTTCTCTCTCAAATTAGATCTGTTTTAGTTGTGCTAAAGCCATCTTCAGTCTAGAAACCAGTGTGCAATAAATCCCTGATAGTCTGTGTTGACGTCTGTCTGCGTTCCGTCTGAATGGTGTTGAGCAAAGGGCACTGACTCAATTCCATCTCGAGTTCACGCTTATTTCTCCAGACATCATTATAGACATTGCACTGACTTGTACTATGATGATTGAGGCAATGTTTGACTTCTCATTTATTTAACAGGGAATCAGGGGAAACGTGATCAATTTGCTATTTTAGGGAAATGGCTTGACATTTGTACCAAATAAAAAGTCAGAGGCAGAGATGCCTGGAACATTGTCATAATGGTTTTTCTTGCACTGATAATCAGGAAACAGTCTCAGCACGTGCACGCACGGGACCTGTTTTCCAATGTATGTGTGTCTACAAAAAAATAAGCAGGCATAACCTTTTCCATTCTGAACGCTCACAGCCCACAAGTTCAACAAAAAGCGAAATGTTCCTGAGACAGAAGATCACTGCTGCTCTTGTTACTTTTCATTATGACAGAGATTACATTCCCATGACATCGGGAGGAACTGAATCTAGTTTTCATTTTCTGAAATCACAAATGAGATCATCTTAATTTCTCAAATGTTTCTCCTACACAGCAATATGATTAAACAGGGAGCAAATGCTGAAGTCTATGGCTTCTTAGATGTTTCTCCTGACAAAAAGCCCCCAGTAATCCCACAAGTCTCTGCTAGAGTTTCAGAATGTCTCCGTCTGAACAACATTTCAATCTGTGCTCAGATTAATCAACCAATAAGAATGAAAAATTACAAATACAATAATGTAGCTTTAATATCAGAACCATGTCTCCTTAGGTTGACTACCTAGTTGTTGCTCTGTTGAGTGGTATCTTATTATTAGACTATGTAAATATTGACTAATGTTAAATGGAAAGCCTATTTGCAGTGACATTGCATGATAATATGCTTTATATCGCCAATAAGCTTTTATTTTTTTAAGCTGAGTACATGCATTTTTACGGAATTCAATGCATCTTGAACTTGTAGCCTGTTTTTCTTTTCCAGTGGCACACTGGTAATCCCAGTATGCAATTTATTATTAACTAAATAAAATGCAGGATGGGTGGTCACCCCTTGACTTCTAGAAAGCAATAAGATTAACTGGAAATAAAATGGAGATTTTTGCTGAAATTTCATGAAAAACACTCCAGTGAATCTTACATTATATCACTTTTATACTTTTATACCACTGGCTGTTACTTTGCATGTCTGAAATCAGAGCTACTGCCTTTGAAATGAATGGGAATGCTGAAGGATAGCATTCTTCTCCAGATATTCGGGACGAAACTGGAAAATTTCAAACAAGCGTGGGACGGCTCTGAGCAATAGTTTGTAACACTGTTAAGGCCTGAGGGGCGTCTGCTCAACTCTTTCAGGAACACGGCTGTGATAGAGACACACCTAATCATGAGCTCAACACACACACAGACACGAGGCTGGGAGCTTCAGCGAGGCTTTAAGTGGAAAGAATCGGTGTGTTTGGCTTGTGCTCAGACACATACAGGTGACGATGTTCGTTCAGGAAGTTACGCCTCCTCTATGTCGGCCTTTTCAAAATGCATACCCACAACCAAGATAAACTAAGCTGCCAAACATAATAATATTGATAAATGTGAAATATGCACACACCACCCGAGCTCCAGACAATATGGCTTAGCAGGAAACTAACCGACAGACAGAGACAGAGAAAGAGAAAATATGAATTTAAACAGAGCACTCGGGCAGACTGGCACCAATCTAAATGTAATTGTGTAAATTCACCGGTTCCACTCAGTTCTCCCTGTCCGAGGTGAGATAAGCGTGTGATTGGCTAGAGGGAGATGAAAAAGCCAGTGAGCGCTCCATCTAAAGCAGGCCTGGAAAATGTCTTTTGCCAAAATAAAAAAAATATATATGAAAGTTCAAATGCGATTGATGGGGGAGAGGAGCTCCTGTTTGAATTTCAATCAGAGAGCGAGTGAGTGGGCCGCGCTACTGTGCCGCCACTGGGGATACGGAGCATCTCTCCGTAATGAAACCATGCATACACTCCTCTCTTTCCTCTCTCTATTCCACTTTCCGGAAGACACTCGTCGCTCCGTGACTCCTCATACGAGCCGTATATCTGTCCTCACCGAGTCTTGCCACGTTTAATACGGGAGCCATGGAACCCGTGGAGAAAATCGCATCACAGCGCTCAAATGAAGGCACGAGGCCCTTATATGCGGTGTGACTGAGTGTTTGCTCTTGTGTGCTTCCAATTTTATAAGGGCGGTGGAATACAGCGCATGGTTTGAGCCATGATTAACATATAAACACCACACACACTTACACAGTGAGTGGCATCAATGATAGCTGCTCTGCACGCTCACTTGTTTACTTTATTTTCCAATTATGTTTCTGAAGAAGCTCCAGGCAATTATTTATGTGCAAATACAACTCACTAAGAGGACAAAAACAAAACACTTTCAATGGAGGTGTGCTGCAGCTGGAACAGGAAGACCCTTGTTTCGATGGCGCTTGTGGATCGTTATAAGACTGCAGCTTAACCCGAACCTCCATCTGCTCCGGGGGAGCCCAAAGTCTGCATTTTGGCCCTTTTTGTGTGTATTTGCAGGTGTATGATCAGAGTAGGAGTGTATATATGAAATAACACCTGTGCAAACTAGGCAAAATGTACCTCCTGTATTTACACGTCAAGAGATTGTTCACTTAAAAATTCATATTTTAGGTTCCTTGCCACTGTAACCTTTGGCTTTCTCAGTTGGGCTTTAAAAGACACTGATATTCAGTAATATTATCGATTGGACTGTACTGACTCAATCAGATGAAAATAATCTGAACTGAATTGAGCTGATAGTCACACTAACATTAGCACTGTTATTGAACTGAACTGACATTGAACTCAACTGAATTGAATAATGACACTATTGTCTTCTGTAGAGCTGCTTACAAGCTAAAATTAATTTTTGTTTCATAACTGATGAATTTTACATCAACACTGTTATTTTTATGTTTATTAAACACAGAGTTCTGGCATGACACTCTAGATGGCGCACTCTGATAGGTCTAGCTCAATCTGACCTGGCGACATCATTGTCACATGGCAGCTGATTGGTTCTCTCCTGTATCTGTAGCCAATGAGTTTATTGCTTAATATTCAAATACCTGGCTTTTGTTTGCTGTAGCAGTTTTGCAGCACACTTCAGAAACTCTCTCCCTTCCCCAGCTCCACCTGTATAGATCTGCTACGAGGTGATTCATGTATGCTATATGGGGTTATTTCATGTCTGCTATAAGTGCAGCAGCAGTATTTCTTACATGCTCATAGCAGCATGTTGTGGATGTATCGGCAGTAGCAAGTCTCTGTACTTGCTCTGCAGCAGCAGCGGAGCAGATCTATTCCGCCAAGAGCAAATACATTAAAATGATCATGTACATTACCATGCCAATCCCTCCGAGAGTTGTCATGACAGAACTGCTTTGAATCTGTATTGTATAAAGCGCTATATAAACAAATGTGATTAGACTCTGGCTTTCATTGTGTGGACAACAAGAGTTAAAACATTCTTTATTCTGTTCCACAGAAGAAGCAGGGTCATACAGGTTTGAAAGAAATTAAAATGTTCCTTTTTAGGTGAATGATCCCTTTAAGGGCTGTTTGCACTGACAGAAATTTGCAGACAAAGCAATTGGAAGTCTTTCCTTTTCAGGGAGCACTGGCAATTAATCAGCTATCAAGCACTAAGCAATTACTATTTTTACTTATGACAAAATGGATCTTTTATGATACCTGAAATTTGATAGAACAAAACAATGCAAAGTGTGCATCCCACTTTAATCCCTTCCACATACAGAAATTAATATATACCAGCGGACTGACCTGCACACTTGGTTCTGGTTATGAGAGGCGGCCCGGGCTGTCCGGTTCCCCCCTCTCCCGGACGGGTCAGCAGCACTCGGATCTCATACTCCGTGTCGGGATCCAGGTGCCACAGCTTGTAATTGGGCGAGTTGACGGCGTGGGTCTCTGTCCAGCTTCCAGATGTCATCCTGTACTCCACCTCCTTCAGGATGATGGGGCCGTCCCCGAATATGGAGTTAGCGTTTAGCTGGATTAGCAGGTATGTGGGCCCGACACCCAGCAGCTGAGGTGGAGCAATGGGTCTCGGGGGCTCTGGAAGAATAAAGACACATCTTACCAAACTGTTTCATAAAGACCAAGCTTAATATGATCAGTTTATTGACATTTTCTCAATTACATTTTCTCAAAGTGGAATCAAAAATTAAATACTTGAGTCGATCTAATTAGTTCAATTACATTAATAGTTGCATGCAAGAGCCACATTTTACACCTTGTATTGAAGGTAACGTATTACAAGTAGCGTCTCGGGTTTACTGACTGTACCCTGTTTCCGCTGAAATCGGCTCACAAGCCTTGAATAGGTATCTCAGACATAACTCCTGGATTGTGTACGGTGCAAGGACGCCGTGAGCCCAGATATCATGACACCAACAATAGAATCTGACCAAATGTGTTCGGAGAGGACACCTGCCCGCACACACCCTTGCTGCAGAGGGAACCCTCTTGCTAAAGCCGTAGAAGATCACCCCCCCTGGATGAATGGGCCAACTCCTATAGGCGAATCTTGACCACGCGCCTCCTAGGGGGGGGGCCCCCCCCTTTTAGGGTCAAATAGGCATCCCTCACACACCCATGTGACATAGTTTGCTTTAGTGGCAGCTGCCCCTTGTTGCTGCCCGCCATAGCTTTAAAAACGGGTGCTCCTCTTTTATGCACTGCTGGGCGGTGACGTAATTTTGACGAGCACGTACTGGACATAGTAAGTTAAGTCTTCCGCTCGTTTCGTTACCGCGAGAGCAGAAGGCTTTAAGAACAACCGGATGTATGGTCGAGAATGGAACTTTCGAAAGATAATTAGGGTGAGGATGCAAAATAGCTTTGACCAGCCCAGGGGCAAAGTCTAGGCAGGATGGTGAGACTGACAGAGCCTGCAAATCCCCATCTCTCTTCAGATAATAATAGCCATTAGAAAAACCATCTTTAGGGCCAGAAACCTGACAGGTGCTGACTCTAGTGGTTCGAAAGGGGTGTCGACCAGACCCTCGAGCACTATAGCTAAGTTCCACGAAGGGACTGTCGCTCTAGTGGGCAGCCTCAACCGCTTGGCTCCATGAACGAAGCGGGCGACTAAAGGGTGCTTTCCCACAGAAACCCCATCAATCAGAGCATGGCAAGCCAAAATGGCAGCCACATAGATTCTGAGAGTACCAGGACATGTGCCTGAGGACAGTTTCTCTTGCAGAAACTCCAGCACTGGAACAATTTGGCAGTGAACTGGGTCTGCATGGTGCGTCATACACCATCGTTCGAAAAAACGCCATCTGAGGGCATAACTTCTTCTAGTGGAGGGAGCCCTAGCACTTAGAATAGTCTCTATTACATCGGCTGGAAGCCCAGCATCTCTTAGTCGGTCCTCCTCAGAGGCCAGGCGTGAAGGTTTCAGAGCTCGGCCCGGGGATGCAATAACGTCCCCTCTGCCTGAGACAGAAGATCTCTCCTGACTGGAATTGCCCACGGCGAGCCGTCGAGGAGGGATATTAAATCTGAGAACCACACTCTGGTCGGCCAACGAGGCGCTATCAGTAAGAGGCGAGACCCTTGTTGATGGACCTTGGCTAGGACTCCCGGGAGCAGAGCGATCGGAGGAAATGTGTAAAGACACAGTCTGGGCCATGTATGGGCCATCGTGTCCAGACCCAGGGGAGCTGGAGGAGTCAGAGAGAAGTAGAGGGGACGTTGTGATGTCTCCTGTGAAGCAAAGAGGTCCACATCTGGTCCACCTCTAGAACCCGATACTGGTAAGCTTCGCCCCCGAAAGCGAACCTTAGGAACTTCCGGTGTTGTGGCAAGATCTCTATGTGAAAGTATGCGTCCTTGAGATCGATAGTCACGAACCAATCGCCTTATTGGATCTGAGACACAATCATCCTGATTGTCAACATTTTGAACTTATGTTCTGAGGTAGCGGTTAAACCCACGAAGATCTAAAATTGGACGCAACTCCCCATCTTTCTTGGGAACCATAAAATACCGGCTGTAATAGCCTGACTCTCTGTCTGGCAGGGGAACATGTTCTATGGCCCCTTTGTCCAGCAGAGCTTGCAATTCCTGTGTCAACAAATGTGCTCGTTCCGGCTTCACAGAAGTGGAGACCACGCCATTGAAACGCGGAGGACTGTAGCCCTTCCCTACAATACTTTCTACCTATGGAGAGATATTTGGCAGTAGCTTCCAAGCTGCCAATTTCTCTGAAAGGGGAACTCATTTTGACACTTCGTTTTGTTGGGAGAATGTTAGATGTCCGGCAAAGATGTCACATTTCGCTGGAGGCCGCTGCTCCCCGAAACACCAGGTGGCGGTGGAGATTTTACAGCGGTCCCCTGAGGGTGCCAGGAAGGAGCCTCTAGTCTCTGTTGGAACTTCAACCCCTCCCCTCCCCCACGGTCCTGGGCGCACCAGCCTCAGGACTTTTTCTTTGAGGAGATGATGCTCCTCAGGTCCGGCCTATTAGAGGCGGTCTGAGAAGTGCGGTGGGCCACTCCCCTGTCTCTTCGAGGGGGCGCACGACTCGCCACAATTTCCTTCTGAGCCTCTCGTCTCAGAGAAACCAGACCTGGTCGGGACTGGGTGGCCGACAGTCAAATAAGCCGGAAGGCGAGACGGGGGCATCAAGGAGGATCACTTGGTCCCTCTCCTTGATGTCCGTGAGGTTGAGCCACAGGTGTCTCTCCATAAAAGAGTTACCTCGTCATGGAGGTCAGCAAAGAAGGGGAGAGACCGTCTCGGAGGCCCCTCCCCCGGCCACCTGACAGAAATCTGTCATCCAGCTTCGAGTGCTTGGGGGTATCCTGCTCCTGCGGCCAGTCTAGCTTTAACCTTTCGACTGCTTGAGTTACCACTTCGAGTAACTCCTCATACACTTTATCATTGCGAGAGGAGCACTCTGAGGTGGCGCTCTCGATCTCCGCAGAAGCAAGAGACGAAGTATCCTCCGCCCGTTCTGAAGAAGTGCCAGGGCGCGCTTCAGAGGCGGGCGCGAGGACCTCGTGATCCAGCGAGAACGCGAGAGAAAGGGGCGGACCCGTCACACGCACCTTAGCCAGATCGACACGCGACCCCCATGATCTTAACGAGGGAGTGGCGGCTCGCTCGTCTCTAAAGAAAGCAAGCCGTGCGCAAAGCACTTTGATTGGCAAAAGATCGCAGTGCTTGCATTCTTCCTCGAGCCGAGGGCAGCGTGCTCATACACCAAACACTCGAAGAAAAAATTATGCGGATCATCGTCCAAGATGAGCCTCTGACAAGGAGGCACGCATCTCTTCTCAGACTCCGACATAATGAGTGAGTAATGCTTTCTTTCTCTTTCTTTCTTTTCTTTTTAAACTGCAATGCAGCAGGGAAAAACACTTGTTTCTCACAAACACACACACACACAATACGGTCCTTGAAGACAAAGAAACCTGAGGATGTGTCCGTTTCATGTGTATTTATAACCTCTCTGGTGCGTGTAATTAATGATGTCACCTACTGAGGTTATTTAAGCCAATTCTTGGCGTGTTTGACACACATTCTTCACAACCGGTCGAACAAAGAATGTTCTCATAAGCGTTATTGAACGCAGCATCGAGAGTAGCTTTTGATAGGGAACTTGAGTTACGTAGTCAGATTACTTTTTTCATGTAACTAGTAAACTAAAAGATTACTTTTAAAATTAACAACAAAATATCTGTTACTTTTTCAAATAAGTAAAGCAAGTTACTTTGCTTTCCCATATATTCACTAACACCTCTCCTGTCCCCATGTTGAGAGAAAACAGGAGTGAGTTACAGAGGTAGAGCCACTAACTTCAGCCTAAAGGCCTGTTCAGCCCCACCAGACATACATAGAAGACCGTTCAGATACGTGCAAAAAATCTTTCTCAATAATAAAGAATAACAGAGTCCACACCACAGCTATAATGATAAAGGCACAGAGAAACGATACAGCTGGAATTTATAGAATGATGTTTTTCCAGCTGATGAATGATAAAAACATTAGACACCCAATCAGAATCAATCCTGCTATAACGAACTCGAGAATTTAAAGCACAGATAACCGTGCACTGAGAATAAACAGACAATATAGTTTGCTGGTGTGGACGCTAATATCGTTATCTTTATAGTTATCGTTCTTGGTGTGAACAAGGCTTAAGCTATTCATTTCAGTTTTGGTGTGGAAGTCCCTTTACAGTTGTCAAAAAATATAACTTCTGGGGTTTTTGTTATTAAAAACCCAAAATCAGCTCCGACCAGGTGACAAAAAGTAACGCAAAAGTAACACAATGCATTATTTTCCATCACAAGTAACACAATTAGTAACATTTCATGGAGTAACGCAATATTGTAATGCATTACTTTTAAAAGTAACTTTCCCCAATACACCTTACATTGAATTTGTATTGCCATTTTCCACAATCTCTCTGAGTATTACAAATAAATGTGTACCTTTAATACTTGTGTAAATGACTTTGATGTTATGATTGGCCAACTTCTTTGCATGTGACTTGAGTAACCGCACCTTGTTGTGCAATATTGCTGCTGCATATTAATTAGGTGTTATGTAAATATGGGCGGTCACATGTTAATGAGCTCACGGTTTCTGAAAGAGTTGTTTTTTTCCAGTTTATTTCATTTAAACGAGTTATGTTTTCCATTAAATGAGCCCTTCAGAATCTTAGCACAGTGTTTTCATTTTAACAAATTTGTAATTAACATTAACGTTCACAGTAAGCACAATACTGCAGTGCAAAAATCATGCACAAATCAACAGGCAAAACATAACGATACTGCAGATGCACATGCAAATGGCGGCACTATTACACCGCACCAGACAATCCAGATGGTCCTTTAGTAACTGTGTGCATGTTTGCCGATACATTTGGCTAGACAGAAAAGCAGAAACATCTCATCCGCTCATAAAAGAAGTTAGTCATCTATTTTTTACATGAGGGGAAAAACAGAGAGCATGATGTGGTTTTTCTGTGTGAGATCCTCCACAGCAGATCTTCACATGTCGAGATGCTCTCTGAGAGTCCGGACGCTGCTGATGACTCTGTGATTATAAATAAATCATCCAGGATGGAGCGCAGAAGAGCCGTTCACTTCAGAACAGCATCAGTACACGCTGAAACTAGTTTTTGTGGCACATAAATGCTCCATAGCGCTGATACCTAATGAGTTCCTCATCAGCATCACATTCATCTTGGTGCGGCGTTTAAAGCTGCGAGACCGTCCACCAGAGCGACAGACAGCTCAAGCTGAGAGATGCTGTTTAGCACGGGACGATCAGATGGAGACACACTCTCTCTTTCCACCCCAGATGGCTCCTGAACTCTCTATTTGTTTCAGCTAATTAAGCAGCCCACATGAAGCACAGCAATAACACAAACCAACACGTCAATCACGCGCCTGTTGCTTATTCCTGCATGTCCAGAAACGCCTATATGAAGCATGATGAGCAGATGCGGTTCTCAAACTCTCATGTGGTTAAGTATATACCAGTCATGGACAGGACCTTCCGTGCTCTTAAGAAGATTTAGCTGACAAGGGAGTGTGCATTGTATAACGTAAATGTATTCATAAAGAAATTAAAACATTTGTATTCAGCAAGGATGTATTAAACTGATCTGAAATGCTTGTAAAGACATTTATAATGTTACAAAAGTTTCTATTTCAAATAAATGCTGTCCTTTTGCACGTTCTATTCAATGTGAATCCTGAAAAATAAAACGTTTCCACAAAAATATTGTGCAGCACAACTGTTTTCAACATTGATAATAATCAGGAATGTTTCTTGAGCGGAAGATTAGCATATTAGAATTATTTCTGAAGGATCATGTGACACTGAAGACTGGATTAATGTTTATTTGTGTTATAAGATGTGTTTGCACCTTACATATCTCTTGTAACGCTTATTTAAAAATGTATTGCATCAAATGTTATCACTATAATCAGCAGCTGCAGTATGTTGTTGAATTCTCTGAATAAATGTGTCGTTGCTCGGAGTGTTTAAACTCCTGTAAATGAGCGACCTGTGTAATGCGGTTTATGTCATAATGGAATAAAGGAATGGAAGGAAGGAATGAGAGTTAATTGATTTATTTTGTGTTCCTGCAGGAGGAGGTGCTACTATCCATGTGCAATCAGAGCCGGCGGATTTTAATACTGTAATCTGATTCCTGTGTGTGTGTGTGTGTGTGTGTGTGTGTTGTTGAGTTGTGTTGTGTGTGTGACACCCCTAACAGCAACACTGTAAAATTACATTTCACCAAGTAATTCAATCACAATGGCACTAATGCACAAAAGCTATGTCCTGGCAGAGCCACACACACACACACACACACACACACACACACACACACACACACACACACACCGATCTTTCTTGTTGTCTTGTCTTGAGTCGTGTGATGACATCACCTCTGTAAACTGCACTTTTATTTCTCGTGTATTATTTTAAATGTGACATTTACCGGAGCAAGCTGGTTTTGTCAATCACTCACTGACATATACCACTTTACCCTTTCCAGACGGTTATTACAGCATCCGGGTGAAGCGCCAAACCTGTCAAGCACATGTCTGGGTCATATTTCACCCCGAAATCAAAAGAATGAAATCAAGAAATGTTTTTCTTGCTCTTGTGCTATCATTCTGTACAGGAAATGCTGTTGGATGTTTTTATCGAATGCAGTGACTTTTCAGGGCCACCGCGTGTCTTCAGTAGATGCCTGTCCATATCTGCATATGCCAAGGTTTTTAGAACGTTGTTCTCAGTCTAGTTGAGTCACTCAATCTGTTGTCTTGGACATGGATGATACGCTGCCTTCTATGTGATGTAAAAGATGCTGTTTATTACTGTGTCCATCAACGGAGCACATAAAACACTGCGCTACATCTGCCTTTTACCACTAATGAAGTGGCTCCGGGACCAAAGTCGCATCAAATATGCATTAATGTGTACGGCTGCGCTTATATGCTGGGTTCCTCAGAAAACAAAGCGTCTGAGGGCAGAAGGGGCTTTTTAAGAAGAGCAAAGAGCCCCATTCGTTTGTGCTTGAACCTGCAGATGAACGACATTCATCTCAATTCATTAGAGCCAGTGACATCCGCTCTCAAACACACACAAACAGACAAACACGAGCAGAGTGCTTTTAGTGCACTAGTGTCTAAATTGGCGAGCGAATGGAGCAGTGTTCGTACATTAGCTGAGAGCATCTGTGTGATTTGTTTGATGCTTCGGTGGCAGGTCGAATCAGGGTTATTAAACTGTCACTAGTTTTAGTTATATATTCAAGATTTTAGAATTGATATAATTTTATTGTGTTTCAGAAAGTCATTAGCAACTAAACAAGCTTTTTCAGTGTAGTTTGTACATCTTAGATTTTTTTGACAGAATATGCCAAAAGTGCTTTGTGTGTGAGATTCATTAAAAAATAAAACTTAAAAGGTGCTCTCCCTCAGGCCATCCAAGACGTAGATGAGTTTGTGTCTGTATTGAAACACATCTGCAGAAATTTACATTACTTGCTCATCAACTCATTTTAGTGTTGTAATTTACTTACAGCATTTATTAATAGGCAAAAACATACAGATTTTTAATTGAGCTGATTAACAATAATGTCCTTATAGGTTGAAAAGGGGCTTCACCACCGTAAATTTGAACCGAATGAAATCCAGCACTGAGAGCGAGACGGTGAGCGTGACTCTGTTTTTGTCAGGTGTCACTGGCTGTTTCATGCGGGTCATCCATCATGTGTGTCTGACATGAGCGAATGATAGTGATGTGCCCTGCTGTTACCCTTCCTTAAGCCCTGTCTCATCTGTCTCATCACACCGACCACCACACACACACACACACACACACACACACACACACACACACACACACATTTGTTTCTGTGAATTGTGGGGACTGTCCATAGACTATGCCAGTGGGCGGGCCTGTCAAAAAAATTTATTCAGGTTTACTATTGTTTGGGGAACATTTGTCCCCACCAATGTACCATCAACAGAACACAACACAAACGGCACACACACACACCACACGCTCTCACACACTCTCACGCACACTTGCACGCACACACCACACACACAGCAACACTGTCATGCATGCAATTGGAACATGCACTTGCCCTCACCTCAGCGGTCCTATAGTTAGATACAGAATCTTTTTCTTTGTCATGTATTTCACACACGCAGGAACCTGGCAGGAGTGTTTGATCAAGCAGGCCGGGTTAAAAAAGAAGAGGTAAGAGAGTGAAGAGAGAGAAAGGGAAAGTAGAATATGTGAGGAGGAACTATTGTTCCTGTGGAAGCGTCACAGCGTTTTATTGTGCCTTTTTGATGGGCTTGTGAAGGTAGGAGATTACCGCAGTTGGAGCGGAATATGGCTCGTGACAAGCTGCAATTAACACCTACTGACAGCGTTAGCAGACTGAATCCCTGTCTATTGCACCTCAGTCCCTGTCTCTCTCTCTCCTCCTATCTCAGCGCTGGCAGATGTGTAAAACCACCTCTTCAGTGCCGTCACCTCTCACACACTCGGCTTTTAGTGTGCATTCAGCCTCCAACACTAACACTCATCAAGCCTCAAATGCTGGTCTGACTCAACGCAAGCCACGTCTGACCCCTAATCAAAGTCTAACTCACAATATAAGTGACATCTGAAACCAGAAAAAAAAAAAAAAACCTTTACGTTTTGGGGCAGTAGATTGATTTATTTACCCTAGTGAAAAATAAATATACTATTTGAAATACATTTATTTCATGCTAAGTATACTACAAACACATTTACATATTACAATTGTACATTTACCCTACAATTGTACTTTTACTATACTAAACTGGTATACTTACAGTTTTTTTTAATTGCTTAGACACTAAAAGTGATACTTGAGGCCCACTTAGTGGAACCGTTCTGTCATATACCTAATCTTTAGACCAAGTCTGCAAAACTATAAGCATTGCATGCTTTAAACTCGCTATGTGGCTAATTATTTTGTTTGTGTGTAGAGTTACTATGCAAAAATACAATTTTTAGAAGTGTTACAACAGTTTTCAAAGAAGTGTTTGCTTTTGCAAGATGTGTGTGACGTTTTGTATGTTGTATGTGTGTTTTGTGGTTCTGTGTGTAGAGTTTTGAGAAACGGAGCCATAGTTTCAAAAACGGTGTGTAAGCATTTTGAAAAAAGCTGTAAAGTCTGCTAAACTGGAACTACTAATTTTATGTTTAATGCACTTTAATTGTGGGAAAGTAGTGCTGAAGTCCGTCTAAAGATATACTGAAGTACGCTTAGATGTGGCTAAAGTGGAACTAGTGCAAGTACACTTTAAATATCTTGCATTTAAAGACCGATATTATTCAAAGATCATACAATCTTCATCAATAGTGACATTAAAACACATTTTCGGCTTGACATTAAGAAATATGCACTGTGCAATAAATAAAGTTTAATATATATTTATATCATAAGTCTCAGCGATACGTCGTAAATATGTTATAGTTTGAAATATATTTAGTATAAATAAATGGATTTAATATAGTACTTTTTTACTAGGGTATATTTATTTATTTGATAAATTTATGCTTTTTAATTCTGCAAGAACTCCTTTAAATTAGCCGAAACTGACAGAAAGACTTTTAAGGTACAAAAGATTTTAAATAAATGCTGTTTTTGTGAACTTTCTATTCATCACGGTTTCCACAAAAATATTGGGCAGCACAACCGTTTTCAACATTGATAATAATCAGAAAAGTTTCTTGAGCAGCAGATCAGCATATTATACTGATTTCTGAAGATCATGTGACACTGAAGACTGGAGGAATGATGATGAAAATACAGCTGCGCATCACAGAAATACATTACAGTTTAACAGTATATTCACATAGAAAACTGCTGTTTTAAATTATAATAATATTTCACAATATTACTGCTTTTACTGTATTTTTGATCAAATAAATGCAGCCTTGGTCAGCAGAAGAGAATTTTGCCTAAAAAAATAAAAATCTTGCTGAGTGATACTGAAGCGCTGAATAATTGTGGCTAAATTCAGCTTTGTGAGAATTGATGAATATTTACAGCCGCTTTTGGCAGGTTTGGCTAAATGTTTACTTTAGATCCAGAATGCAAGTATGAGCATGAAGGGTATATTTGGTGAAACTGAATGAATCATTGATGCGTATCCCAGACAGGAAGCCGATGCGTGTGACATTAATGAAAAGCAGCCCTGTTCTGTTCTCCATTCTCTCAGATTTCAGAGTTGTTGACATTTGGGCTCTTTTGGTTTGTTTGTTGTGTGCGCTCATCATCAGGAAGCATCAGCCGATCGCGCTTCATCAAACTTTAACGATCTGTCTTTGAGCTCGCGCCGTGGAGGCAGCGCTGGAGTCTTTAAAATCTGCCTCGTTTCAACTCCTGATCTCTGGCTGTCTCTCTAGGCATATTTACCAGCAATCAGCCGGCGTGTTTACGACAGGGAGCCGCGCACACACAGGAGGGTGACAGCCTGTTATCTAGTCATTAGAAAATCACAAGTAGCTCCATATCACTCTCACGTCTCTCTCCAACATAAACACACCTGCATCTGAGAGAAATCTGTGGAGGTTTCTGCGGGTTTGACCTGTGTGGGTCTGCTGATGTGTGACTCCTCAACCTCTGGCTGTATAGGTTTCTTGATTTGGCTACATGGTTTTTTGAGGATTAAAAATGTTGTTTTTGATGTTCTTCAAATCAGTCATTTACAGGGATTCCCAAACATTTTTGCAAGCCAAACTCTTTGCCAGAAGTAAAATATTTACTTGAAGTTAATATTTGTTCAGAATTCTGTGATGTTGGTTCATGGTCACATGACATGCAAGAAAACAGATAAAATATTAAATACAGTTTTTAGTGTTTTATTTTGTTTATATAATTTTTATGTTTGATTGTTTGATTGTTTATATACTGTATAGGCTGCACAATTTGGTCAAAAAATTATATTGTGATTACTAGACCGATATGTTTTTGTGTTAGACCCGACGGATATGTTTTTTTGGGGGCCGATGCCGGTACCGATATTAGGAAGTAAAAAAGACCAATATCGATATATCGGCCGATATTCTTTATGTGTAGGCTATATTCGTGGGTCCAAACTTTTGACTGGTACTGTATATAGAATACAGTATATACATAAACAGAATATATATATATACAGTATACAAAAACATTTTTTGCAATGATAACTCAAATGTGGTGATCAAGCACTTACAATGATGTGACAACTATGTAATGGAGGCAGGGCATTTAACAATTTAACAACAATTTATTCAAAATGAGTCTGACATCAGTGCACTTAACAGTAAACTTCACTTCACTTCACAAAAAACACAAATAGAACAAAATATATATAACTTGAATTAAGAAAATAAACAAGGTAACTGCGGAGGGCAAGCAAGCTATACTGCCAAAACCAACAGGGGCAGGTTTATACAGGAAGCACAGCTTTTCCAAATGCAAACATCTAAAATGAATAAATAATAATAATAAATAATATTTTTTCACAAATTCTGTGTTGTGTATTTTCTGGCAATCAAATAAACATGAGGATTCTTATTGAAATAGTCTTGTGCAATTTAATATTCACAGACATTAGTCTATATCGCGATTTGATGTAAGTGTACTGACCTGTTTTTAATTTATTCATAAAAAATAAGACAAATTCAATGAAATTCCACATTATACAGTAAATTCTGTTTTTGTGACTGGATTCCGCGCTTCCGTCCACGTTTTCTGCATCGCGGAAATCACAGGGCCCTACTAATGTAGCAAACGATAAGCTCATTGTGAGAGTAAAAGACGGGGACATTGTTGTTTATTTACTTTAGCATTGAGTCTCTCCAACTAGGTGACAACATAGCGTTAAATCACCATTCAACAGACTCAAGCCACCACAGCACTGCCGTCCTATTATTGGACTGCAGAAAGATACTAACTTTTCAATCTGCTGCTTTACTGACTGTCCTGACAAACTATGCTGACACACCGTGTCTGTGCTGCAACAGGATGCGACAAAGCGACCTTTGAAAATCATTTGAACTTTGTGTCAGTACGTCATAAACAGAACAAGGCATCAGCTTAATGTTTGGATTGCGTTTTCGCCGCAGCCATGGTTGACAACATCACGATATAAGTGGTTCTATTCACTCATAATATATAGATCAGTAGTTCTATTGTATTTTGTCGAGCCGCACAGCGTCCCATTTGAGACACCCAGTTATGATGTGAATTTGACAAGCATTAGTTTTGGGCCGCAGCGCAGCCGGTATAAACACCAGCATTGACTGAGTGGCCACGATCAGCTCCGGTGGCTGTAACACAGGCTTTAATGTGCTGCAGACGCTTGCCGTGATGCGTAGATCAGCTCTAGTCTCTAACGTCTCTAATCTGCTGTTAAAAATGAACCATCCTTCATCATATCATCATGCAAAACTAAGAATTAGAATCATTGTAATGTGGCGATCAAATATAGGTGCGGGTGGGTGGCGGGCGGATAATTTGAAGCAGCGGACTCTGGTGAAGTTTCAGCTCATCCGATCATCTCTACACTATACTGACCTGGGTCGCCAGTAGCAAACAACGGAGCTCTGCTCTGCTGGACAAACTAAGTAATTACAACATTTCAAGCATTTTATCTGTGTTATATGTTCTGTAAAAAAAAATTTATATCGGCGGCATATTCGCCGATATGATATATCTGCGACAGGCTCATATCGGCCGATAATTCGGCAAAACGATATATCGTCCAGGCTCTAGTGATTGCTTTTCCTGTATTGCAGTTTGGTTTTTGAAGCTGCTATAGTTACATTATTGACAAAAATGTCTCATGTTGCTAATGGAAATAATTGTAAAGTTTTGTAACTTGTGAGTGTTGGTTCTTTTAGTAGAGAAGTTCATGTCTCAAGAGAAATTCCACAATGCCTATTAATAAGTCAGAGGTGCACAAATAACTGTTTCCCACACCTTTTTCAGCGCTAATTCTTCACTGTGCGTCTTTAGTTAATACTGACAGTACAATTTTAACGCCAAAAGACGGTTTGCGCTGGCACAGGCTGTTAGTAAATCTAGCCGTTATGTTTAGGACTTTCCACTGCTCACCAAGGCTGCATTAATTTATTTAGCAAAATAGTAAAAGTAGTACAAGTAACTATTTTGCTGCTTAATATTTTGAGGAAACATTGTCAGGATTATTTGATGAATAGAAACATTGTAACATTATAAATGATTTGACTGTCTCTTTTGATCAATTTAATGCTTCCTTGATGAATAAAAAGTTGATTTCTAATAAACACAACCATTTGAATGGTAGCATATCATGGCTTCTGCATAAATATGAAGCAGCACAACTGTTTTCAACATTGATATTAATCAGAAATGTTTCTTGAGCAGCAAATCAGCATATTAGAATGATTTCTGAAGATCATGTGACACTTTCTGGAGTAATGATGCTGAAAATTCAGCGCTTCATCACAGAAATCAATTACAATTTGACAGATATTCATAGAGAAAACATCTGTTTTAAACTGTAATATCACAGTCCTTAGTGGACCTGTTCTCAGGCTGCAAAATCACAACATTTCAGTTCCAAGCGGAGGCTTTATTTGAAGAGCGAGTTTGCGGTGGTCTGTCTGCAGCTGCGTGAGGAGACGTCGCTTTAGATGTCCGATAAAAACAGAGCGGTGTTTATTGAATGTTTGTGTTCGAATTGGTTTCACAGCACACGTCTCGTCAATTCGGTTTATTCTCTACAGGCGAGAGAGGGCTAATGTCATTACTGGAAAGCCTGGGCTAAACGCGGCGAGCTGCCCGTATGCTGAGGCCACAACTGTGTTCTGTTGTGTTTTTTTCCTCTTCCATCTTTCTTCCTGCAGCTGGGGGACACGCAGATCGATACTTCTCCAGCGTAAGGATCTGCCACTGAAATTTTCATTTGTTACAAAGCGACCCCAAACAGCCGGGAGGGCCCGCTGTCGCCCCGCATTAGGGAGAGCAGGAGCTAATAAAGCACTCGCCCGGGGTCACACGCGACAATAGGCAACTCCGTGCCAGCTCCCATTAGCGCACGCACAAATCCATGGCCCAAAAATTTCCGCTAAAATTACCATCTTTGGTATCCTTGTAGCAGGCTGTCAGCTGGGGAAGTGTGGTGGAGATATCTGAGCTGTCAGTGTGGCTGATACTCAGCTGGCCCTTCTGCCCTGCAGCCGCCGCTAACTATTGCACTCCTCTCAGAGTCGCATCTGCGCACAGCAAACTTCACGCTTCACTCTCCGGGTCACCCAAAAACCGAAGTCACCCAAAAACACCCAACGAGATTTGTTTGTATAAACGGGTTGTGCATATTAATACGGCACCACACACCCAGTGCTAATTCCAATATGAATGCATTTGTAATATTTAGAGGCGTTTAGGCTAAATAGATAGTTGCTGTAGCCGTGGCTGCGTCTCGTTGACTTGAGAAGATCACAGAGTTTGGGTGATGAGTCCTTAAACAGGTCTATACAAACCAGCCTTCATACCTATCTATATATATATATATATATAGAACCACGCCTTCTGTAGCCTTTGATAACACATTAAGAAACTGCTTAATTTACCCTGCACAAAAATCTGATTAACATATAACAAGAGGGTTGAAAACTAACAGCTGGCCAAACCTGTTAATGGACGGTGATTTACTGACTTACTGGCCATAAATATTTTTTAACTGGCCATGAAATTGTATGTGCGTTATTGAAAAAAAAAAAAAGGCAGAACATATTGGGAAAACAGTTTTTAAAACAAAATTATAGGATTATTAAAATTTCCAAAAAAAAATTTTTTTTTTGTTTGTGTTTTTTAAAAACTTAAGAAATATCACTATACAACTACTGAATCCTAAATTCTTATAACTCTAAACTATTATTATTATTTTAAATAACAACAGTACTATTTATTTATTTATTTTCTCAGAAAACCGCTGGGACACTTTTCTTTTCAAATGCTTCTCTTTTGTAGACACCAGATTTATAAACTGGGAAAGATGTTTGGCATATAATGGCTCAACCATTCAGAACTTAGAGTCTGAGCTATGCATTTCAATGTACATAAAAGTACAATAACAGCATAAACAACAAAACAAGTCCTTACCTCTGACGATGAGTCCAGCAAAGTTGGAGACTCCGGATCCTCTCTCTGATTGGGTGACGCAGCGGTACAGATCTTGGTCCTGACTGGTCACTTCTCTCAGTCGGAAAGAGGCCGCAAACTTCCTGTGGTTGATGTTTTTCTTCTCCGCCACTGGAATGTCCTCTCCGTTACGCCGCTGTATGTGACAACACCAGAGATGAAAAAGTAAATATCTGCAGGTCTAACTGATTGAATCCAGTCATGTTCCATGTTTCATGCTTGAAGGGTTTTGCCATTTTCAGAGGAAATGAAATCTGCCGACTAGACACTTTCTGGTAGTTACTTTACAGATCAGTGTTGTTCAGGTATAGGAGGCAAAAAATGGATGAGAAAACAATCGACAGTACAAAAATAAAACAAAATCAATGGAAATGACCTGTGACTGAGCTGCTTTTGAATGAGCATTATGCTTAAATTAAGTCTGTGGTGTTTCCTCAGGATATGTAGCCATTATTAGCCATAGCTGAACAACAATGATATGTGTCCCTGCAGCACAAAAGCAGTGTTAAGTCGCTGGGGTATATTTGTAGCAATAACCAAAAAAACATTGTATGGGTCAAAATGATCGTTTTTTTTTCTTTTATGCCAAAAATCATTAGGATATTAAGTAAAGATCATGTTCCATGAAGATATTTTGTAAATTTACTACCATAAATATATCAAAACTTAATTTTTGATTAGTAATATGCATTGCTAAGAACTTCATTTGGATAACTTTAAAGATGATTTTCTCAATATTTAGATTTTCAAATTTTGTATCTCGGCCAAATATTGTCCTAGCCTAACAAACCATACATCAATGGAAAGCTTATTTATTCAGTTTTCAGATGATGTATAACTCTCAATTTAAAAAAATTGACCCTTATGACTGGTTTTGTGGTCCAGGTCATATGAAACAGCACTACTGCTTTCTTAGTTGTGGTGGTACACAGTAAATGCTGTTCCACGTGCATGTCTGTGGAAACTGAACATGAATTTATGAAATATTCAACTCAGAGAAGTGCCCCCCCCTCTTCATTTCAAAAGGCCACATTCTTGTGACATGAGTAGACGATAAAGATATAGTTCTAAAAATCGTTCTTCTCAATATTAAAGGGGTCATATGATGTTGCTAAAAATAACATTTTTTTTTATTTGGTGTAATGAAATGTGTTTTTATGCGGTTTAAGGTTCAAAAAACACATTTTTTCCACATACTGTACATTATTATTTCTCCTCTATGACCCGCCTTTCGAAATGTGTCGATTTTTACAAAGCTCATCGCGCTGAAAAGTGAGGTGTGCTCTGATTGGCCAGCTATCCAGTGCGTTGTGATTGGCCGAATACCTCAAGCGTGTGACGGAAATGTTACGCCCCTCACCATACTGTGATGCCGTGTCCGGCCGGAGCGACGAGACAAAAACATTAAAACCCATTATAAACGAGGCATTTGTTGCATCCAGTGGGGACATAATTACTGATTATAATGACTTATACTGTCTTTTTAAACGTTGCGTTGCATCGCGCCGCGTAAATATAAAACCATTTCTGCATTTGTGATCTGAGAAATGACATACAACAAGTGCTACTCTACACTGCTCTAAACTCGCGTTTGAATTGTCAGTGGCAGATTCTTTAAATATAAAAACGTACTTAAAGGCTGGGAGTCAGCATTATTTGTCAGAACAGACGGCATTGTATGCTACTCTCCCAAGAAATAGTCCTCGTCCTCTGTAAAACGCGTTGATCACATCTAATGAATCACAAATATTTGGGTTGAAGTGTTCTGGAACAGTGTTGTAAATACAACTTAACCACTGATTTCTAGTCGTGTCCTCTTTTGGAAGACCAAACAAAGTAGTTTCGCTTTCACAACTAAATACACAGCGTCTCGACATGGCGGCAGCGGCAACAATACTAGAGCGAGAATAAAAGTTACGCTTTCTTTGTTTGCGTGAACATTTGGGTGGCGTTATGCAAATCTTCCCACATAGTGAGGTAGACATGTGGGGGCGTGTTAGAACGAGCCGTTTTAGGTAGGTGTGGCTGACTCTTAACTTTTATAAAGAATATCTCTTTGGGTTTGAGACTTTAGTCTTTGCAACTTTACAGATCTTCTTTATGCACCAAGAGCTTGTAACACTCCAAAAAGAAAGGAAAACTTGAAATCGCATCATTTGACCCCTTTAAAGAATAGCAGAGTCCACACCACAGCTATAACGATAAAGGCACAGAGAAACGATATCGTTGGAATCACATTTTGTTTCCAGCTGATGAACGATACATACATTGACACCCAATCAGAATCAATCCTGCTATAACAAGCTCGAGAATTTAAAGCGGCAGATGAGCGTGCGCTTAGAATAAACAGACGATATTGTTCGCTGGTGTGGATGCTAATATCGTTATCTTTATAGTTATCGTTCTTGGTGTGAACAGGGCTTTAGGGTTGATCAGATGCTCCTGAGCAGTGAAGCTCCAGTAATATGCCTGAGTGAAGCTGTGACGGACGGCGGTCAGTGTCACAGGCCATCATCATTCATTAGCCTCTTTAACACTGCCGTCTCCTACTAGTCAGAAGACACCAGCACGCGCTTGCTTTCTTCATTTTTTCACCTCCTCGTGGATCAGAGCAGAAAAGGTCACTTCTCCTACACATTTTACCACTTCTCGTTCATTCTTCCACTGCATCTCCAGCTCACTTTGTCTACTCAGAAAGTGAAGGCCTCTCGTTAGTTAATTAAAAGCAAAGGTCCGCGGCACGGCTTCACCTCTGTGCTAGCGCAACATATGGACACAAAACCCCGCTGATGGGCGATATCATTAAGAGAGCAGGATTTTCCTGCGGGATGAATAAAGTGAGTAAGTTTGAGGGGCGCCAGAGGAAACGCTGTCTCGGTGACAGAGAAGCGAGTGTCTCTCTCCAGCTGCTTTATTAGTAATTTGGGTTATATATACCCGTTGACCATGAATATGGGATATAGTTTCCAAAACTGATGCAGTTCTTTGACTATTGTGAAATCAAACTTAAAAACAGCGGGATTGTTTGCTCCCGCACGTCCTGAACTTGACATTCCAGGCCAATTAGGATGAAGCTCGTCTCGCTGAGAGCTTTGGTCTGATGTAAAGCGCGGCTCGTGTTAAAAACACTATCTGAGCTTTAGCTCAATGGTCCTCAACTGACGGGTCACAACCCAAAAACCAGTCACAGCTTTCATTTTGATGGGTCACAGACAGCAGGGGGAAACAATACTAAATCAAACCCTTGTGAAAAAGAAGTGTATTAATTGTGCACTTGTAGTGTACTTCAAGTATATTTCAAACATTTTTAAACTGGACTTGCAGATAATAATGAAATAAAAGGCCTCTTAAATTACTTTCACAATTACTACACTTTCACTGTATTTATTAACACTTAAAAGGTTAGTTCACCCAAAAATGAAAATTAGGCTGTGTTTTACTCACTCTCGAAGCATCCTAGGTGTATATGACTTTCTTCTTTCAGACGAATCCAGTCGGAGCTATATTAAAAATTGTCCTGGCTCTTCCAAGCTCTATCATTGCAGTCAGCGGGTGTTGCAGTGCTTCAGTCCACAAGTCCTCAAATAAAGCTTGCGCATTCATAATAAAACGTGCTGCAGACGGCTCTGGGGGGTGAATAAAGGCCTCCTGTAGCGAATCCATGTGTTTTTGTAAGAAAAATATCCATATTTCAAACGTAATAAACACTTTTCTCTCACTTCCGCTGACTGTCATACACAGAAGCAGTTCCGGCAGATGACACAGCATGCCGGCGTTGCGTGATTAGTGACGAACGCGGAGAGAGAACAAAAAAAAAACGCCGGCCAATAATTAGAAGTACAAATCGAGGATTTGCAAAGAAAAATGTCGGAGGATTTCGATATAACCCAATATGAGACTTGTTTTACTTTGCTAACGTAAGGAAACTTTGCTTCCTTTGCTCCAATAAACAAACTTGCAAGTAGGGCTGGGTATCGTTCAAAAATTTTTCGATATCGATACCTTGACTTCTATACTGGTTCCTGAACGATACTTTTTTTCGATTACCAGTTTTATGAAATCAATTTTAACAAGATTACATTATCTAAAAAAAAACTTTGTTTTTATTTTTCAGCTTGTTGATGTTTATACAAATTCAAAGACTCATCTCCTGAGCCACTGCCCAAAGGAACAAAATGTAACCAACACAATAAATCAGTGCAAAATAGTTTTAATAAAAGCTCAAATAGTCTTCAGTTTACACATCTGTTGGCTACATTTACACTAGTGCGTGTTCGTTTTAAAACGCATAGCTCAGACAGAATCATGATTTTTATTTATTTTCCACTGATTTACTGATGTGCATTAGCAGCTTCCAGCGCTGTCTGTCTGTGCTCTCTCTTCCGTGATCGCTGTTCCGACTCGGAGGAAATAACATGGCTATTTCAGGAACTTTACATGGCCAAAACACACATTAGACGACAAACGGAAGTTATTACAAACACTCGATGGTTTAAAGTGAGTTTTGAGTAAAAGCGGAATATAAATCTTTTTTATTGTCTTATGTAGCATGATGCTATAGTTTGCATGAATGGTCACATAACACGTGCTTTCGGTTGTGTAACGTTAGTATGAACTGACATCTGCATATGATCGGAACTCCAAACAGCTCCCACGCTACTCTCAATTGGAAATGAATGACCGGTCTGTCGCCTGTCGTTTGTCGGAGATAGTGGAAAGACGGCTTGAAACGCAGTGGAACGCCAGTACAACGAGGATCGTTTTCATTTTAAAACAAAAAACGCACCAGTGTAAATGTAGCCTTAAATCTAAGGGGGCTGGGATGCATTCACACTACAGCCTCACGTGTGAGCCACATCTCTTCTTCTGCTTCTTCTTGCTTTTCGTTTTTAATTGGCTTGCACCCACTTAAAAGGTGCTTTCAGCCACCTACGGACTGGAGTGGTGGTCCATTACGTATATTGGTTACAGCTATGAAAAAAATAATAAATTAAATAAACTATATAAAAAAAATTAACTAAATGAAAAATAGAAATCGATACCTTATTGGACCACTTAGTAGACACAAGGATACAATTATTTTATATACTTCATTGTGTGATCTTCAAATTCTATTTATTAAGCCTATTGCTTTCAAATAATTAATAATTGCATTATAGACTTTATACTGTGCTGAATCATACTCAAGTATTGTCTTAATTGTAATTCTTTCAATATTCAACAAACTTCATTCTTCTATTAATCGCATTCTTTCTCTTTCATATGCTTCACAGTGTAATAGGATATGTTCCACAGTCTCTGGTATACCACATTTATTGCAATTACCTGATTAATTTTTACCAATAATAAATAGTGATTGATTAAGAGCTGTGTGACCAATACGGAGTCTATATATTATTGTGTCCTCCTTCCTACTTCCGAAGTTTTTCCTTCCATTTCCAACTTGTTTTTGAATGTTGTATAGATGCCGACCCTTTATGTCCCTATCCCACATCTTTTGCCATTTCCTAATCATAGCCCCTCTGATTATTCCTTTCATTTCTGCTTTACTAAGTGATATATTTATATCTATATCGGTTTGTTTTAATGCTTTCTTGGCCATTTGATCAGCTTCCTCATTTCCCTCTATCCCAACATGTGCCGGTACCCATAAAAATGAAATACTTAATCTATGTTGGTGAATTTTTAACATGCTTTGTAGGATATCATATAATATGTCTTGTCTAGACGTAGACTTGCCACTTAATAAACTTAGAAACTTAGAAAGAATAAGAGTCTGAGCAAATAACTGTTCTTAATGGCTGTATTTCCTCGACCCAATTTAGAGCTGTCAGTGTTTCTGCTGAATAAACTGATAAATGATTACTTGTCCTTTTTGCATTTTTAATCTTAAAATGAGGAATGCATATAGAAACTGATGTATTTCCTGAAACAGGATCTTTGGATCCATCTGTAAATATTTTAATGTCCTGACTATAATTTTGATCCATGTATATTTGTGCAATCTCATTCTTGGAAACATAACCCTTTTTATTATTAATTTCTTCCAAAATCTGAAGGTCTACTATAGGTATTGGAAATAACCACGGAGGTATTATGGGAATTTCCACTGTAGGACTTACATCTATTCTTGTCAATCCAATATCCTCAGCCTCTTTTTTTACAGCCCATCCAAAACATGTATTATTTTAGTTATGTTCCCAACACTCCATCAATATCTTTTTAGCTGGATGGGTTTCAATGTGTCCTTTTAAAGAGGTCCAATATGCCAAAGTCAATTTAAGTCTGCGAATTTCCATTGGTGTCTCTGCCATTTCCACCTGAATTGCTGATACTGGAGAGGTCTTAAAAGCACCACAACATACTCGCAAGGCTTGTGCTTGAATAATGTCTATCTTTTTCAATAACGTTGCTGAAGCAGATCTATACACTATGCACCCATAATCTATTGTTGATCTTATCAACGCACAGTATATACTCCTTAATGAATGCCGGCTTGCACCCCATTGTACCCCTGCTAAACATCTTAATATGTTTATTCCTTTTTTGCATTTATCAGTTATATTTTGTATTTGTATTGCAAAGGTCAGTTTTGTATCCATCCATACTCCTAAAAATCTGATATTTGATACTTGTTCCAATACTTGTCCATAAAGATGAATTGTGGCTGTGGGAGTTACTTTCTTTTTTGAGAAGCAAATGACTTTTGTTTTTGACACTGGCAATCGAAAACCCCATTTCCTTGCCCATCTTTCTACTACATCTACTGCCGTCTGCATGCTTTTTACTACATATGAAACATTCCGTCCTTTCTTCCATAATGTTCCATCGTCAGCATACAAAGATTTTCCTATTCCCGGTCCAATTTCACAGAATATATCATTAATCATTATATTGAAAAATATTGGGCTGCAGACACTCCCTTGAGGTGTTCCATTTTCTATTAAATAGCATTTTGAAAAAGAAGAGCCTACTCTTACTTGTATAGTTCGGTCAGATAAAAAACTCATTATCCAATTATACATTCTTCCTTTAATGCCCAATCTGTCTAGTTTAATTAAAAGACCTTCTTTCCAAAGCATGTCGTATGCCTTTTCGATGTCTAAGAAAACTCCCACTACTACCTCTTTATTTATTTGTGCCTTCCTGATATTGTCTTCCAAACATAAAACTGCATCCATAGTGTTTCGTCCTTTCCTAAAACCACTTTGATATTGAGATATTAGTCCTTTACTTTCTAGCACATGATTCAGCCTATTCATGACCATACGTTCCATTAATTTACATATATTTGATGTTAGGGCAATCGGCCGATAGCTGGATGCTTGTGAGTGATCCTTCTGCTTTGCAACTGGGACAATTATTCTATGCTTCCAAACAGATGGAAGTTTCCCTAATTTCCATATCTTATTAAAAAGGGATAAAATAATACTTAATGATGCGTCTGATAAATGCTTAATCATTTCATTACATATCTCTTCTTTCCCTGGTGATGTCTGTCTAACTCCAGCAAGAGCCCTTTTTAATTCATACAATGTGAACTTCACATCCAGCGTACAACCAGATGGACCTCTTTGTACCTTAATATCCGGATTCTCTTTTATTAAAAGTTCTCTGGATCTTCTCATTCCATCAGAAATATTACTGTTGCTGTGCACTTTGACAAAAGATTGCGCCAACACTTCTGCTTTTTCCGTATCCGTTATTATTGGTCTTTCTTCACTTATTAAACTTGGTATATTGTTATATTTTTGTATTCCTCCCATCCTCCTAATCATACCCCATATTTCACTAACTTCTATTTTTCCTCCAATATTATCACAGAATTTTCTCCAATAATCTCTTTTACATACACGGATAACTTTCCTTACAACTGCCTGTGCTCTCTTATAATTGATCAGGTCATCAAAGGAAAAGGACCTTCTGACCCTCCTAAGCATTCTGTTCCTAATTCTAATAGCATCGCTGCATTTGTCTGTCCACCAAGGTACTGTTTTCTTTCCTTTTATTCCTTCTTTTTTTCCAATTACTTCTTTTGCTGTACTATATAAGATTTTAACTAACTGTTCACTATATTCCTCTATATTATCATGCATTTCTTTCATTTCTAGCATTCTTATTTCACACATCTCTTTGAATTTCTCCCAGTTAGCCGTTTTAAACTTCCATCTAAGAATTTTGTTTATCTCTATCTGTTCCACTTCTAATCCTATTTTACAACAAATTGGGAAGTGATCACTTCCTATAGTACTGTGTTCCAACACTTCCCATGTGCATTTCCTAGCCAATTCATCTGAAACTAGAGTTAAATCTATCGCAGAGTAGTGACCGCGGGCAACATCAAACCTTGTTGCTTTACCATTATTCAAACACACTAACCTGCTCCACTCCAGCATATCTTCTATAATATTTCCATTTTGATCATTCTTTACACTACCCCATATCGTACTGTGGGCATTAAAGTCCCCACACCACACTAATTTGTGACTACCTGTTCCTCGAATTATCTCTAGTGTTTCTCTACTCAACCTGTTGCATGGATTGTAATAATTAATTATTCTTATAGTTTGTGTTCAATTCCAAACTTCTATAACCACTGATTCATGCCACTTATTCATTTCTATTACCCTAAACCCTATTCCTTGTCTTATAAAAGTTGCTACCCCACCTCCAATTCCATCATTTCTATCTCTGCGTATTACATTATATTCCTGTAATGTGAACTTTAATTGTGGCTTTAGCCAAGTTTCTTGTATACACACAACACTAGGTTTATTATCTAATTCATCAATGTATCTTTTAAATTCTTGCCCATTAGCTAATAAACTTCTCGCATTCCATTGTATAATTGTCAGCAACATTAAGATCCACCACATGCTTGCGTGATTGCAGTTTGTACTTTGATCTTTTCACTAATCTCATCTACTGTAATTCCCTCAATATCCAAGTATTTTCCAGCTGCCCTAATTATGATCCTTATCCTTTCCGTTCTGCTCTCTGATTGTGCTGAACAGTTTATTACTTCTGCCATAAATGCAATAAATTTGACTTTATCCGCTATTATATGCTTCTCATTAATTCTGCATTCCTCCAAGCACTTACTCGATAACTCTGTTGGTCGCCCTTGTTCACTCTCTTTTTGTACTTGCTTGACTTTTTTAAGAGCTTCGGCATACGACACTCTCTCCATAATCCTGACATTCTGTATTTCCACAGCCTCTTTCCTGACTTTACACCCTCCATACCCAGCACTGTGTTCTTCCCCGCAGTTACAACATTTCTGCTTTACTCCCTGTCCACATTTCCCGTATTCATGATCTCCACTGCATCTTGCACATCTTTGTTTCCCTCTGCACACACCTGCTACATGACCATACATTTGGCATTTGTAGCATCTGAGCGGTGGAGGAATATATGGCCGTACCATATAACTTACAAATCCAAGAAACACTCTATCTGGTAACTTCTCCTCATCAAATTGCAACATGACCGACAAACTATCCATTCTTTCCTTATTTCTAACACATTTCAACCTTCTGGCATTGCTCACTGACGCCCCTGTAATATTCTTTTTTATTGTCTCGTCAGATACATCACTAGGTACCCCTGAGATTACTCCTCTTATCCACTTCTTTTCTTCCACTGCAGAACAGACGATTTTTTGACCCATCAAGGATTTTAATCCTATTGCTGCTTTTTGCTGTTTTCCATCTTTGCAAAACAGTAGCATTCTATTTTCTCTCAACACCATTGCTTTTTCAATTTTTCCTAACTTTTCCTTCAGTACTTTAGTTAGTTTTAACGGATTTATTGCACTCACCGATTCAGATGTAAATTTCACCATTACTTTATATTCCTCCTTTTTCTTTCTAGTTGCACCGTTTTCTCTCTCACTATCCGTACCTGACGTCGGACTCCAACTTTTCTTTCGTTTCCTATTTTCTACCACCGTCCAATTACTATTTTTAGAGTTCTCCTTACCCCGATCAAACATTTCTCCCTCCATATCACTTCCAGTATCTACGTCACTTCCTTCCATCAGTTGCTCCATTCACAGTCCAGTTGTTGCCCCCGCCAACTACCCGCCGCCCCCCTCGGTGGACAATCCGCCTGCGGCCACATCTCTTAGTGGTAACCGGTGTTAACTAGTCGGTGGGTTCACGACTTGACCAACTGGAACTGCCTGTGCGAACCACGAACTAAATAGACCAGATATTACATCACCACTAAGCTAAAGAAGCAGGCTACTACTCCGTTAGTGGCGCTTTTGAATCACTCCGGACGCGGATGTCAAACCACTGATCGCATCTGCCGAGCGCGCCTCTTCCTAGATCCTCACACACCGCTAGTTGCTGCCAGGATTATTTGCTTACTGACGCTGATGAGATGTAGCCGGCCCGTTAGGAAGATCTGCAATTTGGTATACCGCACGACGAGACTTTTTTCGATACTGCTGGTCTATCAGTGGCATTCAAATCGTGCCTAAAATTATCGAACTCGATACCCATCCCTAACTTGCGAGCTAGCATATTCTCATAGAGGCGCGCAGCTGACGCATAACGGGGAGTTAGTAACGTGCTTCATATCAACCCCGGAAACGCTTTAGTGTAGTGACAGTCATCGGAAGTGATATAAAAGTGTTTATTTACGTTTGAAATATGGATTGGTTTCTTTAAATACACATGGATTTCCACAACATTAGCCTTTTATTTACGCGCAAACCACCCGGAGCCGTCTGCCGGCAAACGTTTGTATTCATGAATGCTTGAGCTTTGATTTGATGACTGTGGACTGTTCAGACAACTGTCAACAAAAAACACCCACCCACTGCAATGATAACGTTTGGAATAACCAGGACAATTTTTTATATAACTCTGATTGGAATCATCTGAAAGAAGAAAGTCATATACACTAGGATGCCTCGAGGGTGAGTGAGAAACAGCCTAATTTTCATTTTTGGGTTAACTAAACCTTTAATTACACTTTTTTAAAAATTGCACATTACCGTGTTTAAAATGTTGAACAAGCTCTTTACCCTACCGTACATTTTAAATAGCTGTTTTAAATAATATGCTCCACCAACATACTAAGCACATGGAAGTACTTAATACCATTTTTAAAAACTGCCTGTGTTAAATTACCAATGTTAGGTTAATATTAGAATTAACAATAAAGCAGACTTTGACCTGTTGACATTTTAACTGTACTTACTTGCACACTTCAAACAAATGTTTAATTACAAATACTGAAATAATGACATACAGAGTTTTCAATAGAAATATTACGTTAGTATTTTTTTTTTGTTTATGCGGGGGGGGGGGGGGGACAGCAAGCCTTGTTGTCAGTACATTGGGTAAGGCAGTTGGGTCACTTTTAACAGGTGGGATTTAAAACCAAGACAGAAATAATTATGGATAATTACGATATAAAAATGTACGGAAGTGCTACTACTTAAGATGTGTCAAAAACACTCTAAAGTTCCCTAATTGGATATTTAATATAATCTAAGTAGTTTTTATAAAATGTATATTTTATAAATATTATTGCATTCTAGTTGCAATTAAAGGGAATAGAACTCTTTTGAAGAAATCAGGAACCAAAACGATTTATGATTCCCCATAACTTCTAATTGTGTGGAAAAAAATAAATAAAAAAATATATGAAGTAAAATGGTTAACCAGAACACAAATGTTTGTTACCAAAACATTCTTCTTCTATCTTCATGTTGTTTTCAACAGAAAACGAAAAACTCAATAAAGTTTGGACAACACAGCAATTAAGAGAATTTTCTTTTTTTTTGGGTAAGAACTATCCCTTTCAGAATATTCTTTTAAAAATATATTAATTTCCAAAATGAGTACTGACTTTTACAGTATTTTAAACCTGTAACTTAGAATTTTTATAACCAAAAAAGAAACAATAAAAAACAGTACAACCTGCTACTTAAAAAAAAAAAAAAAAAGAATAAAAAAAAGAAAGGGAAGACAAGAAAACAGAAAAGGATAAAACAGGAAAGCGAGAAAAAATATAAAAAAAACACAGTTTCGAAAAAAAAATCAAAGTTGATAAGAAAAAAAAGAAATGAATGAAACAATAAAAAAAAAACGCTAACAAACTGCACTGCAGTGTGCCTTTTTTACAGGCCAACTACAATCCAAAAATAAACAGAAATTTTTCCAAAACGTCAAGAGATCCATGCCGCCGCAAGCTGGATGTGGTGCTGTTTTCGCTACCGGGGAGTGTGTGTGGTGTGTGTTTGGTGTGTTTTGTGTGTTTGATGTTTGTGCTGTTCTTATAAAAAGTGTTGTCGTCCCGCGTGTTGTTTTGGGAGTTAGTGTGTTGTGTTGTGACGAGAGCGCGCGCGAGACGGTGTGCGTGGTGGGGTTTGGTGTGTGTCTGTGGTGTGTGGGTGTTGTGTCGGGTGTGTGTTCTGAGTTAGTGCTTTATGCTGAGTGTGTGTGGTGTGTGCGTGAGTGTGTTGTGTGTCGTGGTGTTGTGTGTTGTGTGCTGTGTTTGCAGTGCGTGTAGTTTGTGTGTGTGTGTGTTGCGTGAGATGTTGAGTTCGTGAAATGTGGGTGTGTGGTTGTTTGGCTGCGTGCGTGTTTGTGGTATTGAGGGTGTGTCTGTTGCTGGTGTCCTGTGTGGTGTTCTGTACTAGTGCTTGCGTGTGTGTGTGTGTGTGCGTCTGATTGAGTGTGTTGGTCTAGTGTAGAGTTTTGTGTATGAGTGCATTGCGTGTGGTGTGCATGTGTTGCCGTGTGTGTGTGTTCTGAAGTGATTGAGTGTGTTTATTTGTGTGTGGTGTACCCTGTTTTTTCATTCTGTGGACTTAACCTGACTACACACAGACTCATGGGGAATCGTGTCATGGTGGGGACCTAAATTGAGGTCCCCACGGGTAAACAAGCTAATAAATCACACAGAATTCAGTTTTTTTGAAAATCTAAAAATGCACAAAGTCTCCTGTGAGGGGTAGGTTTAGGGGTAGGGTTGGTGTAGGGCAATAGAAAATACGGTCTGTACAGTATAAAAACCATTACGCCTATGGAGAGTCCCCACAAGGATAGCAAACCAGACGTGGGTGTGTGTGTGTGTGTGTATGTGTGAGTGTGTGTGTGTGTGTGTGTGTGTTTGTGTGTGTTTGTGTTTGTGTGTGTGTGTGTGTGTGAGTGTGTGTGTGTGTGTTTGGTTTGTGGCGCTGCGAGTGTGTGCGTGTACAAGTGTGTATGTGTGTGTGTCAGAGTGTCCCACCTGCAGCCAGAGTTTGTTGTTGACAGCATCACGGATAGTGGCGATGCACTGGAACGTGGCGTTCTGTCCGGCATTCACCTCCACATTCCCCAAACGCAGGAAGTGAGGCGATTTATCTGCATTCGAAGGAAAAGACAACAACACATGACATCATAGCTCTGAGATATCGTTACACTAAAGCTTCCAGAGTTAACCAGAGCTGAACTCCCAGAACAGGCGCAATAATGCAGGAAGAATAAATCAAGATTTCACTCAATTATATAGTAAACACACCGAAACACAGCGTTGAGCAGACAGTCACACTTTAGTTTGGGGACAAGTTCACACTATTAACTAAGACTTTTGCCTCAATAAACTCCTCATTTGCTGCTTATTAATAGTTAGCTAGATGTTAAGTTTAGGTATGGGGTGGATTAAGGGATCTAAAATATGCTCATGCTTTATAAGTACTAATAAACAGCCCATAGGCTAGTAATACGCATTCTAATAAGCAACTAGTTAATAGTGAGAATTGGTGTCTAAACTAAAGTGCTACTGGTAAAATTGATGGTTTATTTTTGAGTGCTATGGCACCATGGTTGAAGATTATCCAGGATGACCTCTGAATTATCACCATTGTACCCTTGATCAACAGCAGAAATCATGTGTAAGACACTCAGGACAGAAAACTAATAGTTGAGTGGCTATTCACATTATCTGCAGTAGTACAAAGTTTGTCACGGGAAGGGAACAGATTGAAACAGTGAGCACCTACAAGTTCAGCGGCATCAGATATTTTTATTATCTGATTGCAGATAATTCTCTAATAAAGAGTTGTGATCCATAAACCAAACCAATCGCAATATCTCCCCCCCATCTGGCTCTGAAAGTAAAACTGCATGTAGATTGTTCCTCTCTGTAAGTGTTTCATTGGCTCTCTCTCTCAAGTTTAATTAGACTGAGTGTTCATTTGGCAGATCCGTGGTTAGAAACATACAGAGGGGAACAATGAGATGCAAAAGCACTATGTGCGGACACATCCTCTCCAGTCCACCCAGAACAATAACATACAGACATCAACATTTACATTTCAGTTTGAGCTCTAGCTTCGTCCAAGTTGTCCAAACACAACAAAATAATTTACATACATACTCTTAAAGATAGAGAGACAAAAGCAGCCTGGTCAGAAACCCCATGAAACCAAAATGTGAAACTCAAAACGTAAAAAAAAGGTGTTTTAGTTAATATCTGTAGTTTTGGACTCATCTATATGCTAGTCCATCCATCAATTTTCCATTTACATGATCCAAAGTGACTTACATTGCATTCATGACACACATTTAGGGACAGATTTACTAACAGCTCACACCAGTGCCAACTACTTTCAGGATTTACTAAAGACACGCGGTGAAACATTAGCGATAAAAAGTCATGGACCAGTTATCTTGATTGACCTTATGACATGCATTTGTAGGAGTTTCCCATTCAGATGCAAAATTTAGGGAAGATTACAAGGGATTAACTAACGGTTTGCACCATTTAGTGGTCGACCGATATTGTTTTTTTTTTTTTTACAGCTGATGCCGATATCTTGGAAGGCAGGGTGGCCGATGACCGATATAAAGCCGATATAATTATATTTATTTTAATTAATGTTTAAGAAATGTGAAATAATTTGAAAATGGATTAAAAAAAATAAATGTGTAAAATAAACAAACTTATACTTTAGATGACAAAGTATTTTTCACAAAAAATAAAATATTTATTACCAATATAATAAACAAGGAAAAGTAGAGGTGGTAAACACTGTAACCAACAGGGCTTTCAGTATTCTGGGAAGTTTGTGTGCATGGGGAATCATATTTTTTTTCAAATAAAGCCAAGGTAACACTCATTTTACATTTACAGCAACACAGTGGAAAATACATGAATATGGCAGTGGGCAAATACATAAAGCGCAGCATAATTTGAAATCAAGAATTTAATGTTTGTCAACGCGCTCTCAGTAAGCTGAACTCTCCTACTGTCCGCATTCAGACCGTCACGCAGAGAACACGCGATCATGCAGGTCACATGCACACTTCACAAGATCTCACAACTGGATCCGACTAATTTTGCAAGCTTTGTGAAATTAAATGTTCATTAGTCATTCAAAAATTTGTCTAAATGATATAAATGCGTATTTGCTGAATGCTGGCGGCAAACAAGAAAGTGTTATAATGTTTGTCTTTCTATTACTAATAATATACAAGAGGGAGTATGTGAGCCGCTGTCAGCACCTTCAAAATAAAAGTCCCACCTCAAACGCATCGGTTAAACAGGAAAACTTATCGCCCGATGCCGATATTTAAAAAATGCCAAATATCGGCCGATATATCGGCCTTGGCGATATATCGGTCGACCACTAGTGCCATTATTTAACATCCAGAAAACACATGTCTTAACTCATTGCTCTTGGTAGATTGCATCGGTCACTAATGGAAGTGATCTGTCTCTGTGTTGTTTAATTTGCTCGCTGTCAGTAAACCAGCTGCAGAACTTTCTATCCCTCTTCATGGGATTTAGTAAATCTGGCCCTAAATCAGTTCTTTTCCCCCTGCGAATCACACCCATAACTGTTTGAGCTACAGGAAGGCAGCTAGAAGGCTTTCTCCAAACCGCTGGTCCTATGTAGGCTCTTTCCTATGAATGGCCAGTATCTACAGTATATACTAGTGCACTTGCTAAAAGTTGACCAAATTTATTAAGGATCATAAAAAGGGTGGATATTGGTCATAAAATACTAAAGTATGACTGCTTTTGGTACCAAAAACAAATGTATGAAAAAGAAATTGTATGAAAAATCTGATTATTCAACATATATACACATAAATGATCTAAGTACTAAACAAATGTTATGTATTTCATTTCTTCTGTAATGAAACTGATCCTTCTCTGCATTTCTCCTGCAGACAGCTTGCTTCCTAATCTTGTTGTCTAATAAACCTGGCATTGTGCATTGCGACTATTGACAAATTGCTTTTTCCCTCTTCTGTAAGTTGCTTTGGGTAAAAACGTCTGCTAAATATGTAAACGAAAAAATCAAATGAAATATAGCTCTGTCCGAGGGGCTCGGAGGAAAACGAACATGTGTTTTAACGTGTGTGTGAGCAGACGATCTTCGCAAGTCCAGCAGAAGCAGGTGTCAGTCTGCACAGTGCTTCACATCATACAGGAACACATCACTAGTGTTTCTGATGGGCTGCCCTCAAAATAAACGCTCTTTTACGGCAGGAAACACTCTCCAGCACAGCGACACAACAGAGCTCCTTCATCTCCCTCTCTTCCTGCATCATCGTAATGAGATGTCATCCGTGATCAGCCGGAAGCTTTATTAGCAGTGTTCGGAGGGGATATAATCCACGTTGCGAGCGTCAGTAATCCCTGCGCTTCCGTGGACTAGCTGTTAATTGGGAATACCTGCTACATGATCAGGGCTCAGCTCTGATTCCAGCCAGCAGACGAGACTGACAATCCACCTGGAGAGACGCTCCGCTGGATGACAAAATATTAATCACTTAAAATGATATGTGCATTGCTGACATTTGAAGTGTAAGCGCGTGTGCATCTGCTGATTGTGCCGTCACTCGACCCCTAAACGCTTCGTGCTAAGTGCAGTACTCGGTGTGTAATAAGGGCTAATGATATATCAGACATGGTGCAGAGAGGAAGGCAGCTCTCCGTGTCACTTACAGTATTTACTGTTTGTGCTAATACTGCCCTCTCTGATCATTTATTGATCGCGCTGCTCTCCACTGCTGATGTGCTCAGAAAAACACTCACCGCTGCAGTCAATACTGCTCATTCCCTGAATATATTTCAATTCATAGCACGATTCAATGTGAAATGGCATCTGTAGTGCATATGGTTTAAAACAGTTGTAATATTGGCCCAGCCACAATTTTATTTTATACACACACTACTTTTTATTAACTTTGGGGTCTGTGTGATTTTTTTAAATTGTTTTAGGCATCTACTTGATAAAAATACAGAAAAAAAGTCATATGGCAAAACATTTGGTAGCACTTTAGTATAGCGACTAATTCTCACTTTTAATTAATTGCTTATTAGCATGCCTATTATTATCAGAGTTGTTTATTAGTATTTATAAAGCACATATTCTGCATGAGCATGTTCTACATCTCTAATCATACCCAATGCCTAAATTTCACAACCACCTTACTAACTATTAATAAGCAGCAAATTAGGAGTTTATTGAGGCAAAAGTCATTTTTAATAGTGAGAATTGGACCTTAAAATAAAGTGAGAACAAACATTTTTTTTCAATTTAAAATAGCTGTTTTCTGTGTGAATATCTGTTAAACTGTAATTTATTTCTGTGATCAAAGCTGAATTTTCAGCATCATTTTATGCAGGTCTTCAGTGTCACATGATCTACAGAAATCATTCTAATATGCTGATTTGCGGCTCAAGCAAAATTTTGCTTATTTCAAGTTGAAAACGGTTGTGTGCTGCACAAGATGTTTATGGGAAATGTGAGCTTGTATTTTTCAGTCTTTGCAATAGAAGTTCCCAAAGAATAGCATGGATTTGAAACAAAAATTTTTGTTACATTATAACTGCCTTTACTGTTACAACTGGATGAATTATGCTCCATTTTGTCCCGGTTTTCATAAGGACAGTCCACTATAAGCGAACAAGGAGTGTGAGTTTTAGGAACGATTATAGCTGCTTTCAAAATAACAGGGACCAGTCTGCTGCTGAGTAACCTGAGGTTCGGTTCTCTTACACAAGGACACACAATGATGATATAGTTCTGGGGGTTTAACCTTTATAACAGTTAGAATTTTAAATACTAGACCACACATCCAAAACAATAACACACACAGATCACAGCACACACACACACCTCTCTCTCCAACAAACACACACCACCACACGGAACGCCACGCATTGCCTTTCTTTCTCTCACAACACACACCACCCACACACACACACTTGCACCGCACTCACTCACTCACTCGCACACGCACACGCACTCGCACTCGCACTTGCACACCACCACACACACAACACACACACACACCCACACACAAAAACAAACACACAAACACACACACACACGCACACACACACACACACACACTGCACTGCATCGAGACACACAACACACGGCACACGCACTCGCACGTCACACACCACACACCACAAACGCAAAAACCACTGTGCACACACTCGCCTCACACACACACGCACTCACCCACACAACACACACACACACACCCACAAAACACACACACACACACACAAAAAAAAAACACACACACACACACACGCACACACACACAAAAACACAAACACAAACACACACACAAAAACGGCACACACTCGCAGCCACTCACACAACACGCAAACTCACACAATAACATGTGCACACACTCACACACACACACTCTTACACACACATGCGCACACTCGCACACACACACACTGCGCACACACTCACACACACACGCACACACAACACGCACCCCACACACCACACACACACACACAATCCGCACTCACCCACAACCACACAACACACAACACACACCAGTGCAACACAACACTCAAGCAACACACACACACACACGTCTGGTTTGATATCATTGTGGGGACTCTCCATAGGCTTTGTAGCGTCTGGACCACTCAAACACAAAATATATATTTTGTTAGCTATATTTAACAAATACTCTGTAACACCCCAGGATGCGAAAAAGGACCTCGGTTTCATGGTACCCGATCATGTACAACCTTGGGAATGCGACAGACTCTCAAGCGGCATTTTCCATAGGAAAGACACAGTGCACAGTAAAAATTGACTCTTCTATAATTAATTCATAGGAAAACTTTTCTTTGATTGAATACCCATATCCTTAGGTCATTGTGTATACCATTACTGTCTCGTATATTGTCTGTTGTAGTGTATGCTATTTTATACATGGTATGATAGACCACTAGTTAATATAACATCACCTATATCATGTTTGGTCTCTATAAATTCATCTTCGGATGATCTAACTGAGAATGCATATTACATGCTGATACCTATGCAACATATTGATGTTCTAAGAATCTTTACTAATTTGTGCATCAACACCCAAGCGAATTACATATGAGAAATACCATGCTTAGAAACAAAGGGCCATAAAAACGCAGAACTCCCACTTGAGATTCCGGACTTCCTCATTGGACAAGCCCATATTGAGAGGGTTGAATACTCTGCAGGCTTTAAAGGCCACACTTCAGGTGACCCGCCCCAGTCGGTGGTTCAGTCAGAGGCTAAGACGAAGATGTGAGAAAACGCTTCAGGATAACAAAGCATTGTGCCAGGCCTTTTCCGGCCTTGACTTTTCCATTCAATCAAGATCTGACTCAGAACTGGTTCTTTCTCATCAACCAACTTCATCAAGATCTTGGGCCTTAAGATTGCATCAGGAATCTCTTTCAGACAGCCGAGACTCGCAAGTATCAAACTTAGTCTTATTAATTGATACATTAAGTATCAGTTACACCTTTTTACAAAGGTGTGTTTGAACTAAGAATCTGACGCTTCCCTCAGATGTAGATCTGCTGAATATGCAAATGGTTCCATAACAATTCATTCCTTATGCCCTTCGTACTGAGTTTTAAACTTTACCCCTTCCCTTATGAAACTGGATGTGTGTGTGTGTGTTGTTGTGTGGTGTATTTAGACAGTTATGGGTGTATGTAGGGAGGTTAGACCAGTTTATGTGTTATGTAGTATGTTAGACTAGTTTAAATGTTTGTGTAGTTAATAAAACCTTACTTGTATCACACTTGACGTTGTTCATTGTTTGCTCATAACTGGAGTCACTTAATCATGCAGATTAATGCTACAAGCTTTTGTAGAATTGTACAGTAAGAAAGTTATTTCCCTTAACCAGGACACTTTAGAATTGACAAGACAGTTGACCCTGAGAGGTCAGCTAAATATCTACAGCGGATCTAAAATATGAATAGTTAATTATAACTAGTTATGGTTAATTATTCATATTTCCTGTCATGAGCTGATTCGCTACAGCGTAATGGTTTTTATACTGTACAGACCGTATATTCTATTGCCCTACACCAACCCTACCCCTAAACCTACCCCTCACAGGAAACTTTCTGCATTTTTAGATTTTCAAAAAACTTAATTCTGTATGATTTATAAGCTTTTGTACACACACACTCACATTCGCACTCGGACTCACACGCACACACGTGCACACGTGCACACACTCACACTCACACTCACATTCACACTCGCACTTTCACAGAACACACACACGCTCTCACTCACACACACTCACACACACACACGCTGTGACTCACCGCATGGGTAACTGAGCACCTGGATGTCATCAATGGCAATGAAACCTCTTCTGCCATTTGTCACCTCTGCCTCGAAGATGACCTGCACAGAGAAACAGGAAACAGGATGTGTTTTAGATAAGCTGTCACTCACTCACACGCTCAATCAAATAAATGAATAAATGAGTTTAAGTTTAACCATGCGTTTCTGCATGAATGTCATTCATTTCTATTAAAGAACATCTCTATTATTACACCACACCTCTGCTACTCTCCTTGTAAAAAAGAAGAGTGCATCATTATATTGAATATTTTTTTAACTACTTGATAATATAATGTTAATTAAATAAAAGTCCATTTAAGTGTACTTAAACGTAACTTTCATGACAGTGCACTTTGTATTAATGTCAATTTAAAAGTTGTACTTTAAAGTACATTTTAAATCATGTTTTAATGATATTTTGTTTTGCACATATTTTGATGTGTTGACTAACATACTAAAGCACATAGTTGTATCATTTTAACTGTAGTGTGTTATTTGATACAAAAAATGACTTACAAGTTTCAGTGGAAATGACATTAAAATATATATTAGTTTACCAGTTTAGACTCAAAGTTTAGACAATGCTTGTCAGTTCATTCAGTAGTAACCATCTTTCATAGACAACAGAATTATGAAAGTACATATGAAGATGTACTGAAGTCCTATTTTACCCTCATAATTTAGTTCGATAAATTCAATAAATATAATTTGCAAGTAAAATTTAATTTAGTTACAAATAACATGCAAATAAACATCAGAAAATTGTAAGTATTTTTTTAAGTATATTATTTCCATAATAAGTATGTTAAAGTGCACTTCATTTTCACACGTGTAACCTGACTCTGTTACACACCTCTGATATTAAACCAGCCATCTGTGAACTGCTCCTGGGCTGTTACAGTGCTATTAAACTACACTGTTCAACGACGCCAACAGTAGTTTTTGTGACGCTCACGAGGGTCACGTTCAAACATCAGCCGTGAAACACACGAGTCTTTGTGTCCGAGGCTCTGGTTCGCCTGCGGTCATTACAGCGTCAGAGATCGTCTCTGTCTATATACAACTGAGCGCCAAATCTCATTTTGTTAATCTCGAAAGACAAAACAGATTTTCACAAACAGTTGCTCATTTCTGGGAGAAAAAGCTTTTCAGGCGAACACCCACGCGAGGACAGAAAAGGCGTAATTGAAAATCCTGTGACTGGCGGGGTCAGGTTTCTATTATTGAACTCAAAGCACGACTGAATAGAGTTGAATTCGCTCTGTATTCTGCCTCGAAGTCAAGGTCTGGCTTTTGTACGGTGCTTTCCTTTAATGTCGTGCCCTGGCGTTAAGATGGCAGCGATCAAGCCTGCGAGCGCTAAGCCTGCAATCTGAAAGTGACCCAGTCGTATCAGGCCAGGTCTGGCTTTCAGAAGGCATTTCAATTAGAGCCGGGCCATCTGCAGCTCGTGTGAGGGAATATTGATAGTGCTTTTCTTTTAGTGGAGCGTCCGGCCCTTTAAACTGATCTCTCTTAAAATGCCTCTGACATTTCCAAAGCAAATCTTGGGCCCGCTCTTGGTCAGTAATGCTTATGAGCCGATTATGATGTAAATCTTCAAAAGTGTTCTGGTCAATGCGTGTGCTGCCGCGCTTCTCTCTCTCTCTCTCTCTCTCTCGCTCTCTCTCTCCTGCTGATCAGGCATCAGTTATGTGGAGTCTTGTTACTGTGTTACACTAGTGAACAGAGCTCATCTGGATTTCACCACTAAAGGTTAGAGATGTTTCAGACGTTTTTGACCTGCAGTGCTGAGCTGTTTCAAACAGTGTCATTTTTAACCTAAACCTTTGGTTTTATACTGAGGTATGAATATATGAAATATATTGATATTATATATATATATATATTATTATATATATTATATATATACCCCACATACATACATACATGGCTGCTGCAAATGTCACATTAGTTATGTCAGGTTTCTATTTGAATTTGAATGAACTAGCTTTATAAATTAATAGAGAATTATACTTATTATGCCGGTTTACAATACATCAGAGATTATCTGGCCAATGCAATATTTTGTGTAGTTGATTACAGCAACAATAAAAAAAAACGTTCAAAAGTTTGGGGGTCAGATTTCTGATTTTTATTTTGAAATTAGAATATACTCCATAATATATAAATATTAGTTTTAAAAAAAAATGTGTTTTAAATGTAAAGTATTATTATTTTAAAATCAAATTTGTTAAATTGATACAAAGTGATAAAAATGAAAGACTTTTAGAAGTCTCTATTTTGAAAAAGTGCTATTCTTTTGAACTTTTTAGTCACGATAGCATCCCAAAAAAGGATTCGAGGTCCAAACAAAAAAAAAAAAAAAAGCCTCAGCACAAACGGTTTTCAATGGGACAATAAATCAGAATATTAGAATGATTTCTGATGGATCATGTGTCACTGAAGACTGGAGTATTGATGCTGAAAAATCAGGTTACATAGTTACATAGAAAACAGCTGTTTAAAGGGATATCTCACAATATGAACAGTTTTTCTATATATTTGAAAATTGGCAGACTGCTGGACAGACGAGAAGAGACTTCTTTAAATGCACTAAATTAATAAAACAATCTTACTGACCAACACCTTTTGAAGGGAACTATAGTCTAGCTTTCCAATGATATTTTAATATTTCAAAATTTACAGGCTTGAAAAATCCTATTTTCTTCCCCATTCCTTGTAGTCCATGTTTTCACTGCGGTGGGACCCTGCAGTGGTGTGGTGTGTGGGTGAGTGTGTGTCGTGTGTGTGGGTGTGTGTGTGTTGTGTGTGTGTGTGTACCTGTTTTTATATTCTGGTGGGGACTTTGACCTGAATACACACAGACTCATGGGGTATCGTGTTACGGTGGGGACCTAAATTGTGGTCCCAATGGGTACAAAAGCTTATAAATCACACAAAATTGAGTTTTTTGAAAATCTAAAAAAACTGCAGAAAGTCTCCTGTGAGGGTAGGTTTAGGGGTAGGGTTGGTAAAAGGCAATAGAATATACGGTCTGTACAGTAGAAAAAACCATTACGCCTATGGAGAGTCCACACTTTTAACAACAAACAAAACTGGTGTGTGTGTGTGTGTGGTGGTGTGTGTGTGTGTGTGTGTGTGTGTGTGTGTGGTGTGTGTGTGTTGTTGCATGTGAATGTGTGTGTGTGTGTGTATGTGTGTGTGTGTGTGGGTGTGTGTGTGTGTTTTGTTTGTGGAATGTGTGTGTGGGTTGTGGTATGTGTGTGGTGTTTTGTTTTTTTTTTTTTTTTGGGTCGTGTGTGTGTGTGTTTTGGAGCGGGTTTGGAGCGGCTACACAGAAGAAGACTCCACCCACCCACCGTGTCTCCGCTGCGGCCGCGGCTTTGGCACACCGCGCGACCCATTGTCTGATGCATGCCCCGCGCCGGCCCCGAACCTAGGCTGCACCCCTGCGGTGAGGAAACAACAGCCCGCGACAGAGGGAGATATTCTGGGACTGGCGTGACATCCTGCACCCCAGCAATTATCTCATCAGCCCCGGACAAAAGCTCTGAACTGGAGATGTGCATGGCTAGACACTTTCAAAACCGTCAGCGGGCCGCCTGAACCGCCAGTCCACTTAAAACACCCCGAATAATCAGGCTGCTTCTGAATAATGAGGCTGGTCAGAGTGTGAACAGCACGAGTCACGCTCAAATGTCCAAATCACTGTATGAAGCAGTCGACTCCACTAATCGACTAGTGGACTTTTGTGACTAGAGCGGCAACTAATGTCTCGTGTTAACAAACTCAGTGCTGTGAATACAGTCCTCTCAACACACTAACATGTTACTCTCATTTATTGTAAATGTAAGAGACTCTTTGCTCAAATATATATCATCTGCCAATAAAAGCAATTGTCTGCACTATTGACTATGAGCAAATTGTTTAAAAACAACTGATGATCAGGGCACAGGGTTTCCTTTCAATCAAAAGGCGGCAGAAAAACTTCTTAAATGCAACTTGTGTGTGAATGTGTAGAAATTAGGGTTGTCCAAGTTAATGTGATAATAACACAATCTAAGTTAATGCAGATTCTATTTGAGCCAATAATCCACGGTTTGCCCTGGACCAAACATGACATCGTCTCGTGGAAGTCTCTTCCACTTTAATACAAGTTACAGCACAAAATAAACATGAATGGACATCAGAAGGTGTTGAAAGATACAGTATAACTTACCAAAAATAAATCATGTCTCATGTAATCACTCAATCAGCGCAGAAAGACATCAATAAAACAGCTTGTAAACAATATGTCACTTAACAGTGCATTTAGTTGGAAGATATTTTCCGAACTATCGATATCGGTATCGACAGACAGCATTGTGAATAATAATCTGCGTCAGCTGGGAAATGCATTATAGGTTTATCCCCAACCCTTACAGAATTTCCCATCCAACAATAAACAAGAAAAAATACTTGTGCATTAAACCTAGTCTGCGACCTCCATAAACACAAACACACATTTGTGTGTTGTTTTGTTTTACACCAATATTTTAGTCTAAAAAGCATTTATTTACGTAAAGCAAAAGGTATATTTTATGTCTTGCTAGTCACCATATATAGCTTTTTTTTCTTTTCCACAATTGTTGTTTACTTGTTCACGTTAATTGCAAATATTCCACAAATTCTCTTAATTAATACAAGATCCAAAAACAGCATGATAAAGCACATCACTTGCGGTTTTCACTTCGGGACTTCACGTCAAACACACACACACACACACACACACACCACCACACCACACACGCAAGTGACCCTGCCACTTACACGGCGATGAGCAAAAGAGCATTAACAAACAGAATGCACAGATAAGACAGAAAACACAGCGGTGACATATTCAGATCATACCTGCACATTGAAACACACAGCAGGAGAAAGCCTGTGCTTTGTTTGCTTCCTTTTCTGTCTCAATTTATTTGGAACAAGAATACGTGGAAAATCTGACATCGCCAAAAGTTATTAATCCTATAACCTTAAAGTGATAATGATGATCCATGTACTTCGACAGACATGCAGAAACTGATAAATGAAGCTACCGAAAACAGAAGTCAACTCTGTTATGTTTTGAGGTTAAATCTGCTTATATTTTATTTAGACCATTTTCAAGTTTTAAAGAGTTTAATCTCAAGTCTAAATTCAAATCTTTAAATATAACTTTAATTAAGATAATTTATTCTGGGTTCAGATTCATTTCAAATCTTGAAATACAACTTTTTTTTATCTCTTCAAATGTAATATTTATATTTTAAATATGAGATCTTGTAATATGTCAAGTTTATTCTCAGCATATATTTTCAGCACTTCTATCTTCCTCCTCAGAAAACACAAGGTCTCATTGAGGCTCTCAAACATTTCTGGAAGGTAATCTTGACTGAGACCTATTTGTGTGTGTGTGTGTGTGTGTGTGTGTGTGTGTGTGTGCGTGCGTGCGTGAGTGCGTGCGTGTGTGTGTGTGTGCCTGTTTCTGAGTTGACGGCAGATCGGTCTGGATGAGGAAGCCTGCAGCTTTGCTGTCAATCAGAACCTCATCGTAAACACACACACACACACACACACACACACACACACACAAAAGTGTAAGCAAAGCACTGGCTGTATACTATATAAATCCTGCACATGTATTTAGATTTTGAGTAGTGATGCAGCTCAGAATGCCAGCAGAGGGTTTGTGTTTGTCTAAACATCCATTACTTCCACAATCATCCATCATGTTTCTATTCAACACATAAATGACTCTTCAGAGCATTAAATTATGAAACATTGATTACATCTGAAGCCCTGCATGTACCACAATCAATATCGCTTAAAGCTGATGACTCACAACACACACAGACATATGACACTCTAGGACCGAAGAGGAGGAACATTATGATGAGAGACAGAGACAGAGACAGAGGAGGCTCTCATTGTGTTGTTTTTCTTCAGGAAAGCCAGGCGTGAGTGTTGAACACAGGCTGAAGGACGACCAATGAGAGACTGAGAGATGTGTAAATGTATTCAGTTCAGAGAACTACATCACTGAAGAGCAAACAAAGAGTTTTAGTGCTTTGCTGTGTGGTTTCTAAGGTTTTCAGGGTGGTTGCTAGGGTGTTGCTAGCTGGTTGCCGGGGTTGTATGGATGGTTGTGCTAATGGATCATAATGAAGCCGAAAAAAAAAACACGTCACACTCTGTTCATCATCCCTTGTATATTGATATATATATAGATATAGAGATATATATATATATATATATATATTACAGTATAGTACACGTGCAGTGTACTGCGTTAGGTACGAGACCTGTCATCTGACCTTATATATGTTTGCTCTTGTTAGTTTGATTGCTCTGTTGTGCCATTTGTAAGGCGTTTGGATAAAAGGTCTGCTAAATGGGACTCTAAAAGGTAAAATGTAAATGTTGTTTCGTGAGGAAATGTGGATTAATCACAGAATCAGTCCTTAAAACATATATGTTACAACGAATTGGCAAAAAGACTATTAAATTTGAAGTTTTCTTATCTAGGGATGGATAATAAATATTTTTTTTATTAAGAGTATTACTTAAGTGATTGTTTCAGTGGTCATTACTAAAATACTGTCCTTTCTGAAACTGAAAATCAAACTGAAATGTTTGTACTATATTATTATTAATTTTATCAGTGTGTTGCATTTCCAAATTGAAATATTGGTTCAATGTTTAGAAAAAATAGTTTCATCAAGTTTCAAAGATAACTATAGCACCATAGATTCTAGTTAAAAATGGAAGGCTGTAAAATCTCTCACCAATAGTGGATTCAATCTTTTTGTCAACATGTTTTTTTTTCAGTTAGTATAGGTTTTGTATTTATTTTTGGAAATTATTGAAACAAGTGCAATCAAAGTCAGTAAATGTTAGTACAATGAGAAAACATTAACTTAACATTAACATTTTCAGAAAAAAAAGAAGAAAAATCCTTTCCAGGTTAAAAGGACTGGAACACAACAGGGTCCAGGGTTAACTTAACCAAGTTAGTTAAGGGTAGGTTACAGTTAAGGTTAACATAAAAAAAATAATATATTAAAAAAAATCCAGAAAAATTCAAAAAATTAAAAAGTATTTTACTTATTTTCTGGTAAAGTAGCAGCACATTCTCCACAGCACACATGATTTGAGAAATCATTCATGTCTGGAGCTCAAACTTAGCATTAAAAGGGTTTCATCTCATGACTATATGAGCACTAGTACCAGTCCAGTGATGACTTAAACAGCATTAATTACAGTAGGGTGACCATCCGTCCTCTTTTCCCCGGACATGTCCTCTTTTTGGACCTAAAAACATGCGTCCGGCCGGGATTTCTAAATCGCCCAAAATGTCCGGGATTCAGCTTTTGCTTTCAGTCGCAAAAACTTCAGTCAGTGTATTAAAGCCCTGCAATATGAGCCGCTATCAATATGCGGAGTATTTAAATCGCTTTGGATGCAGCTCGTGTCGGATGCAGGGTTGCCAAATCCGCATGTTTTGCACGGAATTGGGCTGATTTGAAACTGTTGCGGCGGGTTGATTTTCTCCCGTGGGTTAAAGGTTTGAAATATTGTATAAATGACTTGACTGAAAAGCTTGTATTGAAACATTTTGCGTTCTACCTATGATAAAACTGTGGTAGATGTGAAGTTTTGTGAAGGACGGCCACTGGTAAGAAGCCTTTTAGCTGTGTTTATGATCAATCTGCATAAAGGAGACTGTAAAATATGTATTTTAGGTAAGGGAATGACATATTTGGAGTTTTGATACAGTATATGGGATATGGTCATTGCGCTACTTTGCCCCCCCACTGTCCTCTTTCTTGAAAACTAAATTATGTCACCCTAAATTACAGTATACTGCTGAGAAAACTAGAATTCAGATACACAGACAAAAACAAACACACATTCACAGTTTCCTCCTCCTGCTGGCTCATTTCACCCGCTATGAGTCCCGGCCGCTCTCAATTATCTTCACCTGTCAAGAGCGTACACACACACACACACACACACCACCACACACACACACACATTTGCATTGGCTCTGCTGATCATTACCACAGCTCTGAGTAAACAATGAGAGCAGGGAAAAGCCTTATTGATGGCAATGTGATGCGTGGGGTGCGGTTTTTATTTATTTTTTTATTCCAGGGGCTCTGTCAGCAGGCGAAGAGCGATATGTCCTTCATCATTTGGAGAGACGCGTGCCGAAATGTTTTTCCTCCAGAATAGACGTCCTCCATTTCAGCCCCTCCGTGTGCCCAGACTCCAGCGTAACGACGGCCCATTAGGGGCAATATATTCCCGCTCGGCGAGCAGCAGATCTATCAGCCCAGGACTGGAGGACAGTTGATCTCTCTCCAGCAGTAATGTCATTTTTGATTGTAATCTGTCAGCTCTGGCTCTCTGAGCTTTCGGAGATCACCCTGAAGCCCGGTCTCTGAATGCAGCGACAGCACGACTTCACAATGGATCCTCAATCTCTCTCATCAGGACCGGAGGAAATGATAGGGATCAGACTTACAGCTTCCACAGAAGAAGTCTCTCAGTGACTGCTTCTAAACATTGTTCTGGAGGAAGAGTCCACATCATATCTAGAGTTGTTTTCAGACATTGTTTACTTCTCATCTTGAATTGTATTAATGAATTAATGATTTATGTATTACAAAAAGAGACTCCTTTTGCAATTTGACTTGATGTTTTGTGTTAAGATCTCACATTATATATTCTGGTAATGGCTTATAATAGAAGGCAGTGTGAATCAAGTCTGTTACAATACTCTCACACCTTAGAGGAATTGGCAATGAAATCAGCCAAATCTGTCTGTGTTTCTGTGTGGGTTAATAACACTGTGTACAAAAAAAGATCAGGATCAGTTCCACACATGCATCAAATTACTGTTATTCCACCTCAAAGATGAACATGAACTTTTATTAAATAAAATATAAAACATACTGTGAAAAAAAATTCATGCATCTTGATTACAAGATTAGGCTCAATAGTTTAGACTTTTCTGCATACTCGTCAGCATAAGTCAAGTGTACAAGTATAATTTTGTCAAGGTTATCTCTGATCAGTACATAAAAGGTAGACTGAAAGTATCTTCTTATTTTTATTTTAATAGAAGAATGATGATATATTGCACTTGAATTAACTTTATTTCTGTAAGGCTAGCATTGTTTTCCCAGTTGTTTGTGCCCCTATAACAGCTCTGAAAGCCACCCGCTGACAAAAACTGATCTATAAACCAGAGTACGATCAAAGATGTGACGACTGAGAGAGACACAGTACAGCCTCATCCCAAAGAAGTGCTCGTGTGCGATCAGAGCCCACAGTCAAGCACATTAAATCAGTGTGTGTAATCAGCCTAATGACTTTAAGAACATGCCATTATCTGGACAGACGACAGCAAAACACACCATTCTCCAGCATACTTGAGACTTACAAACTCTATACAGAGGGAAAAAATGGGAAGGCAAGATTATCAGTTCATATTTTAAGTGTGTTCCTTGCATATGACTTCAGAAGACTAATATAGAGCCTTGGCCTTGTGGTCATTACAACTGCAACAAAACAACAAACTGTTGTTGGAAAACAGCTGTGAAGATTCTTTACAAATTTCCCCTTTGTTTTCCATGAAAGAATTTCAGCAGAATTGTAATTTTTGGGTGAAATCTTTGTTAAAACGCAGATAAACTGTTGAACACAAACTGCATGAAGGGCTGTAACATCCGCTCGCTGTGAAAGAAATATCTCACAATGTTACTTAACCCTCCACTTCACAATGGCTTGTCCATGCGAAAAACCTTAAAACAACACCAAACGTCTGTGCGTTGAGCTTAAGGTTATGGAAATCCCCACATTGACATCAATACACACGCATTTCTCACCTAGATATACAAAACTGCTTGAAAAACCTTGATGCACATGTTACAATGGCAAGAGTTTTTGAACACACCAAATAACGTCTTCAGTCACTTCAAAAAATGCCAAAATTAAGCATTGTTATAGTAAATGAATTACTTATTTGAAACAGGCAGGTGCTTTTCTACAGTCAAGTAAACGTGTGTGTTTATGTTGAGGAAGGTTAGTGAAGCTGAGTGACACACTATACACTAACCCCCCCCCCAGCCCACCCCCCCCCACCACACACACACTCACACCACGCACGCACACCACACACACACACACACACACCACACACACACACACCCACCCCACACACACACACCCACACACCCACCACACACGGAGTCGTACAACTAATTCGGTTTATAAGCATATAAATTACTGCTATGCTGGACACAAGGTAAACCTGTGAGTGTGTGTTCTCTGACCTTGATAAATGTAGCTCTCAACACAATCCCAACCCCTCCACCACTCACCACACACACCGTAGGGCTGCACGTTATTGGAAAAAACTCACATTGCGATATTTTATTTTTCTGCGATATATATTGCGATATGAAAAAAAAAATCACCACATGACTTGAATAGTTTATTTGGGAACAAAAATAATCAATGATTGTGATGATTTTGTAGGCGAGTAAATCAGCATAGGAAATAAACAAATTACAAGCATACATAAATAACAGAACAAAGATACGAACGAAATAAGCAGTGCTTTATATTTTTCAGGTAAGTCTAACAGTATTCAGGTACAGAAACTGAATAATCAAATGTAAAATAACACTGCATAGTCTTCACTGTATTAAATTAAATCTAATAAATCTGTGTTAGTGATTTTTCTTTTTGTTGTTTGATTAACATTCATAACACTGAAAGCCTCAGGAACATTAAACTGCTGTGAACAATATACCGTTACACATCCATTTTCTTTCTTGATTATTTCCCTTCGCCTAAGCCATAAGCATCTGTGTTTACAAGGATACTTGCAGAGCACAGTATTTCAGGCACAAATAGACGCAGAAGTGAACATAATTCAGTGTTCACGTGCATCTGCGTGGCTCTCACCGTGTCTACCACTGTGTCTACACCGGAGGCGAGCGGCGCGGCGCGACAAAATACAATAGAACACATTATAATCAGTGATCACGCATCGCGGCACGACAAATCCCCGACAGTAAACTGATGCCGCGTTCTCTTTTTGATGTACTGACACAAAGTTCAAATGACTGGCAACGGTCGCTTTGTCGCGTCCAGACAGAGTTTGGGGCTGTTCACATGTCGCACCTAAAAATGCGTGAGAAAACGCCAGTCGCGCCGCTTTCTACTTCTTTCCCCCCCACAAAAATCGCCGCGGGAGCTTGCGCGGCATCTGCCGTTGCTAAGCAACCGTGACCGTATATATAATTTGTGTGTGTGTTACGATATAACTAACGAGGTCATATTCTGAAGACAATGAAACCGAAACCAAATAGAGTTGAAACAGTAAGTGAAGTAAACAGAAGAGAATGACGAAATAACGGTCCACATAACAAAACATGAAACTGACAATAAGATCGTTAGGCTATCGTTAGCCTATATGTATAACAGTTAGCCTAGTTGTAATCTGATCTTCTAATCTGATTGGACAAGAGACTTTCTATTGATATTTCCCCCTGCGAGCATTCTAGACGGGCTGTCGGTCAGTGCAGTTACAGTGTTGCGCCACAAGGTGGAGGAAAGGGACTGTCATTCAACTACACGTTCAAAAACGCTGATTCATTCATTCATAGAGACGTAATGAAACACGCTGTTGAAAGCATTTTAGCTTTGGGCGCCACTTTAGAAGGCTCAGCTGACCAGCTATGCGTTGATGCTAAGACAGAGATTTCGCTTTCCTTGGACATGACAACCTATTTTTACAAATATATATGACTCGGCCTGTAGGACAGACGCAAGTAATCGCACGTGCTCAGACAATCTCTCTCTCATTCACTGTCTGTTTACAGGCTTGTTAAGTGCAAATCTATGAAGCCTCTGTACAAATCAGCATGGTACACATTATATTATCATTACTAACTTGTTTACTATGCAGTCCACATTATGAAGTGTAAAACGAGAAGGCATAACCTTACAAAATACAAACGCAAAAATTGGGGGGCGGTTGCTGCGGTTCTTGCATTCCCTGCCTTTTGCTCTTCAATAGTGCGGTATTGCGATATTGCGGTTATCGCGACAGCCCTAGATCTTCATTACAGTTTTTTTCAACTGCTTACACACAAAATCTTCACTTATCACACAATTTCTGAGAGCTGACACTCAAACACCAGAACCACGCACCAAATCTGCAAAACCATACACAAAATCATACAATAATTCTAAGCCTTTAAATTTCATAAAACACTTTTTGCAAAACACAAAACAGTTCTCTATGTAAGACACAAAAATCTAATAGGAATTAATATTATGGCAAAGGTGTTTTGCAAATGTTTGCTTTTGAGATGTGAGGCATTTTGCATTTTGTGTGTGCAATTCTTGGATTTGTGTGTAAAGTTTGGAAAAAAAGAGGCAAAGTTTTGAAAATGTGTGAAAGCAGCTGAAAAAAACTGTAATATGATCAGTAGACTAGTTGTTCAGCTAACCAAACTCAAAAAATGGTTAACTATAGTTTGTGAGTTAAACAAATGAAGAGTTTGGTTCCAAAAGGCTATAAATCCATTTTGATTAATTTGAGTAAAAATTTTTTTTCTTTACCAAGAAAGTGGCAAGATGAAAACCACTATTTTTCTGTTCAAACTTTCACATAGCATCTTTAGGTTATAATAACATTACAATTTCAAATCCAGATTTTGATTTTCAAAGATTTATTACAAAATTGTATTATTTTTTCCCCAAAATGCAATAAATCCATTGAACCAAATAAAGTTATTTTTCATATAGAAAACTGTTGAAAATACAAACAAGTAAGTTGATATCCACATATGACACCTCTGAACTTGGTCAATTTCCAATCTTATATACATGCACTGGACTAAAAATACATTCAATCAGTCATCGCTCCCAAAATGAATTCAACGGGTCATCTTGTTAATGCTATAAATTAATTACAACAATAAAATAAAATTTCATCATGAACATACATGAACAACAATATCACATTAAACCACAGAAATTCCAAAATGACATTTCCCTTGCATTCAACTTCCAGAAGTGCATTCATCTTTGCCATGTTACATTAATTTAGTTGACTAGTGCTATACGCTGTATTAAAAAAAACATTAATGGCATAAATAAAAACACTTACACTGACAAGCTACGCATTATCGCGTTCATAATCGAATGCGACTTGTCTGCGATTATGAACGCGATTTTGCAGTGATCTACGGCTCTGTGTATTAAATGCCGCTCCATCTGAAAGCACGTGATGGAGATTTACTATTAATCACAGAACCGGCTTTACTGACGAGATGCGCATGACAATCACATGCGATTTATCGTGCAGCCCTAAGTTTGTTTGTTGATCACAAAGTGCAAAGTAGATGAGGAAAACTAGGATGTCGGGTGTATTCAAAGCGCCGCCATGAGTGCGTGGGATGGTGCGCTGTGATCGGTTGTTACTGTCTAGAGTGCGTTGAATGGTGCGCTGTGATTGGTTGTTACTGTTTACAGTGCGTGGAATGGTGCCCTGTGATTGGTAGATATTGTTTTACAGTGCGTGGAATGGTGGCGCTATGATTGGTAGTTATTGTTTACAGTGCGTGGAATGGTGCTCTGTGATTGGTTGTTACTGTTTACAGTGTGTGGAATGGTGTGCTGTGATTTACTGTCTAGAGTGCGTGGAATGGTGCGCTATGATTGGTAGTTATTGTTTACAGTGCGTGGAATGGTGCACTATGATTGGTAGATATTGTTTACAGTGCGTGGAATGGTGCTCTGTGATTGGTAGTTATTGTTTACAGTGCGTGGAGTGGTGCTCTGTGATTGGTTGTTACTGTCTAGAGTGCGTGGAGTGGTGTGCTGTGATTGGTTGTTACTGTTTAGAGTGCGTGGAATGGTGCGCTGTGATAGGTAGTTATTGTTTACAGTGCGTGGAATGGTGCGCTGTGATTGGTAGTTATTGTTTACAGTGCGTGGAATGGTGCGCTGTGATTGGTTGTTACTGTTTACAGTGCGTGGAATGGTGCGCTGTGATTGGTTGTTACTGTTTACAGTGTGTGGAATGGTGTGCTGTGATTTACTGTCTAGAGTGCGTGGAATGGTGCGCTATGATTGGTAGTTATTGTTTACAGTGCGTGGAATGGTGCACTGTGATTGGTTGTTATTGTTTACAGTGCGTGGAATGGTGCGCTATGATTGGTAGTTATTGTTTACAGTGCGTGGAATGGTGCGCTGTGATTGGTAGTTATTGTTTACAGTGCGTGGAATGGTGCTCTGTGATTGGTAGTTATTGTTTACAGTGCGTGGAATGGTGCGCTGTGGTTGGTTGTTACTGTTTACAGTGTGTGGAATGGTGCACTGTGATTGGTTGTTATTGTTTACAGTGCGTGGAATGGTGCGCTATGATTGGTAGTTATTGTTTACAGTGCGTGGAATGGTGCGCTGTGATTGGTAGTTATTGTTTACAGTGCGTGGAATGGTGCGCTGTGATTGGTTGTTACTGTCTAGAGTGCGTGGAATGGTGCTCTGTGATTGGTAGTTATTGTTTACAGTGCGTGGAATGGTGCGCTGCGATTGGTATTATTGTTTTACATTGCGTGGAATGGTGCGCTGTGATTGGTAGTTATTGTTTACAGTGCGTGGAATGGTGCACTATGATTGGTAGATATTGTTTACAGTGCGTGGAATGGTGCACTATGATTGGTAGATATTGTTTACAGTGCGTGGAATGGTGCTCTGTGATTGGTAGTTATTGTTTACAGTGCGTGGAATGGTGCACTATGATTGGTAGATATTGTTTACAGTGCGTGGAATGGTGCTCTGTGATTGGTAGTTATTGTTTACAGTGCGTGGAATGGTGCGCTGTGATTGGTTGTTACTGTTTACAGTGTGTGGAATGGTGCGCTGTGATTGGTAGTTATTGTTTACAGTGTGTGGAATGGTGCGCTGTGATTGGTAGTTATTGTTTACAGTGCGTGGAATGGTGCGCTATGATTGGTAGATATTGTTTACAGTGTGTGGAATGGTGCGCTGTGATTGGTTGTTACTGTTTACAGTGCGTGGGATGGTGCGCTGTGATTGGTTGAGCGGATATATCGCATTCTGCAGAGAAGAGAGACTGGCGTTTGTCGCGGTTTGGAAAAAAGGGAGAAAACATGACAGAATAATAACTCGGCGGATATCGCATTTTGCGTAATAATTAAAAATGGACTTTTCAATACCGACCATATACAATACTGATTTTGGCGGAAACTCTTTTTTTTTTTTTTTAAATGGCGTATATTGCGTTGTGAACCAAACGCTTTTTAAAATATACTTAATATCATTGTTATACATATAATATAAAAAATATAATATAATACCTTATATTTTATTCCCACAAACATTTATTGATAATGCTCTTATGTTTTTGCTTAAAATTGTTATAAAACATAATAATTTGTAACATTTTAGATTACAAGCATTTTCCCTTAATAACTCCTAAAGGTAGTTGATGTAGTTGTTAAGTTTAGGTATGGGGTCGGGTTAAGGGATGTAGAATATGCTCGTGCAGAATAAGGCATTAATATGTGCTTTAATAAAGCAATAAGCCCCATGAAGCCGTGGTCTACAGTGAATTTATCGCAGCTAAGGGGCATTGTTAGGTACGACGCAAAGCAGAGAGCCTAAAACCCCCTTAGCTGTTATAAATTCACTGTAAACCACGGTTTCACGGTGCTTATTGCTTTTATAAAATGGTTATTCCATATACGTAGTAAGGTTTCACAGTATAAAACAAATAAAGCAAATAACTAGCAAATAAAGTGTAATGGTAATAAAAACAGTATTCTTCCACCAAACTATGTAGCTCCTCAGAAACAGTTGTGGTTGCAACAAAGTGGTTGCAGAGCAACACAAATGTAAACAAAAGGTGTATGTTTATAGAGTAATGTACAACAGCTTCGAACACGGCTCGACCAATCAGAATCAAGGACTGGAACTATCTATTTTATAAAAGTAACTAACAAACAGCCAGTACGCTAGAAATATACATGCTAATTAGCAACTAGTTAATAGTGAATAGTATTCCCTAATCTAAAGTGTTACCAAAGAAATAGAAGTCTGGAAAAGAATGTTCTTAAAAATCAAGGTACATAAGCTCTTATAGTTAGGACAACCAGTTTGTCTAAAATCTGAAAAGGTAAGATGTTTCATGAATTTATGGGGTTGTTTTAAAATATGAAGCACATCATAACACCAGATACATAATACTTATCACTATTACTAGTGCACAGGTACTCTGAGGTGACAACAATGATCGATGATCACTCAAGGAAATATCGGAGAACTACTTAAGAATTTTTCAAGAACTGCATTTAGGAACATTCTTGCAAACTTCGAATTTATTTTAAAGGAGACATATTATGCCCCTTTTTACAATATGTAGTATAAGTCTCTGGTGTCCCCAGAATGTGTCTGTGAAGTTTCAGCTCAAAATACTCCACAGATCATTTATTATATCATTTTGAAAATGCCTATTTTGAGTGGAAGGAGAAACACGCTGTTTTTCGGGCCTGTCTCTTTAAATGCAAATGAGCTGCTGCTCCCCGCCCCCTTTTCCAGAATAGAGCTGCGCCTTTACAGCTCGGACCTGCTAAAAACATGTTTTGGTTCTGATTATCATGTTTATCGTGCTGAAGTCATGCGTTTTAAAACCCTAATTAGTTTAAACTTCTGATATAGGGTTTTCTGAGCGCACACATCTGAAGCACACGCACAGAAAGCGGCTGTCACAGCATGCGAGCACTAAACTAAGCTCTCATTCACACACAAGTTTACCTTAAAAACACACAAGTTACAAAAACAGTGGGTTAAGTCTGTGAAGGTAAACAGCTGGGAAATAAATCACATGTTTATTTTAGATCTGTGTGGCAGCAGCAATATACAGTAAATACATCAATAAATGCACTGCTCTGTTGTCTCTGAGGCTGGGACTCTAAACAGTGTTCTGTGCTCGTCTGTGCAGCCAAACACAGAACAGTTAGCATGTTTTGCTCAAACTTTAGCCATGGCATTAGAACTGGTACACCGTTGTTGCTTGCGAAATCAAAATGACGGCGCCGTGGGTGTAAACTTACAGATTAAGGGGCGGTAATATTATAATGAGATCCCTTTGCCACGTCACCAAGGGAGCGAAATCAGACGCGCTGGTTTTCTCAGACGCTTGCAGAAAAAGGCTTCCCAAAACAAAGTTACTGGGTTAATCTTTTTCACGTTTGCTTGGTTGGTAGATGCACCGGAGACCTGATTATAGCACTTACAACCTGGAAAAGTCAGATTTTCATGATAGGTCTTGAAAGGGGTCATATGATGCGATTTTAATTTTTCCTTTCTCTTTGAAGTGTTACAAGCTCTTGGAGCTTAAAGAAGATCTGTAAAGTTGCAAAGATTAAATTCTCAAATCCAAAGAGATATTTTTTTAATAAAAGTTAAGAGTCAACCACGCCTTCCTAAAACGCCTCGTTTAAACACATCCCACATGTCTATGTCACTGTGTGGGTAGATTTGCATAACGCCGCCAAATGTTCACGCAAAGAAAGAAGGCAGTAACTTTATTCTCACTGTAGTATTGTTGACGCTGCCACCATGTCGTGAAGGCTCTGTGTGTTTCGTTGTGAAAGTGAAATTATTTTGTTTGGTCTTCCAAAAGAGGAAGATATCTGGTAGTTAATTAATTTTCAAGCCAGTAGTTTAATTAATTGTCCATTAGCTAGACGTTTTAGGGTTTAAACACCAAACACACACTACCCAACACACACACATCCCTACTGATGACACATTTCTGTTCGTGTCCTCAAAGAAGATTATTGAAGAACACATCATAAGCCAGAGAAACCACAAAGGAGCATGAATGTTACTTGGCTTAGAAGAAATAAAAACTTATTCTCTCAAGTTTAACGATATTCAATCATTCATGAGAACTGAAGGATGACCGAAGGAACACGTGCAATGCCTTAACTCATTCCCTTTGATAGCATTAATGACGCTCGCGCTCGTGAACACAGACAGAGCTCCTCAGACGCTTCAGTTCGGCGCTCTGGCGTGATTTCTGACAATCTGACATCAAATAATAAAAAGCAACTGAGGGCAGGTGTCCAGCTCATTAAGCGAGTCCGTTTGACGCGGTGACTAACGATCTGATCGGGGGGATGAAGACACCCTCGGGAGATATCGGTGGAAAAAACAAAACCAAAGTGAATCAGGACTTAAGCTAAAATAAACTGGACTCCAGCAACAGATTTGACTCATCAGTGCCTAATTAAAGAGGACAAGAAATAACAAGCCCACACCAGGCTTTAGAGATGAACTACGAGAGAGAGAGTGTAATAAAGGGACGTAACATGCCTGGACTCATTAGAAAGGACACGTCTCCGGGGGGTTTGGAGGGGCAGCAGGTGGAAACTCTATACTGTGAGAAATCAAATCGAGACATGAAGAAACAAGCCCCTCTGATCCATTAGCTCATCTCGGAAATATCATGCAATATTAATCACAACAGCACCTCCCCGATTCTCCGAGCGTGACGTGTAATGCGTGCAAGCAGCCAGCAGAGGCATCTATCTGCACGCTCCCCACAGGTGTGTTTACATTTAGGGCTGATAAAGCAAACAGATGGCCGCTATAAAGACTACAGCTCAACTACTGCACCCTAAACCTGTGGAAAGACCAGATGAATATCCTGCATGAAAACCCTGTATCATCACGGTGTTTACAGTTCTGTCTCTCACGCAGAAAGATAGACAGCAGAGCAAGACAGAGGGGAGATCAGTCAAGACTCCCAATTAGTCTGAACACAGACGGAGGCTTTCAGTATTCACTGTCTCACACACACACACACACGGCAAACACTGACACATACACACCCACATCCACCACTGATTAAAACAAGAGAGAAGTTACTGATTATCATAGTAGTTGTATTCAGGAGATGAAATATTACTTTCAAACAGCTTGAAGCAACAGTGAAAAGCTATTGTACTGAAAAACAAAAAGTCCCGTGAAGGAGCTCCACTGACCCAGAGAGACATTTCACCTGTGGAAAACATTACTGAGAGCCGTTACTGTGATCACTGGGAGCATTTTGTGAGTATGACAGAACTACAAAAGAAAAGCTGAACAGAACCTCTGCATTCCCATAAATCAACCGGTCTACGCCAATACCACATACAAGCGAAACATCCATTGTGATTTTGTTCCTCATACTTTTGTTTAGAGGGCTTGACGGCAGGAATGTGTTACCACACAGAGTTTAAGAGTTATGACGATGCAAAAAAAAAAAAAAACTTTCGCCAGCTCAGAGTCTGGTGCTGCATTTGCACTGAGGTAAAAGTCAGTTTGCAGTTAGTATCTGTGCATCAGATTTGCTGATCAGATAAACATATCTTGTTAATAGAGTGCATTTGTGCCCATTCACTTTTTCTGCGGCATTGGAAGTATTTTTTCCATTCATTTTTCCCAGAGTGCTCATGAATGACATAATCGAGTTTAATAAACTGAGCTATATGAATTCTAACAGTTTTGTTTGTGTGTGTGTGTGTGTGTACTGGTATTACCTACGTTAGGGGGACAACATGTCCCTGCAAAGATGGCAATATCCAAAATCCTTGGAATCCTTGGAATATAATCCTTGGAAACAAGCTTATAAATCATACCGAAATAAGTTTTTGGTTATATGGTTATAAATAAAACAATATAGTTTAGGTTTATTGCAAAATTTATACATACACAATCATTTTAAGTATCTTGAGAGTGTATCATTACATTATTTGTGGTGCTTTGTGGAAGCTGGTGTTCCCTGCCAAGCTCTTTTGGTGCGATTTGTTTGCTACAAACGATGTTTCAGCTGTTAAACATGAGTTCATAAAAAACAAGTTGCTATATTGTCAATGGAGCATATAACATCAATTAACAACCAGTAGGGTCTGTCTTTAAAGGTTTATAAATTAGCGTTAAACATCAATTTCTCTATGCAGAAAATGTTTTTACTTCCGGAACCCGACTGCTTTATTCTATGGAAAACATACTCAAACTGCATCGTTTGATTGGCTGAACGATTTGCATACCTGATACTCATTGGGCCAAAAAGTGCTGACAGCAAGCTCCGCCTTCATCCAGCCTTTGCCTGTGCAGGAAGTGACGTTCCAGATGGGATTGGCCAGAGGCCCTTTATTGACCTTCACCAGGATGTTGAGCGTACCGGGGCTGGAGCCGTCGGGGCAGTGCAGAAGATAGTTGAAGTCGATGCAGTGAGTGTCATTTTCTTTCATCACGGGCAGCTGCAGGCGAGCCTTTTCTCCGTAATCGTGCTGCGAGGTGTCCACCATCATGTACGAGCCTGGAGGGCAACAAGAATGGAGAGAGAAAACACAGGTGAGCTGGGATTATGAGCTCTTTTCCAAACACTAGTGAGCTGCTTTGCTATCTACTCCCTATATAGGCAGCATCCTCACCAAAATGGAGCCTCATTAGTGTGATTTGGAGCTTATGCGCATCTTGCTCTATGGATTTTTGGGTGAACTATAGGGGCTGGGACAATAAATCGATGCATCGCTATTTGTGGATCGATTTCGAGATTTTGCGAATGCATCGCGATTCTCACTGGAATCGATTCTGAGATTAGTTTTTAACAGCTGATGGCGCTCTACTCTAGTTTTTAACGGCACACCTACATGCTAATGAAGAAGAGCGCTTGAGCGTTCGACTGAGTAATGTAAGTAGTTAAATGTACTTGCACCTCAGCTTGTATGCTTTTATAACGCAAGATGAATTTAAACACAGCCCACTGTGAACACTCTTGTAATTCGCTTCAACCTTTTCAAACTTTATGAATTATTATTTTAGGTTCAAGTGGTGCATGTGTAAGGAACTGGAAGCAAGCAGAATACGGCGGCTTCTAAAGCACGCAGTGCCATCTGCTGTTAAAAACTAAGCTCAGAATCGATTCAAGAGAGAATCACGAAAATCGATACGGAATAATTTCTCGATTAACAATGCATCGATTTATTGTCACAGCCCTAGAGGTTAGCATGTTGCAATATGAATAAAGTATACTTGTAGTTGACATTTTCATCTTTTTTCCCTGTTGCAAAGCATCAACGATTCAATGATTCTTAAAATCAAGATGGATTTTTTTACTTCATGCATGACATTTTCTCTCTGAACTTAACACGTCTGAAATATTCCCAAATGAACTGAATCGAGAGCTTGGGCAACAAAACCGAATCAGCTTCCCAGCTCTAGGTATTGAACCATATTTTGTGTCGTAAAAAAAAACAAAAACAAAGAGTAAAACTATGTTGAGTGAAAACCATTTGCTAAAAACCAAGTGAAGAAAACAAATCGTTTGAGAAATCGTGGGATTCTAGCAGGAATGCACCAAGATATAAACTCAGGCATGAGGACCCAATATTTCTGAAGTTCAGAATCAAAGACTCTCTCATACACTTGGCAGTTGGCCGTGTGCTGATTACTGAACGCTTTTATAATCACTCCACCGGAGAAATGGTTCCACGCTATCGGCCAAGACGCACAGGCCCATATAGGATCTGGTTCCAGTTCTTTAAGCATGTGATTGCACTGAGAGGAAACCGTTTCAAATCTCAAGCACCCAGAGGATGGACATCAGGCGGAGAGAGGACAGACTTCACCACCATTTGTCCAAATGAGCATACATCTGTTCATCTGTCTCTCCACGGCCAGGAGGAGATATGACCAGCTCTCTCTCTTTGATCCCCATCTTCTGTCAGAGATACCATCTACATGAAATCCACCCTCTTTACTGTCTAAACAAACTCCCCTGGCCATGCTGTGTGCTCTTCATCAGCTGCGTGTTATTCCAGATTCAGACTCTTTCAAGTGTAATAACTTTCTCTGTCTCTGAAATGACTTTTTCCCCAGATGTAAGCATTGGTCATGTGGGTGGGGGAAAATAATCTTACATAAAACATGAAGTCCTGACTCTCAGCTGCAGTAAAATGCTGATAAACACATGGATCTTTATGAAACAAAACTATTTATATATGAGTAAGATACAAGTAAATCAATTTTAAATAAACCAATGCTTTTCTTTTGAACTTTCTATTCATCAAAGAATCTTGAAAAAAAAACGTGTCACGTTTTCCACAAGAATATTATGCAGCACAACTGTTTTTTAACATTGATAATAATAATAAAAAATGTTTCTTGAGCAGCAAATCAGACTGGAGTAACGATGCTGAAAATTCAGCTTTGCATTACAGGAATTATATTTTAAAATATATTACAATAAAAAACAGTTGTTTAAGATTGTAATACTATTTTACAATATTACTATTTTTACTGTATTTTTGATCAAATAAACATAGCCTCGCTGAACAAAAAATAATCTTACCGACCCCAAACTACTGAAAGGTATTCTTTATATCACCTGGTGGAACCATTTTAGGTTACACTTTATTTCGATAGTCCACTTTAGACATTCTACTAACTATAAGTAACTTTGTAACTACTTGTCAACTACATGTCAACTAATTATCATTATTTTTGCAACTACATGTCTACTAACTCTCAGATTAGACTGTTAGGTTAGATTTAGGGTTAGTAGAATAAATTGACAAAGAAAGTGTTAGAAGATATAAGCAGACAGTCTACTATACTCTACTAACTGCTAGTTGACATGTAGTTGCAAAGTTACTTACTGTTAATAGAATGTCTAAAGTGGACTATCGAAATAAAGTGTTACCATTACTGTAATTACAAATGTTATTATTACTACATGTAAATATTAATTAAATGTATTTTATCGTATCAGTGTTTGTATAATAAGACACTTGTGCTGTGCACTTGATTTTACTATCAAAATCACCTCTCACTTGTAACGCAAAGCATAGAGGAACATATTAACCAATAATATATGTCCAATATCCACCAAATCCCAGTAGCTGAAATGAATTACATAACACTGTGTACATTAAATGAGTTGCAGGGGGCGTGGACAAACTCGCTGCCGGCCGCCTGGGCCGTGGAGGGACGGCTGCCATCCGTAAGGGAGCGGAGGAGTCGCCACCGTTTGCCTGAGGCCGGAGCCTGCTGCCATCCGCCATGATGGGGAGGAGCAGGGAACGGGGGACTCCTGCCGGCTGCCCGAACCCGGAGGAGCCGTCGCCGTCCACCGGGCGGCGGAGGAGTGTCGGGCCGTCCACTGAGGGCTATCCAGTGCCGCCGCCAGCTATCGCGGAAGAGCTTACCCAGCTGGTGGAGGGCCGAGCGGCAGTGTGTCTGGGAACCGGACCCAGAATTTTTTTTTCCTCTCTCCCCTCTCTGTCTCTCCTCATCCTTCCGTCCCCTTTTCTCTAACCTCGTCTGTCTGTCCTTACCCCCAGGTACGCTGTGGCCGCCGTGATCGGCTCCCCCGGGGGGGGTAGGGGGGGAGTAGAGCGCAGTCTCGGGAGCACCCCCCGGCCTGTGAGGGGCGATGGGGGTATGTGACGAGTGGGGCGGGGCCGAGAGCCATGGGAACGGAGCGAGGCCGGTGGAGTAATTGCTAATGCGCGACACCTGCACCACTCATCGGTCTCGAGTCCCACGGAGGAGCTCCGGAAGGATAAAAGGAGTGACAACAGTGTTGGACGAGAGAGGACCAGGCCTGGACTTTACTTTCGTTTTGTGTTTGTTTATTTTATTAAATTGTTTAAATGTCCGCCGGTTCCCGCCTCCTTCTTCCCGACCTACGAACGTCGTTACAACGTCGATATAAAGTGGTTGCATATTGTTAAAACTAGTCGTGATATCTTTGTAGGACTGTCGACTCTATATAAATCAGTGGCAAGAGAAAGCGAATGCCCGGCGAATATCGAACCTAAAACTAACAGCAATAAAAAAGCGATTATAAAGAAAATGCAGCACGTCGTGAACTTTTGACCTTATTTGCTTGCCTGTATATAGTTTGCATCATCAATAAAGTGTATTCTGAGATCTGAGGCCTTTTTTTATATCACTGTATTAGTTCACTGAGGCACGTTACACGTCGTTGGGGAATCCTAGAGTGTGACGTATGAAGTGAAGCCAGCGTCACACAAGCCAGAACAAAGTTAATGGGGGGGGGGGGGGGGGGGGGGAGGAACTTACTATCCAACAGAAATCAATATATGTCTTCCTCAGATGTAATATTTTAGTTCTGTACTTCAGCTTTGGGTAAAACAGCATTATTATCTCCTTTTCAGTAGAGAAAGCTGCTTACATGTAGGCTACACGGAGAAACGAGTAACAGCGATGTTGAATTAAACATACACACAATAAGCTTTTCCGCATATTTATACTGGCCCTGATAATCATAACTTCTACTTAATGATTGCTCCATTTCTGCAGATCAGTTTTTGTGATTGAATGACTTGCTCTACCTGTTGCTTTGGTCTTCATCAACAGCCGCTTGCGCCACCTGCTGGTGAGTGACTGACAGCAGCTGGAGATCATGCATCGGTGCTCTACTGCTATTCCTGCAGCTCCCGGATGTGCAATGGCGAATTTCGACCACTGAATTTGTGGAAGCGAATTTGTAAAGTGAAATAAAATGGATCGAAAATTGCCTGTCGAATATTATACATCGTATTTTTAAACAGATTGAATATTTCAGAAGTGAATTCTGGAAGGTGAATATGAATTATTGAATTTTGAATTATGATATAGTGTGTGTGAATTGTTTTGAATTGAGATATTCACAGCTTAAATAAACAATTTAGCCCCTAGAAATGCAAACCCTGAGAATACAAGGAATTAAAATGCAAACACTGTTAATACAATGCATTATTTTTTCAGTTAGTGCAATTCAACATGCTTTTTTGTTTCAAAGACATTTTGTCATTATTTTTCTTCCATATATTTACAGATGAGACTCATCCATGAGATCCACTAGGAGCTGCTGTCAGAACATCTGTTTCTCTCTCAACAGGTGAGTTCTGGGTGAAAGAAAGCCTCTTGCTTTTATAAGTATAGTTTAGATTAGACCATCAGGATGTGAGAGACGGCAAATCAATCGTAAATCGGCCAAGAGCTGCTGGCAACCCTACAATTTACAATTATCTATCTCCTGATTTCACTGCTAAAAAAGCTTATATACTCCACATAGTATTTTGAAAACCTCCAATACAAAAGAACGTGCTGATTGGTTGTACTAACACTTCCTTGATTGCATATGTGAATATTTCCATCACACTTGCATCGCTGTCAAAATATTGATTACTTATTTTAAAATACACACAAAAAAAAACTTCCTTTCAAAAGATGTGGCTATACCAACACTAAAAGGGATAGTTCACCCTAAAATGAAAATGTGCTTTTAATTTATCTCAGGTCATCCAGGATGTAGGTGACTAGTTTTCTTCAGTAGAACAGTAAAGACGATTTTTTTGTTGAAACCGTGGTTCCTGGTGATTCATAAAATGCAAGTCAACAGCTACTGGCACTTTGAGAGTCAAAAAAGCCCGGCCAAAAAAATTCGGCAACGCCACTGCTGCTGCGCTTTATTTTTTTTGTAATAGTGCACATGCTTATTATTTACCAAATATATACAACATGCGTATGGATTTCTTCATGAATAGTTATGATTTTCTGTAAAGACAGACAGATGAAACTAGCACAGTTATGGAGAAAATGACTTGGCTGAGACAAACAATTATACAGCAAATATTAGCCCACAGAACGACACCATTGACCAATTGCAATCAAGTATTACACGTGTAATAAGCTAAATACAGCCTGTGTAAACAGGAAGTTAAACTATGAGCTCAGGCGTCTCAGATAAGTGAACTTGCAGCAGGATTACAGAGCAGTTCTGAATGCTGCCGCAGTAATTGAATCGACTCCCGGGGAAAGCGTGGCGCTCACAGCTAGACGTTAATGGCTGCAGGTGAGAACAGCGGCGTGGATGTCAGAAGGTGTGTGTGTCCTGCCGTTTCCTCTATAAACGCCCGTTGGGTAAACACTCATTTCTCACAAACTCTCCAGGCAAATCGAAAGGTCAAAGGTCGGTCGCGTGAACTAAACGGCGCATCCAGATGGCACAAGCGTTCAACCAAGAGTTACTGGCAGAAAATGAAACGGGTTCATGAGCGATTTTTGATTTATTTAAGTGCTTCCTTATGAACGTGCTGGAGAGTTTGGAGAAGGTTTGTGTGAACTGCTCATTAATCACTTCAGTGCAAAACGAAGAAGAAAACGACGAGAGCGACAGAGGAAAGACGACAGAAGGCTCGACATATTAGACGAGCGAGTTTGGTCAGTTCTCAAAGCCACAAGAACATGAGTTCACATCCACAAAGCTCAGATCTGAGGCTGGTTTAGTGAGTACAGAGCTGTGGTTTATGTTAGTATACTGGACAGAGAATTAAAAAAAGTCTAAGTCTAAACTAAGTTTAAGCCTTTCACCATCATGCAAACATCAAATATCAAACACTGTAGTAGTTTTTCCATTGTGTTTTTCAATGCAAAATTACATGAAAGATTAGCAATTTGTTCTACGTTACGGTATCATAAGCAGTTCAAGTTTTTTCTCTCTCTTAACTGCTATCTTTGTTGCATTGCTAACTAAGTGTAACATTTGCTAATATTTTTTATTCAAAACCACTATTCCTCTATTTAAAAATAATAAAATCATGGCAAAAAAATTAGAGAAATGTGTTTGAATTCAAATGAATGCTTGTTCATTACATCACTGAAATTACATGAATATTCAGATTTGTCTTGAATGAAGAGCTGTGATGGATGGATTGCCCATTGTTGCCACAGGTTTGCAAGTAATGGTGGATATTTGTCAGGATATTTCTGCAGGAGCAATACTGTCATTCCAGAGAGCGTTTGATTGGACAACAATCTGCTTACGCCCCTGAGTGCGAGATGATGTCATCAATACTGCTTTCACAGAAACGTGCATACAGTATCTGCTAAAAGTACACTAGCACACAGATGACCGCAAAGCTAGTAAACATGAACAAAACAGCATTTACAATAACAAAAAAGCTAATGATTTCTCTCAAAACCGAATTCAATAAAGCACGGCAAAATAACAACAGAACGCACCCATTTCTGTTTGATCTGCTGCTCATTTCACATGTTAAGGGTGCATGTGCTGAAGTCGGGCGCACACTCATTCAGTGATGTTTATGTTAAATAGCTCTCACTGTACCAGTAAATCGTATGCGGTGTAAAGCCAAAGCTCAGGATATATGTATGGTCCGAACCTCGAGCTGCAACTTGACTGCTCACACTATAAATGTGAAATAAACACGTGGGACACGTGGAATTGGGTAGCCTCCATCGCTTCTGTCCAAACCACGTTTCCCTTCAGTAAGACGTATCCCTTAAATCAGGCATAACTTCTTTAAATCAAGAGGTGGAGACTATTTAATCAAAGAAAGAAAAATAGAGACTGAGAAACAAGAAAGTGAGTGACTAACAGTCATGACATCAACTATTGATGGTTTGATGTAAAACAGACCTCCGTGTCTTGTTCCAGAGGGTGTAGGAGTTCAGTGTGAGCACAAGGACATATCCTCAGTCAATGTGAAATGTGCAGCGCATTAGTGTGTTGTTCAGAGGTCTGATGCTCAAGTCACTCCTCACTGGAATCAGAGCATGACTGAGCAGAAAAAAACATGTACTTGTTACACACTTCTACAGAATGCAGCCTCGACCCATGCCAAAACCACACAGACACACCCAGAGCAATCAGAAACACACTTTTCTAGCAGTTGATTTTGATCCCTGGAGTCAGCTTAGAAGTCCACTAATGTTAGTCAAGGTTCTTGCACAATATTTAGCAGATGTGAACAAATGACCTTGTGTTTTTTGCTACAAATCCTTTAAGAGTCCTAAATATGTAAATGAACTCTGCTGTAATTGGCTAAATTTGTGTAGATGTAGTTCAAACTAGCTGCGAGACAAAACGTAAAGAGCAACTTATTTAAACACGCGTTTGCAGTGCTGACACTGATTATCAATGCAATCTCATGCGTTATTGAAAATCACATTTACGGCAGATTACTCTAACCATTAGACTAGTTGATTCCACTGAATGACCAAAGGCACAGCTTAAACAAGATCTGTTATCTCTCAACATTCAGAGAGGAAACAGACCTGTCAAACGCATCCCATCCGAGCTCTCTTTGATTGCTCATGAAATGTGAATAACTGAAATGGGCTGTTGGGTTTTTGGCAGTGATGTAAAATGCAGGCATTCACATTCAGATCCCTGCCGCTCTGGCCCCGAAGCTCATCTGCTGCTCAGAGAGGAAACGCTCAACCTTCAGCGGAGGAAAAACTGCACGGTGTCAGAAAAAAAACAAAAAACCTACAAATTAAATTCATTCATAATGAGTCATTCTGTGGCATTAAACGCAGTGTTAATGACCATTTACCATAATACCAGGGTTAGCGCTATTACAAAAAAATGTGGTAACCAGTCATCAAAACAACCAATTCTGGAAGCTTCTCATACTGACTGAAGGAGATCTTGCACTGATTTCACAGCAGTAAATGAACTAGC